>JAZKJV010010157.1:600000-959016 GCA_037367405.1 Ottelia alismoides | reverse complement strand
TAACAACCCCTCGTTGCTGCCCAGCAACAACAACGTTACCTTTACCGCCACGGTCACCTCCGGCGGCAACCCCGTCACGCTGGGCAACGTCTCCTTCTTCGACGATGGAATCCCGATCGGTACCGCCAACCTTCCCCTCAACGCCTCCGGCCAGGCCTCGCTCAACGTAACCAATCTCAATGAGCGCATCCATTCCATCTCGGCCGTCTACAACGGAGCCACCGGATTCGCCACGAGCACCGGCAATCTCCTCCAGACCGTCAACCGGGCCACCACCATCACCGGCAACACCTTCTGCAACGCCGGAGCCATCGCCATTCCCTCCAGCTTCTCTCCCAATCCGGGCCTCCGTTCCGTTCCCGTCCAATCTCTTTGTCACCGGCCTCAGCGGCAACATCTCGAAGGTCACCTTGGACCTCCGCGGCTACAGCATGTCTTTCGCGTCCGATGCCGACATGCTCCTGGTCGGCCCTGGCGGGCAGAAGTTCCTGCCCTTCTCCTTCATCGGGGGCGCCACTGCGGTGTCCAACGTCAACCTCACCCTCGACGACGACGCCGCCAGCGTCTTGCCGAGTACCGGCGGAATCACCTCCGGCACGTTTCGGCCCCGCGTCTACAACACTGCGGGAGTCTCTTTCCCCTCGCCCGCCCCGGCCGGACCCCACGCCGCGGCCGCTCCCATCGGCACCGCCACCTTCGCCAACACCTTCGGCGGCCTCGTCCCCAATGGCACCTGGCGGCTCTTTGTCAGCACCCACGGCCGCCCAGTACCGTTTCCGATTTGACCGGCGGCTGGTGCTTGACCTTCACCACCACCAGCGATCCGGGCACCACCACCACTCCCTCCATCAGCCCCACCCCTCCGCACTCAACCAATCCACCACCGTGGCCGCCCTCGTGACCAATGCCTCCACCTCGGCGCCGGTCAATGCCCAGGGCACCGTCAGCTTCTTCGAAAACAGCACGCTGCTCAATGGGCCCATCGCCGTCGGCTCCAACGGCGTCGCGTCGTTCGTGAAGTCCGACTTCACCCAGGGCGCCCACTTCATCGACGCCAACTATAGCGGTGCCCCCGGTTTCTTCAATCTCAGCACCGGACGCGCCCTGCATTACGTCGACGCTCCCACCACCAATCCCTCGGCCGGACGCTTCTGCAATACCAGCGCAGTCACCTTCCCCAACGTCATCGGCGCGTCCGGATCGCCCTATCCCACCCGCGTCACGGTCAGCGGAATGGCCGGCGCCCTCAGCAATGTCACCCTCTCGCTGAACTCCTTAAGCCACAATTTCCCGAGAGACATGGACATGATGCTCTCCGGGCCGAACGGACACAGCCTGGTCGTGCTCTCCGATGTCGGCGGCAGCGCGGCGCTCACCACGCCGGTCAATCTCACCTTGGACAGCGCCGCGGCCAGCGCTCTGCCCACCGCCTCGCCGCTGTCGAGTGGAACCTTCAGCCCCAACAACTTCTTCGACGGTACCGACACCTGGGCCCCACCCGCCCCCACCACCAACGTCTTCAGCGCACCCGCCTCCTCGCTGCAAACAACTTTCGGCAGCATCAATCCCAACGGCCTTTGGACGCTCTGGACCACCAATGATGGCGCCGGCAGCGTGGGCGGCGGCTCCCTCGCCGGAGGCTGGTGTGTCAATATCACCACCACCCCGCCGCAACTCACCATTTCCAAGACCCACGTCGGCAACTTCACCCAAGGGCAAACCGGCGCCCAGTACACGGTCACCGTGGGCAGCAGCGGTCCCGGCTCGACCGTAGGCACCATCACCGTCGTCGACACGGTTCCCACGGGCCTCACCGTCACCGCCATGTCCGGCAGCGGCTGGACCTGCACCGTGGCCACTCGCACCTGCGCCACTACGGCCGTACTCGCGGCCGGCGCCTCGCTGCCCCCCATCACCGTCACCGTCAGCGTCGCCGCCAATGCCACCTCTCCGCTGGTCAATTCGGTAGCGGTAACCGGCGGCGGCGCCAACGGCGCCACCGCCAACGACTCCACCACCATCGTCCAGGTTCCCGACCTCACCATCGCCAAGACCACCTCCAGCTCCTTCATCCAGGGCGGCACCGCCGCCTTCAGCCTGACCGTCACCAACTCCGGCGCCGGGCCCACTTCGTCCCCCTACACCATCAACGACCCCATGCCCACCGGCCTCACCGTCGCGCTCCCCGTCACCGGATCGGGTTGGGACTGCACGGCCTCCTCCGCCACGCTGGTGAGCTGCGTACGCGCCACCACCCTCCTCGGCGGCGCCTCCGCGCCGGCCGTCACCGTCAACGTGAACGTCGCCTCCAATGCGCCGGCCTCCGTCACCAATACGGCGACCGTCAGCGGCGGCGGCGAAGTCAACACCGGCAACAACTCCGGGTCCGCCACGGTGAGCGTCACGCAGTTGACTGCGGTCACGATCAATGTGCCGGCAACTGCCACGTATTCGTTCAATGGGGAAGCCTCCACCGGCACGCGGACTTTCCGCGTGGTGCCGGGTAGTTACGTCCTGGCCACGACGACTCCGCAGACCACTGGTACAACACGGCTTGTGTTTAGCTCCTGGTCCGATGCGGGAGCCATCGCGCACGTCGTAACCGTCGGCTCCACCGCCCTCACCATCACCGGCAACTTCACCACCCAGTTCCAACTCACCCTGGCCGCCGCGCCCCCCACCGGCGGCAACGTCACGCCCGCCTCTGGCACCTTCTTCGACGCCGGTACCGTCGTGAACGTCACCGCCACCCCCACCTCCGGCTTCACCTTCGCCAACTGGACCGGCCCCGTCGCCAATGCCGCCAGCGCCGCCACCACCGTCACCATGGACGCCGCCAAATCCGTCACCGCCAACTTCACGGCGCAAACCGGCGTCACCATCAACGTCCCGGCGGGCGTCTCCTACACCTTCAACGGCAACACCGTCACCGGGTCGCAGACCTTCAACGTCGCGCCCGGCACCTACGTGCTCGCCACCACCACGCCGCAATCGCTCGGCGCCGGCTCCCGCGCCGTATTCTCCAGCTGGTCCAACGGCCAGGCCATCACGCACAACGTGACCGTCGGCTCCACCGCCCTCAACATTACCGGCAACTTCACCACCCAGTTCCAACTCACGACCGCCGCCGCGCCCCCCACCGGCGGCAACGTCACGCCCGCCTCCGGCACCTTCTTCGACGCCGGTACCGTCGTGAACGTCACCGCCACCCCCACCTCCGGCTTCACCTTCGCCAACTGGACCGGCCCCGTCGCCAATGCCGCCAGCGCCGCCACCACCGTCACCATGGACGCCGCCAAATCCGTCACCGCCAACTTCACGGCGCAAACCGGCGTCACCATCAACGTCCCGGCGGGCGTCTCCTACACCTTCAACGGCAACACCGTCACCGGATCGCAGACCTTCAACGTCGCGCCCGGCACCTACGTGCTCTCCACCACCACGCCGCAATCGCTCGGCGCCGGCTCCCGCGCCGTGTTCTCCAGCTGGTCCAACGGTCAGGCCATCACGCACAACGTGACCGTCGGCTCCACCGCCCTCACCATTACCGGCAACTTCACCACCCAGTTCCAACTCACGACCGCCGCCGCGCCCCCCACCGGCGGCAACGTCACGCCCGCCTCCGGCACCTTCTTCGACGCCGGCACCGTCGTGAACGTCACCGCCACCCCCACCTCCGGCTTCACCTTCGCCAACTGGACCGGCCCCGTCGCCAATGCCGCCAGCGCCGCCACCACCGTCACCATGGACGCCGCCAAATCCGTCACCGCCAACTTCGCCAACTCGCAGTTCCTGTTGACCATGCTCGTCAACAACATCGGCGCCGGCACGGGTACTGTCAGCCCGGGCACCGGCCTCCAAAACGTCGGTCTCGTGAACGTCACCGCCACCCCCGGCGCCTGCTCCGTCTTCACCGGCTGGACCGGCGCCATCGTCACCGCCGGCCAGGTCAATCTCACCGGCCCCCTCACGCTGACGGCCACCTTCAGTGCTCCCACCGCGGCCCCGGCCATCAAGGGCACCCTGCAAACCGTCCGCGGAACCCCGCAGCGCTACCGCCAGGCCGTCAGCGTCCTCAACACCTCTGGCGCCCCGGCCGACATCAGCATCGTTCTCGATTCATTCGGCGGCGGGGTCAGCGTGTTCTCCCCGGCCGTTCCCGCCGGACTCACTTCCGCTTGCACCGGCCCGGCCGGCCGCGGCTTCTACTCCGTGTCCAATGTGGCCCCGGGTGCCTACGCAACCGTCACATTCGACTTCGCCGGCCCCAGCGCCGCCGCCATCACCTACAACGCCTCCGCCCTCATCGGCACAGGCCCTCGATAAAGCAAGATCCGGATCATACGCTAATGCCCAAACTCTTCCTCTCTCTCTTCGCCGCTCTCGCCCTGGCCACCGCGTCACCCGCGGCGGCCATCGTATACGACAACACCACCAGCGACCTTGGCCTCTCCCTCACCTTCTCCGGCAACGGTCTCGTTGAAGCCGGTGACCAGATCCAACTGGCCGGCACCAATCGCTTCCTCACCCAAGTCCTCATCGAGATCTACAACGAAGGCGCCGCCGACGCCAATGCCGCCACGGCCACCCTCCGCCTCTACAGCGCCACCGGCAATGTCCTCGGCTCGCTCCTCGGCACCTTCACCACCGCCCCGGCCAACTTCCTCGCCGGACAACTCGCCCTGCTCACCTTCGACCTGCCCTATGTCCTCGTCCCCGACGATTTCATCTGGACCATGTCCTTCAGCAACCCGGCCCTCGCTCTGAACTACTACGACGCCCCGGGCCCCGGCTCCTCCGATGCCTCCGCCTGGTGGAATACCGGATCCGGTCTGGCTCGCGTCAGCCCCATCGGCAGCATCGAAAGCTATAACGCCCGCTTCCTCGCCGAAGCCGCCGTCCCCGAACCCGGCTCCTGGGCCTTGCTCGGCGCCGGCTTGCTCGCCCTCGCCTTCCGGCGCACGAAGTAAGACTCGCGATCCTCCAACGCGATCCGGGCGCCCGCAAGCCGGTCCGGCTCCCCACCACCGCTCACGGCCGCCTCGAGTCGAGCGGCGTCACCGGCCGGAGAAAGAGGCTCCAGCTTTCCCAGGCGCCGAGTACGCCGAAGCTCTCTCGCCAGTCCTGCAGGAAGCGTTCGCGGTGCTCCTGTTCTCGGGCGAGGAGGTCGGCGTGAAAGTCAGGATCTTGCGTCAGCAAGCGGGTGGTGGCGCAGTCGTTGGCCTCGCCAAGCTCGTCTTGCGCCCGTTTCAGCTCCTTGAGCCGCGCCGGAGCGGTCGCGTCGAGTTCGGGGGCGAGGAACTCAATCGCGTAGCGGAGACGCTTGCCTGCGAGTCGCAGCGCGTGGAGCCGCTTCGCGGTCGGCTTGCGCAGGGCGCGGCGTCCGGCGCGAAAGAAGTCCGCCAACAGGTGCGGCGGGCATTGCACCGTCTCCTCGACAAGCTTCGGCAGCGTGCCCGCGGCAATCGGCGGCGTGAACGTCTGAAGAGCTTGCTTCAGCGCGCCTGCCTGCCGCCGCCGCTCCTGCTGGAGCGCCGCGCGAACCGGACGCGCGCCGGCCAGCGCAATCGCGATGTCGCGATTGCGCACCTCCCCGGCCAGTTGCATCAGCGGACGCAACGAACGCCGCTCTTCGTGCAAACCCATCAGCCGCAGAGCGGCTTGCAGCCGGCGGATGCTGACGCGCAGCTGGTGCACGGCTTCCCGGTCCAACCTCCGCCGCGCGGCGCTCAGAGCCTGCTCAAAGCGCTGAACACGTTCGCCGAGGCGGCTCATTTCTGCACCGTAACGGGCACGCCGTAGACGGCGCTGAAGTCCGCGCGAACCTGGTCAGCGGCCCACAGTTCGAGCTCAATGTTCCCGGTGCCCGCCGGCTGGAGAATCACTTGCTTCGGCGCCACGGTCACCGTGACGGCGCTCACCCGCTGCTCGCGCGACCGGTCAAAAGCGTCGGCCAGACGCAGCACCGGCGCAAGCAGTTGAATTGCGCGCTGATCGGCGGCGCTCAAACGTTGGAATTCCACGTGTTTGGCCGCCGGCATCGCCTTGCGATGGTACCGGCAGAGCATGGCGATCAGGTAACGTTCCTGATCGGTAAAGCCGGCCAGGTCCGAGTGCATCACTACGTAGGCGGAGTGCTTGTGATGGCCGGTGCCGCTCACGAAGTGGCCAACGTCGCGCAGATTGGCGGCGGCCTCAAGCAGGCGTCCCCACTCCGGCGCCAGGCCGTGCAGCGTTTGCAACGCGACGAACATCGTGTGCGCATGGGCGGCCACGCGGCGGGCGTGCACAAGCGCTACGCCATAGCGCCGGGCGAGCGCCTCCACCACGCGGCGCTGTTCGCGCGTCAGCTCGGAACGCTCGCGCCCGGCGCCGCGGCGCGCCAGATCGGCCACAATCCCGTCGCGCACGCCGGCGATCGAGTAGTGCAGCGCCGGCTGGCGGAAGCTCTCGAGCACGCGAAGATACACGGCGGCGCCGGGAATGATAATCTCGGCCCGCCGCGGACCGATGCCGGGAATCTTGCGGCGGCCGGCCAGATCCCGCGTGGTGAGCTCGGCATAGAGCTTGCGTATCTGTTGCGTCGTCGCGCGGCGGCGGTCGGCTTCGTTGCGGTCGGCGCGCGCAATGCGGTTCACCGCGCAAACCAGCGCCGCGGCGCTCGCCGAGGTCGCCACGACGCGGCCGTAGCGGCGCGAGCCAAGAGCTTTGAGCGGAAGGGCGAGCTTCTCTTCGATGAACTCGTCGAGTTGGCGCAATTGGCCGGGCGAAGGCGGGTCCTTGCGGAGAAACACTTCCTGCAGACGCACGGCCCCGAGCGGGCGCGAATAGCCGGCCAGCAG
The DNA here is from genome assembly GCA_037367405.1 of Ottelia alismoides. Lineage (NCBI taxonomy): Eukaryota > Viridiplantae > Streptophyta > Magnoliopsida > Alismatales > Hydrocharitaceae > Ottelia > Ottelia alismoides. The sequence goes on along the minus strand of JAZKJV010010157.1, from coordinate 952,174 downwards.
GCGTCCGTTTTCAGCCGCGATGAGTTCGGCGCTGCCGCCGCCCACGTCGACAATCAGCGTTGCAAGCTTCGGCTGCGGCCACACGCTCTCCACACCCAGATGAATCAGCCGGGCCTCCTCCTGGCCGGAGATCGTCTCAATGGGCGCGCCCAGCGCCTCGGAGGCGCGGCCGATGAACTCGGCTTGATTGGAACTGTCGCGCGTGGCGCTGGTCGCCACCGCCCGGAGAGCGAAGACTTCGTGGCGCTTCCAGGTCTCGCCCATGCGCTTGAGCACCTGGCAGACGTGTTGAATGGTGGCTTCGTCCACGTGGCCGCCTTCAAATACGCTGGCGCCCAGGCGCGTCACTTCGCGATCCTCAGCCAGGCGCTTCACGGATAGGTCACTGGCGCGGAGCTCCGCCTCGGCCACCAGGAGGCGGACGGAGTTGCTTCCGATGTCGACGGCGGCGTAACGCATGCGGTATCTCGTATCGTAAGGGGATGACCGCACCCATCGCAACAGTGGCGCTGCTGCAACACGCGCTGGACACCTATGCGAGCGAAACGGAAAAGACCGCCGCGGTCTGGCGCTGTTTTCACGACGAGGATCTCGACTGGCGTCCCCACGCGCGGTCGATGAGCGTGCGCGAGATTCTCCAGCATCAGTTGCTTTCCGAGCGGAGATTCTTTGCCGGCTTCCTGGGCTTGCCCGAGCCGGAAGCGGCGCAGGTGTTGCCGGCCGATGAGGGCGTGGCCGCTTACGTCACGCGCCTCCTCGACCTGGCGAGCCCGCGCCTGCCCTTGCTCGCCGCGCGCGACGAAGCCTGGTGGTTGGCCACCACGCGATTCTTCGACGTCGACCGTCAGCGCGTCTGGATCTTCTGGCGGCGCGTCTTGCACTCGGCCCACCATCGCACCCAGTTAACCGTCTACCTGCGCCTGAGGAACAAGCCGGTCCCCTCCATCTACGGGCCGACGGCGGACGTCACCTGGGCGGGCGCCTCGCCAACGCTCGCCCCGCAGCGATAGAATCAACACACCATGTGGAAACTCAGCACCCTCGCGCTCACCGGCTTGTTCCTTGTTGCACAAGCGCCGGCACAAACGAAGAAGATTGTGGCCTTCAATCAACCGCCGGAAGTCATTGCCGATTGGCAGTCGGCTTCGCCGAAGGTGAAGATCGTGAACGTAACGCGCGAGTCGGCGATGAGCGAAATCGCGGACGCGCATGCCTTCATCGGCGGCGATATCTCGCCGGCGATGGTGCGGGCGGGCAAAAATCTGGAGTGGGTGCAGGTCATGTCGGCCGGCGTCGAGCGGGTGCTCCATTTATCCGGCGGCAACGACCTGCGCGACAGCAAGATCATTCTCACCAACAACCAGATTGTGCAGGGCCCCGAGATCGCCGATCATGCCATGGCCATGCTGCTGGCCACGGCCCGCGGCTTGCCCAAATTTTTTGCCGATCGCGAAACCGAGACGTGGCAAGCCCAGCCCTATCGCGGGATTGAGCTGAACGGCAAGACCGGCGTCATCATCGGGCTGGGGGGCATCGGCCAGCAGATCGCCATGCGCGCCTGGGCGCATGGCATGAAGATCATCGGCGTGGACCCGGAAGATATCCCTATGTCGCCCTTCTGGCAGCGCGTCGTCAAGCCCGACGCGCTCGATCAGGTCATCCCCGAGGCCGACGTCGTGTTCATCTCCGCGCCGCATACCGAGCGCAGCCACAAAATGATGGGTGCCCGGCAGTTTGAAATGATGAAGCAGGATTCGATTTTCATCGCCGTCAGCCGCGGCGGAATCTACGACATGGGCGGCTTGGTCAAGGCGCTCGACAGCCAGAAGCTCCGCGGCGCCGGCGTCGACGTCACCGATCCGGAGCCGCTGCCGAAGGGCCATCCGCTCTGGAAGTTCAAGAACGCGATCGTCACGCCGCATATCGCCGGACGTTCCGATCGCGATCGCGGTCGGATGCTCGGCACCATCAAGGAGAACATCCGGCGCTTCGCCGATGGCCAGCCCTTGCTCAACGTGGTTGACAAGCAGAAAGGCTACTAGAGCTCCCGGTTGTAGCGGGCGAGTTGCCGCTCCACTAGCCGCGGCAGCAGGCGCGAGGCGGCCACGAAGGCCCACCCGCTGCGCGGTGTCACCACCGTGCGCGCGTCGCGCTCAATCCCGCTCACGATCGCGGCGGCACACTCTTCCGGCGTGCTGGCGAACTGCTTACTCTCCCGGATCTTCTTCGGCGGCGCACCGCCCAGCACATGCGCCTGAAAGCCCGTCTGCACATAGCCGGGGCACACCAGCATGGCGTGCACGCCCGTCTGGTAGAGTTCCATGCGCAAACCTTCGGTGAAGCTATTCAGCGCGGCCTTGGAAGCCGAGTAGAGCGAAAACCAGGGCAGCGTCACTTGCCCGGCCACGGAGCTGATGTTGACAATCAGGCCCCGGCGCCGCGCGATCATGCCGGGCGCCGCGCCCCGCGCCAGGTCGATGGCGGCAAGCAAATTGATCTCGAACATCCGCTGCACATCGCGCGGATCGGTCTCCCAGCTCTTGGCATAAAGACCCACGCCGGCATTGTGGATCAGCATGTCGAGCGGCCCAATGGCTTGTTCGGCGCGCGCCACCAGGTCGCGGCGGGCGTCGGCCTCGGCCAGGTCGGCGGCGAGATGTACGGCGCCCGGCGGGGGCGCGCCGGGCGAGCGCGAAACCAACGCGAGCCTCGCGCCGCGCGCGGCAAGTTGGGCGGCGAGCGCGGCGCCAATGCCGGCGCTGCCGCCGGTGATCAAAACATTTTTGCCTTGGATTGTCACTAGCGGCCATAATGGTAGCATGGCCGACGAATTACTCCCGCTCTTTCCTTTGGGAGTAGTGCTCTTCCCGAACACTCGCCTGCCGCTGCACATCTTTGAAGACCGCTACAAGGAGATGGTCGGCGAAGTCCTCGCGACCAATGGCGAGTTCGGCGTGGTGCTGGCCGTCGAGCGCGGCCTCGTCAACACCGGCTGCACGGCGCGCGTGGCGCGCGTGCTGGAAAAGTTCGAAGACGGCCGCTTGGATATTCTCACCCTGGGCGCCCGCCGGTTCGAGATCGGCGAGTTGGACCAGGAGCGCAGTTTTCTGCGCGGCCGCGTGTCGTACTTCGACGACGAGGAACCGGAAGGGCGGGTGGAGTTGCGCCGGCGGGCCACCGAAGTCTTTCAGGCCGCCTTCCCCGAAGAGCCCGAGTTCCCGGTGGATTTCGAGGAGCCGCGCTTGAGCTTTCAACTGGCCCAGGCCTTGCCGGACCTCTCCACGAAACAAACGCTCCTGCAAATGCGCAGCGAAGACGACCGCTTGCGCCGGCTGATTGAGCTGCTGCCCGAATTGCGGGGGCGGCAGGAAATCTCCGAGCGCATGCAGACGCTCGCGCCGCGCAACGGGCACGGCAAACATTTGAAATGAACCTGCTCATCGACGCCGACGACACGCTCTGGGAGAACAACGTCTACTTCGAACAGGCGTTTGATGACTTCTACGACTTCCTCGCGCATTCCACCTTCACCCGGCAGCAGGTGCGCGCGATCTTCGATGAAATGGAGATCGCCAACATTCGCGTCAACGGCTATGGCTCGGCGAACTTCGCGCGCAACCTCACCAATTGCTACCGCCACTTGGCCGAGCGCGCCGTGCGGGAGCAAGACATCGAACGGATTCTGTCCCTCGGCCAGCGCATTCTCGATCAGCCGATCGAGCTGCTTGCCGGCGTGGAAGAGACGCTCGAGTACCTGAGCCCGCGCCACTCGCTCACGGTCTTCACCAAGGGCGACCGCGAAGAACAGCGGCTCAAGGTCGAGCGCTCCGGCATCGCCCACTACTTTCATCGCACGGCCATCGTGCGGGAAAAGGATGTCTCGGCGTACCGGCACCTGGTGGCGGAACACGCGCTGGATGCGGCCGAAACGTGGATGGTGGGAAACTCGCCGAAGTCCGACATCAATCCGGCGCTCGCCGCCGGCTTGGGCGCGGTGTTTATTCCGCATGAGCGCACCTGGAGCCTCGAACACCAGGAAATTCGCGGTGACGGCCGCCTGCTCCGCCTCCGCGCCTTCCCTGAGTTGCGGCATCATTTCTAAGTTGAGCTATCATGCCGGTCATGAGAGTGACCTTCTTGCTCGCGTTTACCGTCCTGGCCGCCCCGGCCCAGGTGCGTCCCGTGGTGGGCATCGGCGGCATCGTCCACGAGACCAATACCTTCAATCCCAAGAAGACCACGCTGGCCGACTTCGAAGCCGGCATCGGCGGAGCCGCCGGCATCTTGCGCGGCGCCGACCTGATTGAAAAATCGGTCAACGCCAACAACACCATCGCCGGCTTCATTGCCGGCGCGCGCGCCGCCAACCTCGACCTGCACCCCACCATCTCGGCCGGCCCGCAAACCATCGGCCTGGTCGTCGACTCCGCTTTCGAAACCCTCACCGGCGAGTTGATTGCCGGCCTAAAGCGCGCGCCTAAGCTCGACGGCATTCTGCTCTTTCTCCACGGCACCATGGTGTCGGAGAAGTATCCCCACGCCGACGCCGAAATCGTGCGCCGTGTCCGCGTGGCCTTCGGCGACAAGATCCCGCTCATCGTCGTCCACGACTTTCACGCCAATATCTCCGAGGAGATCGTCAAGCAGACCACCGCGCTCATTACCTACAAGGAGTGCCCGCACCTCGACGCAAAAGATCGCGGCGTGCAGGCCGCGCAATTGATGGCCGATACCCTCGCCGGCCGCGTGAAGCCGGTGCAGGCGTTGGCCAAGCCGCCCATGCTGTTCAATATCCTGTTCCACAACACCTACGCCGCCCCGCTCAAGCCCCTCACCGACGAAAGCAAGCGCTTGGAGCGGGAGCCGAAAATTCTGGCCGCCAGCGTGGCCGGCGGCTATCAGTATGCCGACATTCCCGCCATGGGCCCGGGCATCGTGGTCGTGACGGATAACGACCCGGCGCTCGCCCGGCGCGAAGCCGACCGGTTGAGCGAAGCGCTCTGGAACCTGCGCCCGCGCCTCGAAGTCAAAGCCCCGTCGCCCGCCGACGCCGTGCGCCTGGCCATGGAGAACGGCAAATACCCCGTCACCCTGATGGACTCGGGCGACAACATCGGCGGCGGCTCCGCCGGCGACAGCACGTTTGTGCTCGCCGAACTGCTCAAGCAGAAAGCGCAAGGCTGGGCGATGGCCATCAGCGACCCGGCCGCCGTGCAGGCCGCCATCAAAGCCGGCGTGGGCGGCCTGTTCGACATGGCCGTGGGCGGCAAGACCGACAATCTGCACGGCGACTCCGTGCGCATTCGCGGCCGCGTGAAGACCATCCACGATGGAAAGTTCCTGGAAACGGCCGTGCGCCACGGCGGCGGGCGCTACTGGGATATGGGCATTTCCGCCGTCATCGAAGTCGAAGGCTCCTCGCCCGACTTGCCCAACCTCCTGCTCATCAACCCCAAGCGCGTCATTCCGTTCAGCCTCAATCAGCTCATCAGCGCCGGCATCTTCCCCGACCAGTTGCGCATTCTCGTCGCCAAGGGCACCGTGGCGCCGCGCGCGGCCTATGAGCCGGTCTCGGCCCGCATCATCGAAGTGGCCTCCGGCGGCGTCACGTCGGTGAATCCGGCTTACTTCACTTACAAGAACATCCGTCCCGGTCTATGGGGCGTTCGCTAGCGTCCGCCGGACGATCGCCAGATGCTCGTCGATCTTCTCGAGAATGCGCGTGGCGAGGGCGAGCGCGTTGAGCCCCGCTTGACCGTCCACCCGAGGGGCGCGCCGCGTGCGCACCGCGTCGACAAAATCGGCGATCTCCAGTTCCAGCGGATCGCCCTTCTCCACGGGCACCTGCTCGAACCTCGGCTGCAGATTGTCGTTCACCGAGATCGAGAACAGTTCGCGCTTGGCGTAATCGAGCGATAGGTATTGGTGGGGCTGAAACAGCCGCAGCTTGCGGACCTGCTCCGTAGAAACGCGGCTGGCCGTTAAGTTCGCAATGCAGCCCGTCGGCCACACCAGGCGGACATTCGCAATATCCACCTTCGACGTCACCACGCTCACGCCCGCGGCGTGAATCTCGCTGGGCATGCCGCCCGTCAGCGCCAGCAGAATCTCCAGGTCGTGCACCATCAGGTCGAGTACCACGTCAATATCCAGCGAGCGCGCCGAGAACATGCTCAGGCGGTGAATCTCGAAAAAGAGCGGCGTGGTGATGCGCGTCGAAAGCGCTTGCACCGCCGGGTTGAAGCGCTCCAGATGGCCAACGGCGAGAATGCGGTTGTGCTCACGGGCCAGATCGATAAGCCGCTGCCCGCCGCCCAGGTCTTCGGCGATGGGCTTTTCCATCAGCACATCCACGCCGTGCGCCAGCAGCGTGGAGCCGATTTCGGCGTGAGCGCTGGAGGTGGCCGCCACCACCGCGGCGTCAATGTGGCCGAGGAGCGTGCGGTAGTCGGCCGTGGTGGGTTGCGTGCCGGGATCAGGGTCGGCAACGCCCACCAGCTCAACCGAGTCGAGCGTGCTGAGCACGCGGCGGTGATTCTGGCCAAAGCGGCCGGCGCCGATAAGGCCGAGGCGAAGCTTGCTAGGCATGTGGTTCCAGTGGAGTGTACCCAACCACGGCGATGCCGTGGTGGTTGGCTTTCTCAAGAAGTTCGGCGCGGTCCAGCAGCAGCGTGCGGCCGGCGTCCACCGCCAGAGCGGTGGCGCCGGTTTCCGCCATGGTCACAATCGTTTGCGGCCCGGCCACCGGCACGTCGAATTGCAGATGGCGGCGCCGGCCGCTGGCCTTCACCAGGCGCAGCGGACGCCCGTTCACCAGCGAAGCCGCGCGGCGAAGCATCGCGTCGGTGCCTTCCATCGCTTCCACCGCGACGCAGGCTTTGTCGGCGATCGCCACGCTCTGGCCGATATCCACCTGCGAGAGCGCGAGCGCCAGTTTGCGCCCGTAGGCGATATCGCGTTCTTCTTCTTCCGTCGGCTTGCGCCGCGTGAACACGCCCACTTCGGCCACCAGCGGCTTCAAGAGCCGCGTGGAATCGCCCAGCGTGATGCCTTCGTCGGCGAGCACCTTCGCCACCGCGCCAATCAGCGCGTCCGTATTCTTCGTGTCGAGATTCCACAGCAGCTTGGCCAGGCGCCAATCCGGCCGGATCGCCGAAAAGATCTTCGTGTGCTTCACCTGGCCCGCCATGATCACTTCGCTGATGTTCTCGCGGTGAAGTATCTCGATCAGCTGGGAAAGAGCGCCCAGCGAAATCCAGTGCGTGCGCGCGGCGAGCGCCTCCACCTCCGGCGACGCTTCTTCCTGAATGGCAATCGCCACCACTTCGTGGCCCAGTTGCCGGGCGGTTTCCAGCGCCAGGATGGGAAAGCGTCCGTTCCCGGCGATCAGGCCGTACTTCACTTCACAAAGCCCCGTTCACTGGCCGCGATAAATGCAAGCAGCTCTTGCACCTCGGGCGTCGCCGGCACCTCGGCTTGGATCCGTTCGAGCGCCTGCGAAGTGTTCAGCTTGGCGCGCGTCAGCAGCCGCAGCGCCTTGTGTATCGCTTGGATGTTCTCCGGCGCAAAGCCGCGCCGCTCCAGGCCCACTTTGTTCTCGGCAAAGACCTTCACCTCGCGCTCGGCCACCGTCAGCGAGTAAGGCAACACGTCTTGCAGAATCACGCTGTAGCCGCCAATGTAGCAATGGCGGCCAATGCGGCAGAACTGGTGAATGCCGCAATGCGCCGAGATGGTGGCGAAGTCTTCCACCGTAACGTGCCCGGCGAAGGTCGTGCCGTTGCCGATCGTAGTGGCATTGCCGATCCGCACGTCGTGCGCAATGTGCGCGTACGCCATGATCAGATTATCGTCGCCCACCGCGGTCACCAGGCCGCCGCCTTGCGTGCCGCGATGAATGGTAACGAACTCGCGAATGGAATTGCGCTGGCCGATCACCGTCTCGCTCCGCTCGCCCTGGTACTTCTTATCCTGCGAGGCCACACCCACGCTCGAGAACGGATAGAACAGATTGTCCTCGCCGATCGTCGCCGGGCCCTCCAGAAAGTTGTGCCCCATGAGCCGCGTGCGCGCGCCGATCGAGACTTCATCCCCAATCACACAGTACGGCCCCACCTCCGCGGTGGCGGCGACTTGGGCGCGCGGCGACACGATGGCGGTCGGATGAATCACGACTTATCGGCGATAGTGCACATCACAATCGCTTCGGCCACCACGGTGCCATCCACCGTGGCCACGCCTTTCATCTTCGCAATGGTGGCTTTCTTCTTGATGAACGTGAGTTCGAGCTTGAGCTGATCGCCCGGGCGCACCGGCCGGCGGAACTTCGCTTCGTCAATCGAAGCCATGAGCACCACTTTGCTGCCCCGGTCGGGAATCTGGCTCAGCACCAGCACGCCGGCGCATTGGGCGAGCGCTTCCACAATCAGCACGCCGGGCATCACCGGATAGTCCGGATAATGGCCGAGAAAAAACTGCTCGTTGACGGAGACGTTCTTGATGCCCACAATGCGTTCGTCTTCCATTTCGAGGATGCGGTCCACGAGCAGGAAGGGAAAGCGATGCGGCAGAATCTCCTTGATCTGGTCGATGTCGAGAGCGGGCATGAACTTTTCAGCATAACAAGCGGCGTAGAATGAGGGCAGCATGCGAAATCCCCTTCTCCTGTTAGCGGCCGCGGCGTGCGCGATGCCGGCGGCGAACGTGGTGACCTACGCCGACATTCGGCCCGTGCTGGAGCGGCGGTGCATCGGGTGTCATCAGGCGGGCGAAATCGCGCCCATGGCCTTTACCGCCTACGCCGAAACGCGCCCTTGGGCCAAAGCCATCAAGCAGTCGGTCTTGCGGCGGTCCATGCCGCCCTGGCATGCCGACGGCGTCACCAGCGCGCGCATCCACAATGCGCGCCTGCTCACCGGCGAGGAAGTGCAACAGCTCGTAGCCTGGGTGGACGGCGGCGCCGCCGAAGGCAAGAAACTGGCGCCGCTCCCCGCGCGGAAGGCGGCCACCGGCTGGACGCTCGGCAAGCCGGATCTCGTTATTCGCATTCCCGGCTACCAGGTGCCGGCCAGCGGCACGCTGCAGTACACGTTTCTGGTGTCGCCCACCGGCTTAAGTGAAGACAAGTGGATTGCCGCGGCCGAATGGAGAATCGATCAGCGCAGCGTGGTGCATCACATCAATGCGTTCATTCGCCCGGCCGGTTCAAGCTATGTGAAGACCGCCCCGCCCGGCGAACTCTACGTGGCTTCAAAGGAGGAGCGCGGCGCGCGCCGGCCCGACGAGCGCGAGGTGGACCGCCGCGAACTGCTGCTCGGCTACGAGCCCGGCTACCGGCCCATTGCCTGGGGTCCGCGGCAAGGCAAGCTGTTGCGCAAGGGCTCCGACATCGTGTTCGAGATGCACTATACGGCCAACGGCCAACCGGCGAAGGATTACTCCGAGCTCGGAATCTACTTCGCCCAGTCGCCCCCCGCCGAGAGAGTCTTCACCATTACGCCGGCCGATTCCAAACTGGCCATCCCGCCCGGCGATCACAACTACCGGTCCTTCGTCTACGCGGAACTACAGGCGCCCGCCAAGCTGATCTCCATGCAGCCGCACATGCACCTGCGCGGCAAGGCCTATCGCATCGACGCGGTCTATCCCGACGGCCGGCGCGATCTGCTGCTGAACGTGCCGAAGTACGACTTCAACTGGCAAACCACTTACTTCCTCAAGACGCCCCTCGATCTGCCCAAAGGCACGAAGCTGGAATGCACGGCCTGGTTTGACAATTCCGCCAACAACCCCGCCAATCCTGACCCCGCCAAGACCATCTACTGGGGCGACCAAAGCTGGGAAGAGATGAACGTCGGCTTCATGGAGATCGCCTTTGCGGCCACAACCGATGCGGACATTGTCAAACTCAGCGACACCACCAAACCCTCGCCGGTAAGCGCGCCGCCCTCCGGCGGACGCTAAGCCTTTCGCCGCTTACTTGCTGCCCCCAAGCAACGGCGGCGTCAGGCCGATCAGCCGCAACACCGCGTTGGCGGTCAGGTCGCCTTCGCTCACCGCGTTGATCAACTCCGAGATGTGGTTCTGCCCAGGCACATAAACTAGGTCCGACTTCGCGCCGGCCGAACGCAGCGCGGCGTGAAACTGGCGGGCCTGCGCCGGCAGAGTGGCGTAATCCCATTGGCAGTAAGTCACCACGAACGGCGGCGCGTCTTTGCGCACATACGTCTGCGGCGACGCCGCGGGCCACCCGGCCGGATCTTTCCCAAAGACATTCTCCAGATTGCGCACATCGTAAACGCCGCTCATCGCGACAATGCCCTGAAGCAGCGACGGCGCCAGCGAGTGCGGCGCCAGGTAACGCGGATCGAGCCCCACCAGCGCAACAAGATGTCCGCCGGCCGAGTGGCCGCCCAGATAGATGCGCGCCGGGTCGCCGCCATAGCGCTGAACGTTCTTTACCGTCCACGCCAGCGCCGCCGCCACGTCCTCGGCTTGCGCCGGATGCACGTGCGCGGGCGCCAGGCGATACGACGGAATCACCACCACCGCGCCCGACTTGGCAAAGCGATTTCCCAGCGGCGGATACTGCGTGCGATCGCCGCTCCGCCAGGAGCCGCCGTGTATGAAAACGAACACCGGCGCCAGGGCGCGCGTCTCGGCCGTCGGCTTGGGCGCGTAGACGTCGAGCTTGTGCTTGGCGTGCGCGGCGTCGCCGTCCACGTAGGGAATGTCGCGGTGTGCTTCCACCGAGGGATCGAGTTGACCGGAAGGAAGCCGGAGCAGATCGGGCGACGGCCGTTCCAGGCGAATCGGCTCGCTCTCGATCCAGAGCTCCTCGCCGCGATAGACCCGCGCCTGGCAAGCGCCGGGCGCTTGCACGGTGTAATCAATGCGCCGTCCGGCCGCCTCGGCCACCGTCGCGCCGTCGCACACAATCTTCAGGCGATTGTCACCGGCAACGTGCAGGGCGAGCTTCGTAGTCGAAAACAGCGGGACCTTATCGCCGATTTCAAACACGCCCAGCGTGTTGCTGGCCGCGAACACAAACTCGCGGGGCTCGCCGAACTGTTCGTTCACGCGATAAGAACGGCCCGGTTGCGCCACGCCGTCCAGCATCATCACGCGGCGGCCCGGCTGCTTCACGTGGTCGTAAATGCTGATGGGAAAGTCTTCCGCCGTGGCCGCGGCGGCCACGCTGAGCACCAGCGCGATGATCCTCATGGCTTACTTCCGGAAGCTCTGCGGAACCGTATAGACGTAGATGCTGTGATCGCGCTTGTTCGCTTCCGAGCGCTCCACGGCCGTGGGCTTCCAACCGCGAATCTCGTAGTCATGCGACACCACGCGCGTCCCCGGCTTCAGCGTCTTTTCGAGCTTCGGCCGGACCAGGTCATTCGAATCGCGCAGCAGGTAGAGCACCACGATATTGGCCGGCGCCAGGTCCACGTCCATGAGATCGGCATGGATCACCGAGGCCAGGTTATCCACCCCCGCCCGCTTAATGTTCAGGTTCGCTTCCTTCACCCGCGGCGAGGAGATCTCCACGCCCACGGCCTTCGCCTTGTACTTCTGCGCCGCCGCCACCAGCACGCGGCCATCACCGCAGCCGAGGTCATAAAGCGTCTCACCCGGCCGGATTTTCGCCATCTCGAGCATCTTCTCGACAATGTTTTGCGGTGAGGAAACGTAAGGCGCCAGGCTGTTGCGAACACGGCTCTCCTGGCCGAATCCGCCTTGGCTGAACAGAAGCGTGGACGAGAAAAGGACAACAAGTATGCGGGACATGGATAGCGCGAACCCCCGATTTCACCGCGTTGACGGCGAAGAGCTCCTACACTCACATACGCGCCCCGGCGGCAACGGGTTACTGGCCAGTTGCCCCACCGAGCGTATTCACTCCGCGGTTGCCGCGAGACTTCACAATCTGCGACACCATTTCGGAAACAGCGTACCATAGGTCGCGCGGGCGGCTGATCGTGAACTCCATGCCCTTCAAGAACTTAACGGCGTGACTGATCGCGTCGCGCCACGGCGTGGCCTGCGGGTACAGGTTGTAGTTCATGTAAAAGACCGGGCAATCGAGATGCCCGATCTGCTTCAGCGTGTCCTGGGCAATGTTCTCTTCGAGCATCGCCTTGGGGCCGGCGAAGACCACGGCGTCCACCGGCTGCTTCTCGCTCTTCACTTCCGTCAGCAGCAGTTGCTCAAGGAACTCCGTTTCGCCGCGCTTGTTCTGCAAACCGGCCAGGTCCACCGTGCCCAGCTTCACGCCGTCCACGGCTTTGCCCAGCGCCGGAAAGTCGATTTTATCGGCGTTCTCCTGCTTGTAGATCACCTGGCGCTTATGCATGTTGAAGGCCACCAGCGAGAACTTGCCGATCCGCGGGTCGCGGGCGATCTGCCGAAGGATCGAAACGAGCGCCGCGGTGTCAATCGGCTGCAGCGCCGCGGCCGTCGATCGCTGCGGGGCGAAATTCACCAGCACCTTCACGTTGAGCGGCTGGTCGGGCGCGCGCGAGACCGGCGGCTCCTCGCGGAACTGCTCCGCTTCCAGATTCTCAATCGAGCCGGCGGCAATCATCAGCTGCATGTTCTTGTCTTTCGGAGGCAGCGCCGCTTCCACATCCCAATAGGCCGAACACACGCGCTCGGTGCGATCCCGTATCAGCCATTCGATCCGGTACTTCCCTTCCCCCAGATCAAACCCGCCCTGCAGCGAAGCTTCGCCTTTGGCGTCTTCCTCCACGCTCGGCACCCGGATCTTCTGCGAGAAGTAAACGGGCGTGCCCGTCGGCTTCCCCGAGGTGTTGTCCAGCTGAGTCACGCGGAAGAGGATGGTGAGCAGATTCTCTGAACCCGAAAGCTCCCGCAGCGGCACCGCCACGTCGTAGGCCGCGTGAAAACGCAGGTCGAACCCCAACTGGGCCTTCTCGTGATTCACGGCGCAGGGCAGATCTTTGCGCGGTTCGCCGGCTTCCAGCACCGCCAGATCGGTGCCGAACAGGCGCGGCGATCCGCCGCTGCCGCCCATAATGGCTTGTGCCGGCGCCGTGGGCGCGCACAACAGGAGAATCGTAGCGGCCGCCCCGGCCGCGGCGAGAGAGTGAATCGGCTTGGGGGAAATGTCCCGCATGCCCCTCCTGGCTTGCTCCTATCGTACTCCAGAATTCTTTTGCGCTGCGATCTCCGTATTATGCACCATGCCGGCGGCGGCGCAACTGTGTCTGGCGGCCCAGTACGTCAGATTGTGTTAGTCTGCCTTCTGAACGTATGAAGCTTCTTTCTTATAGTCAAAACGGCGGCGCCCCTCAGCCGGGTGTGCTCGTCGATGGCCACGTGATTTCCTTGACCGGCGCCGGCTTTGCCGATTTGCTCGCCGTCATTCAGGGCGGCAGCTTCGCGCGCCAGGTGATTCAAGATCATCTCCGGCGGGGCCACACCGGTGTCCCGCTCGCGAACGTGCGCCTGCACGCCCCGCTCACCAATCCGCCCAAGCTCTTCATGGTGGGCTTGAACTATCGCGACCACGCGATCGAGTCCAACATGCCCATCCCCACGGTGCCCGCCGTTTTCAGCAAGTTCAATTCGTCCATCGTCGGCCCCGGCGACAACATCGTTCTGCACCAGGCCACCCAACAGCCCGACTACGAATGCGAGTTCGCCTTCATCATCGGCAAGCGCGGCAAGCACATCGCCAAGGAGAACTGGCGCGACTATATCTTCGGCTACACCGTCATCAACGACGTTTCCGCGCGCGACTTTCAGCTCGCCACGTCCCAGTGGCTCCTGGGTAAAACCTGCGACACCTTCTGCCCCATGGGACCGTGGATTGTCACCGCCGACGAGATCAACGATCCGCACAACCTGGCCATCGGCACCAGGATCAACGGTGAAGTCCTGCAGAATTCTTCCACCAAAGAACTCATCTTCACCATTCCCGATCTGCTCGAATACATGTCGCGCTGCCTCACGCTCGAACCCGGCGACATCGTCTCCACCGGCACGCCGCCCGGGGTCGGCTTCGCGCGCAAGCCCCCGCGCTTCCTGCGCGCCGGCGACGATTGCGTCGTTTGGGTCGAAGGGATCGGCGAACTGCGCAATCCCCGTCATCGCCGAGTAGCTTCTATTTCGCAACCGCCCGGCGGCGCGTCTTCTTCTTCGCACCCTTGCGCACGGTGGTCTTCTTCTTCACCACCGGAGCCGCGGACGACGACGCCGCCTCCGCCGTCACGGAGGACGCCGCCGCCGGGGCACTCGCCAGCATCACCTTGGGCGCGCCGCCCGGCCCCGCCCCGACCGGCTGCAGAGCATTCAGAAAGTCCAGCTCCTGGCCGTCCTGCTCCACGGCCGTAAAGTCGTAGGTCACCGCCCGGCCCACGAGCGCAGGCGTCACGTTGTCGCCGGACCGGCGCGTAATCCACGCCTCCACGCCCGGCGCCGTCTGCAACACCACCCGATCGGCCTCCACCGCCTTCACCGTCGCTTTCCGGTCGCGCAACCCCGGCGCCTTCAAACACTCCTGCAATAGACTCGTCACACTCGCGCTGATCTTCGTGAGTTCCGCGCCGGCAACATCGTGAAAAGCCGCCGCGCGCAACGCCGCGTCGCTCGCCGCCCGGCGCTCCCGCGCCGCCGTCAGCTTCCCGCTCGCAAACGTGAGCCGCCGCTCCACCGCCTCTCCGTTCGACCAGCGCGACTGCGTGCCGTAAGCCGCCTTGCCCGCTTCAAACCAATAAACGTCGCTCGCCCGGCCGCCGCCGTGCGCCGCGTCCACCTTCATCTTCTGCGGTAACCCGGTGCCGTTGCCGTTCCACAACGTCACCTTCATCGCCGCATCGCTCGTACCGTGCCACGGGCTGCGTTTCGGGGGATACATCCGCGCTTTCCGCTCAATAGCGGCAACTTGCGCGGTGCTCGATTCGCCCACGCTGCCCGCCAGCGCTAAAAACATTATTGGCAGCATATGTTTTATAGAAGATCACAGATCGGCGGGCAAGAAAAGGGGAGAATTCCGGTGGCGCGCGTCAGTTCACCTGAGTTAACCTAACGGCACGGAGGATTCCTGTTTTGAGGAACGTTGCTCTTCTCTTCCTGGGCGTAACCGCCGCCTGGTCACAGACCACGGCCACCACCGGCCTTTTCCGCATTTCGTCGCTCACCGGCGGACTCCCGCTCGGCGACGCCGGCCCGGCCAGCGCCGCCCGTTTCAACTTCCCCGAAGGCATCGCGCAGGACGCCGCGGGCAACATCTACATCGCCGACACCCAAAGCCACCGCATCCGCCGCATCGCCGCCGGCTCGAACACCATCACCACCATCGCCGGACGCACGCGCGGCAGCGGCGGCGACGGCGGCCCCGCGCTCCAAGCCTCCTTCGCCGAGCCCACCCGGCTCCTCCTCGATGGCGCCAGTTTCCTCTACGTGCTCGATAGCGGCAACCACCGCATTCGCCGCATCAATCTCACCTCGGGCATCATCGAGCCCTTTGCCGGCAACGGCCGGCGCGGCTTCGCCGGCGATGGCGGCCCGGCCCGCGATGCCCAGTTCAACCGCCCCACCAATATGGCCTTCGACGCGCGCTACTTCTACGTGGCCGACACCGGCAACGATCGCGTCCGCCGCATTGACCGCCAGTCGAACGTCGTTACGACCTTCGCCGGCACCGGCGTCACCGGCTTTTCCGGCGACGGCGCCGCCGCCGCCTCCGCGCAACTCAACACGCCCACCGCCGTGCAGATTCTCCCCGGCGGCACCGTGCTCATCATGGATCGCGGCAATGGCCGCATCCGGCGCGTCGACACCAACACGCTCACCATCAACACCCAGTTGCGCGGCCTCGACGACTTCGGCGTGAACGACATGGTCGTCGAAACAGCCGGACGCTTCGTCTACATCAACGACACCATCGACGATTCCATCTTCCGCTACGATCTCCAATCCGGCAACTTCAACCGCGTGGCGGGCGTGCCCGGCACCTACGGCCTCAGCGGCGACGGCACGGTCGCCACCCAGGCCGCCATGAATGCCCCCGGGCAGATGACCCTCGATGCCGCCGGCGCCATTATGCTCATCGCCGACACCGATAACCATCGCGCCCGCCGCCTCGACATCGCCGGCAACCGCATCAGCACCTTCGCCGGCAGCGCCGCCTACGGCGGCGACCAGACCAGCCTCAGCGGATCCATTCTCTTCAACCCCACCGGCATCGCCACCGACTCCCGCGGCAACCTCTATTTCTCCGAAAACGGCAACTGCATCATCCGCCGCGTCGACTCCGCCACTTTGTTGATGACCCGCTACGCCGGCCAGGTCAACCTGTGTAAGAGCACGCCCCGCGACAACATCCCCGCGCGCGATTCCACCCTGAGCTACCCGTACGGCCTGGTCTTCGACACCGCCGACAACCTCTACGTGGCCGACGCCGGCAACAGCGCCATCCGGCGCATCACGCCGCAAGGCGTCATCACCACCATCGCCACCGACCTGGCCAGTCCGCGCGGCATCGCCATCGATCAGCGCGCCCGGATTCTCTACATCGCCGAGGCCGGCCGCAATCGCGTCGTGGCGCTCGACCTGAATTCCACCGCGCGCTACTCCCTCTACGCCGGCACCGGCACCTGCAATTACTCCGGCGACGGCGGCCCCGCCGCCCGCGCCTCGCTCTGTTACCCCACCGGCGTGGCCGTGGCCTCCAACGGCGCGCTCTTCATCGCGGATAACGAAAATCACGTCATCCGCCGCGTCGACCCCGCCACGCGCATCATCACCACCGTCGCCGGCACCGGTCAGCCGCTCGTCGGCGGCAACTTCAACAGCGCCACCGACACCGATGTGGCCTTCCCTTGGGACATCGATCTCGACGATCGCGGCAATCTCTACATCAGCTCGCTGAACCGCATTCTCCGCCTCACCCCCGGCGGCCAAATCGCCGTCGTCGCCGGCCCCGAGAACAACGAGGACGGCTATCGCGACGCCGATCTGGCCACCAACGGCCGCTTGAACTTCGCCACCAACGTCCGCTGGGCCACCAACGGCAACGTCTATTTCGCCGACGCTCTCAACCACTACGTCCGCCAGTTGACGCCCTACCGCGCCATCCGCGCCGAGATCGTCAGCGGCAACGGACAAACCCTCGGCCTCGGCTTGACCTCGGCGCCGCTCATCGTGCGCGTCACCGCCGACGGCAACCGCGTGGCCCCCAATACCGACGTCGAATGGACCGTCACCGCCGGCGGCGCCACCGTCAGCCAACGCCTCACCCCCACCGACCCCGATGGCCTGGCGCGCGTCACCGTCCGCATGCCCGCCGCCGCGGCCAGCGTCGTAGTCACGGCCACCGTCGCCGGCCTGCCCGTGTTGACCTTTACGCTTACCGCCCAAGAAGGCGGCGGCGGTGGCGGCGGCGGTCCCGTCCTCGGCCGGCCCACCATCCAAACCGCGGTGAGCGCCGGCGCCTTCGGCGGCAGCCGCACCATCGCCTCCGGCGGCTGGATGGAAATCTTCGGACAAAATCTATCGGCCACCACGCGCGCCTGGGAAGGACCTGACTTTGAAGGCGGCGTGCGCGCCCCCACCGCGCTCGACGGCGTGCGCGTCAGCGTCGACGGCCGCAACGCCTTCGTCGCCTACATCAGCCCCACGCAGCTGAACGTGCAAGTCCCCGACGGCATCAACACCGGCACCGTCCAGGTCATCGTCTCCAATAGCTTCGGCGCCTCCATTGCCTTCAACGTCAACTCCGCGGCGCGCGCGCCCGGTCTGCTCGCCCCCGCGGTCTTCCGCGCCGACAACCGCCAGTACGTCGGCGCCCTCTTCGCCGACGGCTCCTTCGTCTTGCCGCCCGGCACCGTCAGCGGCCTGGCCACGCGGCGCGCGGCGCCCGGTGAAAGCGTCGTGCTCTACGGCGTCGGGTGCGGCAGCACCAGCCCGGTCACCCCCGCCGGCCTGGTCGTCGCCGAAGCCGCCGCGCTACCCAACGTCACCATTCGCTTCGGCGATCGCGTCGCGCGCGTCGTCTACGCCGGCCTGGCCCCGGGTCTCGTCGGCCTCTACCAGTTCAACGTCGTCGTGCCCGACGGCGTCAGCGGCGACACGGCGCTCACGCTTTCCGTCGATGGCGTCGCCTCCAGCCAGGCGCTGTTCTTCGCCGCGCGCTAGCGTCCACACGAGGCAACCAATTGCCTTAAGGCGGTGCGGCCACCGAGGCCGCACCGCGCCCGAACCCCAACCCGCGCCCCAACCCGCGCCCCAACCCGCGCCCCAACCCGCGCCCCAACAAGGATGGCGCGCCTTTTTCCGCTGCGCGTAAAATAGGGAGACATGCCCGCCCCGTCCCGCCAAGCCCTGATGGAACAAATCCGCGTGATCGTCGATCGCGTTTGCGAAAGCGAATCGCTCGAAGTCGTGGAGGTCGACCTGCTCGGCGGCGGCGCCCATCGCACGCTGCGCATCTTCATCGATAAGCCCGCCGGCGTCACCCACGAAGACTGCGAGAACGTCTCCAATCAAGTCGGCACCATTCTCGATGTCGAAGACGTCATTCCCGGCGGCCGCTACACGCTCGAAGTCAGCTCCCCCGGCGTCGAACGCAAACTGAATCCCGCCGGCGACTGGACGCGCTTCGTCGGCCAAAAGGTCAAGGTCGTGCTCAAGGAGCCCGTCGAAAAGAACAAGGTCTGGGTCGGCGAACTGGTCTCGTTCGGCGCGGGCGCCTTTGTGCTCAAACCCGATCAGGTCAAGAAATCCGAGGCGGGCAAGGAACTCACCCTCACGCTCGATCAAGTCGACCGCGCCAACCTCAAGTTCGATTGGTAGCCGGACGCAGAAACCCCAGCCCCTTGTAGCGCAGCGTTTCGTCCGGCGTATTCCGCACCACGCCCTCCACCAGTTCGCGCTGCTCCGGCGCCAAGCCGTCCACCCGCTCCTGATACGTGTGGATCGTAAAGAGCACGTAGCCCGTGCGCGGAAGCTTGGAAAGCGTCTGCCGCTCCACCCGCAGCCAGCAATCCTCCAACCGGCACCCGGCCTTCAGCCGGTCCAGCCACATCATGTGGCGGCTGGTCAGGTCCAGTTGCGGCGTCGGCCGCAGCGCCCAATTCACCCGCCATACCGGACGCTCCGGCTTCAGCCGCTCCAGCAGTTTCTCCACCGGCGCGGCCAGTTGCGCCGCATAGCCCGGCACCGGCGCGTGCACCTCCGTCAACGGCCGGCCCAACTTCTCGTCCAGGCACCACGCGTTGGCAAAGCAAAGTTGCCCGGCCGCCAGCCGCAGTTGTGGATCCAGCAATAGCAGATCCTCCTGCACACACCGGCCGAAAACGTCCAGCGGCGCCCAGCCGAACCGGCGCGCGCGCGGCAGGCGGCCGGCCCCGTCGCGCTCCAGCACTTCCACGGCTTCGCTCTGCGCCGCCAGCGTGCCGGGCAGCGCCTGAAAGTAGTAAGCCGGATCCGCGGCCAGGCAAGCCAGCTTCTCGTCCACTTCGCGCTGGTAGCCGCCATCGATCTCGATCAAATGATCTTCCGCGGACAACGGCCGGGCACCCACGGTCAGCGAGAACTCTGCCGAGGCGAACGGAAAGTATCGCGGCGGAATCACTTGAGCAAGGGCAGAATCAGCGCATCGAGCGCCTCATCGGTGATCGCCGCGAGCGTCACCGGCCGATGCAGGCTCCACGTCTCGGTCAACTCCAGCGCCTCGCCCGGCGCGGCAAATTCCATCGCGCCCATCGTCTCCAGCTCCAGCATGTCCTCATTGGTGAAGCTCTGATACGAGCAACCCATATCGGCGTACTTCTTGGAAACATCCGGGCGGAACTGCTTCAGGAAGAGCTCGCCGTTCAGCAGATAAGCGCCCCACGTGAGCGGATTGAAAATCCCCAGTTTCTGCGGCCCGGGGCACACCACTTCCTGCTTCAGCGTCACGTATTTGAACGTGAACTTCCACCGCGGATCGGCAAAGTTCGTGTACGCCCACATCACCCAGGGGTTGGTGGGCTCCACGTTCTCGGCATGAGTGCCGCGCGGCGGAAAACCCGTCATCCCCAGCCCCCCGGGCGCCATCACCGTCGGGCCCCAGGGCGCGTACTCCACCGGAAACTTCGTGCAATTCCGCACACGGCTGGTGGCCACCACTTCGTTCGCCGTGGCCGACAGGCGCAGCGTCAGCGACTGCTGCAGCCCCGTCTCCGCATTCACCGGCGCGGTCGCCGTCAAACCATCGGCGTGCAATTCAATGTTCACCGGGTGGTTGTCCAGCTCATACGTGTAGCTCTTGCGCTCGGGGGCCACCCACACCCGGTGGCCGCCGCGAATCTTCCAATCGCGCTCGCCCGTGCCGCCCATCTCGGCGTCGTAGTTCTTGAACAGATTCTGCCCACCCACGAAGCCGCAACGGATCACGCGCGGGCCCACGTCTTCGGTAACAATCAACTCGATCTGGCCATTCGAAAGGCGGCGGCAATTTTGCCAGCCCCGGTAGGAGGTTTTCTCAATCGTTACGGACACTCGCCATAGTGTGTCATAAGAGCGGCTTGCTATTCTCTGGAAGTTGCCCGTCCGCCTCGCAATCCTCGGCGACTTTCAGCCCGGCATGCATACGCACGTGCCGCTCGCGCCGGCCCTTGCCTCCGCCGGCGCCCCCCAGCTCGTCACGGCCGAGTGGATCGCCACCAGCCAAGCGAACCTGGAAACACTCGCCGGTTACGACGGCATCGTGCTCGCGCCCGGGAGCCCTTATGCGAACTTCGCGGGCGTCCTCGCGGCCATCCGCCAGGCACGCCTCAACGCCCAGCCCTTCCTCGGCATCTGCGGCGGCTTCCAACATGCGCTCATCGAGTTCGCCCGGCATGAGCTCCAACTCCCCGGCGCCGATTCGGCCGAGCACGGCGGCCCGTCCCGGCACCTGGTCATCGTGCCGGTCGGCTGCCGCCTCGATGGCCGCTACGAAGTAGAGATCCTGCCCGGCACGCGCCTGGCCGGCTGCTATGCCGCCCCAGGCGGCAACGCAGGCGGCAACGCCGAAGTGTTCGAAGAGACTTACTTCTGCGGCTTCCAGGCCAATCGCGACTACGAAAGCGACTTCGCGCGCGCCGGTCTCGTAATCAACGCCCGGGCGCTGGACGGCGTGCCCCGGGGCTGCGAGCTGCCCGCTCATCCCTTCTTCCTCGCCACGGCCTTTCAACCCCAAATGCGGCCCGGCCATCCCGTCCTCCGCGCCTTCGTCCAAGCGGCACGCTACCGCGCCCTCCGGCGCACCTGGGTCGAGATCCGCGACGACGACTATCAAGCCCACATGCTCTCCACCGGGCAGGCCCGCACAAACGCCGCCCTCAGCGCCGAATTGCTCGCCCCGTTTGCCGGGCGCAAGCTCCTGGTCGCCGGCGCCGGCCCGGCGCAAGCGGCCGGCTTCGGTTTAGCCCTGGACCCCGCGCGCACCACGCTCACCGACATTCACCCTGGCTTTCTGGCCGCCGCCGCCGCTCGCTGGCCCGGCTGCCGCGCCCTCGTGCACGACATCACCCAGCCCATGGACGACACGTTCGATGTGGTCTTGTCCGTCCTGGTCCTCGAGCACGTCGACTGGCGCCGTGCCCTGGCGGCTTTGTCCCAATGCGCGCCAGACTGGCTATTCGTGCTGCAGCGAAACCCGAAAGGCATGTCCACCGCCGTAACGCCCGGAACCCTGCCGCCCGGCTCCATGCAAGCCTTGGCGCTCGACGTGCGCCCGCACCTGGTCGACGAAGCCGGCCTCCTCGCCGAAGCCCGCCGTCTCGGCTACCAGCCCGTCCGCCAAATCGAACGACCCGTGCTCGACGGCAAGGCAATGGTCGGCTATCACTTTCGCCGCACTTAAGTTTCTTTAAAACAGGCTGAGCCGCCCTGGCATCCAACTTCATATGCGTACGATGTTTGCGATGCTCTTTTGCCTGTCCTCGGCCTTGGCCGCCGAAGGTCCCGCCGGTTCCTGGTCGTGGTCCATGCCCGGCCCGGGCGGCATGGAAGTGACGGCCGATCTTGTGCTCAAGGTGGATGGCGAAAAGCTGACGGGAGAGTTCGCTTTCAACGGCGGCTCGCGCAAGCTCGAGGTCACCAACGGTTCCGTCAAAGGACAGGAAGTTAAGTTCACCATCAAGCGCGACCGGCCGCAAGGCGGCGCGATGACCTACGAGCTCACCGGCAAAGTGGAGGGCGACTCGATGAAGGGCAGCGCCACGTCCGAGATGGGCGACGCCAACTGGTCCGCCAAACGAAAGTAGGCCCGTAGGCCAATCGGCTCAGGCGATCTCCCCATAAGGTCTAAGGTTTTTCCACGCTCCCGCCGATCCATTCTTCGGACGAAGAAATGTCCGGCAGGCGTGGAGCGCCGGGAGCACTGATTTCCGGCCCGATCACCCGCCCACTTGGATGGAGGCGGCTGTACGTGCGAGGGCTGTTCAATCGGCAG
This sequence comes from Ottelia alismoides, assembly GCA_037367405.1. Lineage (NCBI taxonomy): Eukaryota > Viridiplantae > Streptophyta > Magnoliopsida > Alismatales > Hydrocharitaceae > Ottelia > Ottelia alismoides. The sequence continues at coordinate 929,730 of JAZKJV010010157.1, read as the reverse complement.
GAGCCGAAGGGCGATCCGGCACCGGTGACATCACCGGCGCCCGGCACTCCCGTCTTTCACCAGCCGAAACTCGAACGCGAGGCGGGTTCGATTCATGATCCCGTCGAACGCCTGCGCTTCCTCCGCCAGGAGAAGGTACAGCAGACCGCCCTGGCGGCACCGCCCTTTTACCGCCAACGCAGGTGGTGGGTGGCCGCGGCGGCTTGTACTCTTGCCGGCATCGCCGTTTTCGGCCTCACCCGCCCGCAACAAAACGAACCCAGACCACCGGTGGTGGCGGCCGCGCCGGCGCCGGTAGCCGCGCCCCGGAAGTCGGCCGTGCCGGATTCCCTGCCGGAAGAAAAGATCTGGCTGGTCGAAACGCGCAACGGCGTTGAGACCTATTCCAACGGCCTGCGGATCGAGACGCGCTACACCATTCCCAACGTCCCCCGTTCGTATGTGGTCTATGACCGCAAGAACAGGTATGCGCAGCTTACCGAGCCGCGCAAACAGGTGATCGGCCTTGTGTTTCACACCACCGAAAGCCGCCTGATCAAATTCGAAGCCAACCAGAACGCGGAACTCCGCCGGCATGCCGAGGGCACGCTGGGCTACATCCAGTCGGTGCAGGCTTATCACTATGTGCTCGACCGTTTCGGCCGGGCGTTCCGCGTGATCCGCGAGGAAGACGCCGCGTTCCATGCCGGGCCGTCGATCTGGGCGGACGACCAATACGCCTATCTCAATCTCAATCATCCGTTTCTGGGAGTCTCGTTTGAGACCGCCTCGTCAAAGGGCGACGAACTCCCCAATGTCACCGCCGGCCAGGTCACCACGGCCCGGCTGCTGGTGGACATGCTCCGCCAGAAGTACACGATCGCCGCGAAGAACTGCGTAACGCATGCGCAAGTGAGCATCAACCCGGCGTCGCTGCTGGTGGGCTACCACACGGATTGGTCGGGCAACTTCCCGTTTGAAGAACTGGGCCTGCCCGACAACTACGCTCTCCCCCTTCCGAGCCAAACCTTGTTTGGGCTCGGGTACGACCCGGTCTTCCTGCAGTCGACGGGAAGCCGGCTTTGGAAAGGTCTGTTGGCGGCGGACGATCTCATCCGCGAACAGGCCAGGCAGGAAAAGATCTCAGCCGCGGCCCTCAAGCTGCGGCTGCAGCAGGAATTCCGACGAGTCTACCCGGCGCGGGGTCATAACAGCGCGGAACAGAACAGCGATCCAGAAGGAGAATGACATGGCACAAGTGAAAGAAGCTTTGGGTTTGGATGTGGGCACCAGCCGGTTGGTATTGGCGCGTCAGGCGGAGGAAGGCTTCCACTTCCGGTCACAGTTGAACGCATTCGTGGAGGTGCCCTTCTCTAAGGTCACCGCCAGCATGCTGAAGAAAGAGAACGTGCCGCACCAGGTGTTCGGCAACACGATCATCGTGCATGGCAACGAAAGCGCGAACTTCGCCGAGATGTTGCAGGTGGAAACGCGCCGCCCGATGACGCGCGGCTTCCTGAATTCGAGCGAAGGCACGGGCGCCGAAGTGATGCGGCAATTGATCGGCACGCTGCTGGACGGCGAGAGCGCCAAGAACAAGCGCGTCTACTACACGGTGCCCGCGGCGCCCGCGGGCGAGGACGCGAGCCTGACGTTCCACGAAGCCAGCGTCGGCCAGGTGCTGCGCGACCTGGGCTTTGAAGCCCAGAGCGTGAACGAAGGCTTGGCCGTGGTTTACAGCGAGATGGAAGAGTCGAACTACTCGGGCATCGGCATCAGCTGCGGCGGCGGACTGTGCAACGTCTGCATCTCCTACCTCGCCGTTCCGGTGATGACCTTCGCGATTCCGAAAGCCGGCGACTTCATCGATTCGAGCGCCGCCAACGTGACGGGCGAACTGCCGACGCGCATCCGCTTGGCCAAGGAGCAGTCGTTCTACATCAACGGCCACACGTCGGAGCGCGTGAATCAGGTGCTGTCGGTCTACTACGACGACATGATCCGGTCGCTGGTGGCCGGCCTGGTCGACGCTTGCTCGTCGAGCCGGGCGCCGAAGTTCGGCAAGCCGGTGCCGATCGTCCTTTCCGGCGGCACGGCGTCGCCCAAGGGCTTCCGCGATCGCTTTGAAAAGCTGCTCAAGGAGAGCAACTTCGCCCTGCCGATCTCGGAGATCCGCATGGCCGGCGATCCGCTGACGGCGACGGCGAAGGGCGCGTTGGTCGCGGCCCTCACCGAGTAACCCGCAAACGCGGGTCCCGCAAAAGAGTCGGAGAATAAGCAGCGGCTCCAGCCACTATTTAGCTGGATGCCGCTGCTTCAGCTTTGCGACTGGCTTCGTTTTCTGCAACTCCGCCGGAGGCTGAACCCGGCCCACGCCTTGGGCCGGCGGGGTGAGGATCTGGCGCACCGCTATTTGCAGCGGAAGGGCTATCAGGTGGTGGCGCGGAACTTTGTGCCGCGGTCCGGCAGGGGCGATCTCGACATTGTGGCGCGGGCGGACGGCCGGCTGGTGATTGTCGAGGTGAAGTCGCGCCGCAACGCGGACTTCGCCGAGCCGGACCGGGCGATTGACCGCGAGAAGGAGCGGGCCCTGAAGCGGGTGGCCCGGGAGTATGCGCGCCGCAGCGATACGCCTTGGGAGCAGGTGCGGTTCGATGTGGTCAGCGTCGTGTTGAGCCCAGGGCTGCGGATTACGCACCTGCAGGACGTCTTCTCTCTGCGCGACTGAGCGTGGCCTTGTAGAGCTCAAAGAGCAGCGCCGGCAGCAGGCCCACGCCGACGGCTTGCAGCCAGTGGCGGGCATCGAGGGGGCGCAGTTCCAGGACAGCGGCGGGCCAATCCCAGTAGCCGACGGCGAACTGCAGCACGACGGTGAGGCCGAGCGAGAAGGCCAGCAGCGTGTTGGCCCCCCAGCCGAGGCGCCAGACCGGCAGATGCTCACTGCGGAAGCTGAAGGCCAGAAAGATCTGCTTGAGCGCCAGGGCTTGGAAGAGCACGGACTGCCAATGGCCGTCGCCGGAGTGCCAGACGGTCCAGGCGAGGCCCAGGATAAAGAATGCCGCGAGGCTTTGCAGCGTGAGGAGCAGCGCCCAGTCGCGGGCCGAGAGCAAGGGCTCGCGGGGCGGGCGCGGCGGGCGCCGCATCAAACCGGGTTCGGCGGGTTCCATGACGAGCGCCAGGGCGGGCAGCCCGTCGGTGACCAGGTTGATCCAGAGGATTTGCAAGGGTGTGAGCGGCAGCGGCATTCCGAGCAAGGGCGCATACGCCATGATGGCGAGCTCGGTCATGTTGGTGGCGAGCAGATACTGCAGCACCTTGCGGATGTTGGCGTAGATGCGGCGCCCTTCGGCCACGGCGGCGACGATGGTGGCGAAGTTGTCGTCGAGCAGGACAATGTCGGCCGCCTGGCGCGCGACGTCGGTGCCGCGCTGCCCCATGGCGACGCCGACGCTTGAGCGTTTGAGGGCGGGCGCATCGTTGACGCCGTCGCCGGTGACGGCCACCACTTCACCGCGCGCCAGATGCGCTTCCACCACGCGGAGCTTGTCTTCGGGCGTGACGCGCGCCAGCACGTTGGCGGAAACGACCGCACCGGCAAACTGCTCGGGCGTCATGCCGCGCAATTCGTCGCCGGTGAGCGCCACGGACGGATCGTTCCAGATCTTGCCCGCGACGGCCAGGGCCGTGCCGCGGTGATCGCCCGTAATGATCACCGTGCGAATGCCGGCAAGACGGCACTGGGCCATGGCGGCCGGCGTTTCGGCGCGCACCGGGTCTTCAAGGCCAATGGCGCCGAGGAAGCGCAGGCCGTGCTCGGCGTCGTCGAGCGATGCGGGCAGCTGCGCGAGTCCGCCGATGGCGACGCCCAAGAGCCGCACGCCGTCGCCGGCCAGGGCCGCGCCGCGGCTGAGCCAGGCTTCGCGCTCCCCGGCGGCCAGGCGGCTGTCGCGGAGGATCACTTCGAAGGCGCCTTTGCTGATGGCCACCAGGGGCTCGGGCAAGTTGAGCCAGGGCGGGGTGGCGTGGATGGTGGTCATGCGCTGGCGGCGCGAATCGAAGGGCAGCTCGGCGAGGCGCGGGGCTTCGCGATCAAGCGCTTCTTTATCGAGGTTGGCGACCAGGGCGACTTCGGTGGGGTCGCCCTGCCATGCGCCGTCGACCCGCCGCACGTTGGTGTTCAGGGCGGCGCAGCGCACAAGGGTTGGGAGGTCGGGACCGAGCGTCTGCACGACGCGCATGCGATTTTCGGTGAGCGTGCCGGTCTTGTCGGTGCAGATGACGGTGACCGAGCCGAGCGTTTCGACCGAGGCGAGGCGGCGGACGAGGGCGTTGCGTTCGAGCATGCGGCGGGAGCCGGCGGCGAGCGCGATGGTGACCACCGCGGGCAGACCTTCCGGCACGGCGGCGACCGCCATGCTGACGCCCAAGAGAAACATTGCCCGCCAGGGCTCGCCGCGCGCGGCGCCGGCCAAGACAATGGCGAGCACGAGCACGACGGCGATCCAGGCGATGCGGCGCGCGGCCTCGTCCATGCGCTTTTCGAGCGGCGTGGCTTCGGCCACGGCGCGTTGCGTTAACTCGGCGATGCGGCCGAGTTCGGTGGCGCCGCCGATCGCAATCACTTCCGCGATGCCATGTCCGCGTGTGACGAAGGTGCCGGCAAAGGCGCGTTGGCCGGGCTCCTTCGGCACGGTGTCGGACTCGCCGGTGAGGGCGGCTTCCTGCGTGCTGAGCCCGGCGGCTTCGCGCAGGCGGACGTCGGCGGGCACGGCGACGCCTTCATCGAGCAGAACGATGTCGCCGGGCACGAGTTCGCGGGAAGGCAGAGCGACCTCGGTACCGTCACGGAGCACACGGCAGACGGGCGCGGCCATGCGGCGCAGGCTTTCGAGCGTGCGCTCGGCACGATAGTCCTGCAGGAAGCCGAGCACGCCGTTGAGGACGAGAATGGCCGCGATGGCGATGGCATCGGCGGCGTCGCCGGCGAGGAGCGAGCCGGCGGCGGCGGCGAGCAGGAGCAGGACCATCAAGGAGCGCACCTGCCGCCAGGCGATTTCCCAGGCGGGACGTACGCAATCGCCGGGCAACTCGTTCCAACCGAGCCGCTGGCGACGCTCGGCGACTTGGGCACTGGTGAGTCCGGTGGGTATCACGTGCCCTGCAGTGCAAGCTGGTCGCCAAACGGCGCCCGCACGGAGTGCGGCATTTCACCCAGGCCGGCGGAGCTAAACGCCGAGTTGGAGGAAGTCGCTGGCGTTCTGGTAGCAGATACGGCGAACCATGCCGCCGATGAGCGGGAACGAATCGGGGAGCAGGCCGCGTTCCATGTCGGTGCCGAGGAGATTGCAGAGGGTGCGGCGGAAGTATTCGTGACGCGGGTAGGACATGAAGCTACGCGAGTCAGTGAGCATGCCGATGAAGAGCGGCAGCAGGCCGCAGTTGGAGAGGGCGTTCATTTGCCACTCCATGGCTTCTTTCTGATCGAGGAACCACCAGCCGGAGCCGAATTGGATTTTGCCGGCGACGGAGCCATCGTTGAAGTTGCCGGCCATGGTGGCGAAGCCGTAGTTGTCGGCGGGGTTGAGGTTGTAGAGCACCATCTTGGGCAGGGCGCTTTCTTTATCGAGGCGGTCGAGAAAGCGGCCGAGGCCGTCGAGTTGGTTCCAGTCGCCGATGCTGTCGAAGCCGGTGTCGGGGCCGAGGGCGGCGAAGGCGCGTGAGGAGTTGGCACGGCGGGCGCCTAAGTGGATTTGCTTGGTCCAGCCTTTTTCGGCGTCGAGCTGGCCGAAGAAGTGCATCATGGTGGAGCCGAAGAGGGCGGTGTCGGCGGGCTTGGCGGCGCGGCCGGCTTTGGCGGCGGTGAAGATCTTGGCGGCTTTGGTGAGCGAGGGCTCTTCGACGAAGAGGTGATTCAGGCCATGGTCGGAGAGGCGGCCGCCCATGGCGTGGAAGTAGTCGTGACGGGCGCGCAGGGCGGTGAGGAAGCTCGCGAAGGTGGTGATCTTGACGCCGGAGACTTCGCCAAGGCGCTTGACCCAGGGCTTCCACAAGGCGGGCTGATCGACGCGGAGGGCTTTGTCGGGCCGGAAGGTGGGCAGCACTTTGGTGGCAATGCCGGACTTCATGATGGCCTGGTGGTGTTCGAGTTCGTCGGTTGGGTCGTCGGTGGTGCAGACGGCCTTGACCTTGAACTTGGCGAGAATGCCGTGGGCGGAAAGCTCGTCGGTCTTCAGGAGCGCTTCGGTCTTGGCCCAGATCTTGGGCGCGGTGGATTCATCGAGCAAGGTGTCGATGCCGAAGTAGCGTTTGAGCTCGAGGTGGGTCCAGTGGTAGAGGGGGTTGCGGAGCGTTTTCGGGACGGTGCGGGCGAAGGCGAGGAACTTGTCGTAGGGCTTCGCGTTGCCGGTGCAGAGCTCTTCGGGGATACCGTTGGCGCGCATGGCACGCCATTTGTAGTGGTCGCCTTCGAGGGCGATTTCAAAGAGATTGGCGAAGCGGCGGTTGCGCGCGACGTCGGCGGGGGGCAGGTGGCAGTGGTAGTCGAGAATCGGCTCCGGGGCGGCGAATTCGTGATAGAGGCGCTTGGCGGCGCGGGTTTCGAGAAGGAAGTCCTCGTGAATGAAGGGCACCTTCACAGCTTATCCGGGCTTGGGGTGGCTTGCGGGCACACTCTGGGTGTTCGCGTGAGGGGGGCGGGCTTAGGCGGCGTGTGATTCGGGCGTTGCGGCGGGTTCGTTGGGCTCTTTCCCGGGAGAAAAGGCGTTGCTGATGCGCTCGAGGATCTCACGGCGGTGGGTTCGTTCGGTGAACGGAGCCGCTTTGGCGTCGGCACGGGCGATTTTGGTGGCTTCGTTTGTGATCTTGCTGATTTCACATGTAGCGGGCAGGTCGGCGATGGGTTCGTTTTCTTCAATGGCGCGGAGAGCCAGGTCGGTTTGCAGCTTCTGGATGGCTTGGAGCGTGCGGGCATAGGTGCGCTCGTGCTGGCCCAGGAGGCGAGTGAAGTTGAGCACTCGCTTTTCGTCGGCGCTGGCGTAGGCTTGCGCGAGGAGGATGCGCGCGACGCTGATGTACCAGGCGGCATGGATCATCTGTTCGAAGTACTGCATCTGGAGTTCGCCGGCGGGGCGGACCTCCTGGAAGAGGGCCGTGTAGAGGCTGAGGAACTCTTCCTTGTCCTCGGCGGGAACGAAGAGGCTTTTGGCGGAGAGGCCGTGTTTGCGGGCATTTTGGCTGGATTTGGCCTTGCCTTCGGCGGTTTGGGGGCCGGTGCTGGCTTGGGCGTTGGCGCGGTTGGCGTCGCGCTTGGCGTCGGAGATGTTATGAGGAGACACGTCGGATTCCATCCTTTCGCTGCGGTTTGATTTGGGGCGGAGTTTGCCCCGATTTCAGTGTGACCGGTGGTTGCCTGGTTTTTGGTGGGTTCGTTTGTTAGGTGGTTGATTTGGGGGGAGAAAGAAATTTGGGAAGCGTGAACTGGCGGCTGCCGACCCAGCTGTTTGTGGCGAGTCAAACTGAAGACGTGCCTGAGACTGACATCCAAATCGTGTCAAACGAGGCCGGTGAGGCGACCGCGGTCATCGTGCCGATTGCCCTTTGGAAGGAGATTGCCTCAGAGCGCGAAACCGCCTATCTCTTGAAGTCTGAGCCGATGCGGCAACGGTTGCTGGCGGCTCTCGAACGAGGAGCCGGCGTGCCGCTTGAGGAGGCGGCGGCGAAGCTGAGCCTGTGAGGACGATTGAGTTCGCCCCCGCTGCGTTGATTGAAGTGGGCGCGTTCCATCGCAAGGCTCCTCGTTCTTCATGAGCCCTCGCCCGGGGGATAGAGGTCCCCTTCACCTCTGATCGTTTCGTATTGGCAGAGCCCTCAACTTCCGGATCGCGCGTAATGCGGGCGGAATAGCTCTACACTGGCCGACTTCCCACGATCGGTCCGGCCCGAGGATACAAACGAGACCAGTGAAGCGCCGACTCCCCCCTGGTCACCCGAGTAGCATGGTACGTATCCCGGATGAACTCACAACAGCCTTTGAAACCGAATCAGCCGACTGGTGCCTTGCTCCGCCAGTTCTATACGGAGTTTGGTATGCCTGGAGAGGGGCCTGACCCGTCGGTTGACCTCAGCCCGCTGGAAGGTCTGCTGCCGGTTCCTGATTCTGATCGAGAAGCCGTGGAGCACGCTCTAGGGGATCACGAGTTTAAGCGCGCGCACCGAGAATGCAAAGAGATCGTAGACGGAATCTTGTCGGAAATGGCGGGCGAAACCCTACTGAAAGAGCTCTCCGAGGGTACCGAACTAACGACGTCGCAATTTGAACGGTTAACGTGCGGATCGTTGTGGTACTCCATGTTGGCTTCAATCGATGTCCGCGACAATCAGAATCTTCCGGCACCCTTGCCCGCGTTCTCTGGCCTTGATCTACCGCTACAGTTTCGCTTTCTAGCAACCGTCTTCGGATCTCTCATTCTCCGCTTGTACGTTGCTCTGGTTTTCATTCGGGAAGGTGAGCTTCTTGCCGTGACGAGGGAGGCAGCAAAGCTGAAGAAGCCTGCCTCTGGCCGCATTGTGAAGCTGTTGCGGTCAGACTACGTCAGGCACCTGCGAAACGCGCTCGCACATGGCACTTTCGAGCGGACGTTCGTCGGCATCGCCTTTCGAGATGGCAATGCGAGGATTCTGTCGACGCCCGCGTTTCTCAACCATCTCGCAACCTGCATTTCATTGGCACAATTGCAAGCTGCGGCTGCGGTTATTCGTCGTTCCAAGTGGCCCGAATCGCCTTAGATCACGAAAAACGTCGCAGTGTTGAGCGCTCTCCGGCAGCGGATCGTCGGCGATCCGGACGCTGAAACACTGCAATGAGCGATAGATCGCGGGAAGTCGCGAAGGAGATCGGAGACTGGTCCTCCGCCGCCGGGGGTACAAGCCACGCCGACTGAGGCGGGCGTCGCGTGATCGGAGTTGGCCCTCCTACACGAGTGTCGGTTTGGGCTGGGGTCGAGGGATTATGGCGATCGCACGACTTGGGTGAGTCACGCATTCTGGCGGCCGTTGGAAATGGCCACAGATTCACACGGATGAACACGGATTCCTCGTCAGCCAGGCACAGCCGCGACGCTCAGGCGGCGAAACGAACCACTTCCAGTTCCGAGGACGAATCCACACGGCTCAATACCTCATCCACGCGCCGCATCGTATCGTTTTCCAACTCGGTGTCCCCGCACTGGGTGCATTGGAGCACCGGCAAAGACCGCACGATTACGATGTTGGTGTCGCCCACTTTGAACGGAAGGTCCGTGATGTGGTGAACCTGATTGCCTCCACAAATCCGGCATCTCATGCCTGACTCCTTCTGATGCGAAGTCCGTCGTCCCATTCTTCCGGCGTCGGTTTGTACATGGTTACAATCCGAATATTGTTGCCGTCCACGTCCGTCGCTGCTTGAACATGGAAGACGCGGTCCTTGTGCTCGCCCCGTAGCAAGAAGCTGGGCAAGTACTTGTCGTTTGGGTAAGACTCGATGATCTCCAACGTCGATGCACCCTCCAACAGCATCCCACCATTTAGGTCCCGCTGTAGAAGTCGCATGGAAACATGGTAGGTCCACCGCATCCGCCCGTTCACGATGCAGTCTCGGATGAAAGAGAGCGGATCTGCTGGAATCCGTGGCGTCAAGCCCCGATTATAGACCGCCGCTGCACCGGAAAAACAGCAGGCAACCAAAACAAGTTCCGCAGTGCAGTTGTGCCTCGCTTGGACGCCGGGCGAACGTGCGAGCCCGGTTTGGACGCTATCGCTTGCTCGCTACTTGTAAGCCGCGACGCCGGTGACTCGTTCGCCGATCACCAGCGTGTGAATGTGGTCGGTGCCTTCGTAGGTTTTCACGGTCTCGAGATTGCACAAGTGGCGCATGATGGGGTACTCGTCCATGATGCCGTTGCCGCCGAGGAGGTCGCGGGAGAGGCGGGCGCAGTCGAGGGCGATGGCGACGTTGTTGCGCTTGAGCATGGAGACGTGGGCGGGTTCGAGTTTGCCTTGGTCCTTGAGGCGTCCGCAGTGGAGGGCGAGGAGTTGGCCTTTGGTGATCTCGGTGATCATGTTGGCGAGCTTTTCCTGCACTAACTGGTGGGCGGCGATGGGCTTGTCGTCGAATTGCTTGCGAAGGATGGTGTACGTGCGCGCGGTCTCGTAGCAATCCATGGCGGCGCCGAGGACGCCCCAGCCGATGCCGTGGCGGGCTTGGGTGAGGCAGCCGAGGGGGCCTTTGAGTCCTTTGGCGTTGGGCAGCAGGTTGGCGGCAGGGACGCGGCAGCTCGAGAACGCGAGGCTGGAGGTGACGGAGGCGCGCATGGACGCCTTGCCGTGCAGGTCGGAAGTGGAGTAGCCGGGGGTGCCTTTTTCGACGAGGAAGCCGCGGATGCCGTCGTCGGTGCGGGCCCAGACGATGGCGACGTCGGCGACCGAGCCGTTGGTGATCCAGGTCTTTTCGCCGTCGATTATCCATTCATTGCCGTCGCGGCGGGCTTTGGTGGTCATGCCGGCGGGATTGGAGCCGAAGCCGGGTTCGGTGAGACCGAAGCAGCCGATGGCTTCGCCGGCGGCCATGCGGGGCAGCCATTTCTGCTTTTGCTCTTCGGAGCCGTAGGCGTGGATGGGATACATGCAGAGCGCGCCTTGGACGGAGACGAAGCTGCGGATGCCGGAATCGCCTCGCTCGATTTCCTGCATGACGAGGCCGTACTCGACGTTGGACATGCCGGCGCAGCCGTAGCCGTGGAGGTTGGCGCCGTAGAAGCCGAGGGCGCCCATTTCTTTGATGAGCTCTTTGGGAAACCGGCCGTCGCGCCAGCAGTCGCGGATCACGGGGATGATTTTGTCGTCGGTGAATTGGCGCGCGGTTTGGCGCACCAGCTTTTCTTCTTCGCTGAGGAGCGAGTCGATGTGGAGGTAGTCGACGCCGGGAAAACGAGCCATAACCTCCAGTTTACGGGAGACAGGACTCGTTGCCGGCGCGGCGCACTTCGGCGCGGTCGCCCTGGAGGTGGAGGTGCATTTTGCCGTTGTCGCAGAGCAACTCGACCACGGCGTGGGAGGCGCCGTCGCCTTCGACCACTTTGCCGAGACGGCAGGCGCCGCGATGCGTTTCGGCGAGTTGGCGGAAACGCTCGTTGAGCGGCAGGGCGACGGTGAAGCCCCAGTGCTGGACGGTGGGAGGATTGGTGGGCGCGAGGGTGAAGTCGACGTCGACGTGGCCTTTTTCGCATTGGAGACGGTAGACGCCGCGGAGCCAGTTTTCGGGCTGGAGTTCGCCGTGGGGTTGGCAGGCGGCGGCGCCGACCTGGGACTTGATGCGTTCGATGGCGGACTGGCGTTCGCGGGCGGGGGTATCGAGGAAGAGATTCATGGCGGCGATGCGGTTGGCTTTGGCGTCGTCCCAATGATTGAAGAGCTCGGTGAGGGCGCGTTGGGTGTCGCGGAGATGGGAGGAGACGGGCCAGGCGCGGGGCTGGAGGGCGCCGGCTTTGTGGAGTTCGGCAATGGCTTCCTGCGCGGCGCTGGCGGGGCCGGAGTACGTGAGGTTGGTCATGGAGAGAATGCCGATGCCGTGTTCGGGAAGCCAGGTCATGTTGGAGCCGAAGCCGGGGAGTCCGCCGCCGTGGGCGACCATGTGGCCGTAGGCGCAATCGAAGGTGATGCGGAGACCGTAGCCGTAGCCGGTGGCGCGGATGTTTTTGCCGATGGCTTGCGTGGAAGCGTAGCGCCAGAGGGATTGCATTTCGCGGCGCGAGGAGCGGCGCACGGGGCCTTGGTCTGCGCCGTCGCGGGGCGGGTAGGCGTCGAGTTGGAAGGCGATGTAGCGGGCGAGGTCGCGGGTGGTGGTGACGAGTCCGCCCATGGCGCCGAAGGCGCCGTGTTTGAGCGAAGGCTCAGGGGAGCCGTTGGGGCGGTAGCCGACGGCGGTTTGATCTTTGGGAGCGTCGGCGGGTTCGAGCGTGGAGCTGGTCATGCCGAGGGGGGCGAGGATTTCGCGTTCGAGGTATTGGCGGTAGGGGCGCTTGGCGGCGTTTTGGATGATGCGGCCGAGGAGGGCGAAGCCGTAGTTGGAGTATTCGTAGGCGGTGCCGGGCGCGGTGGAGAAGGGGACGCCTTTTTTGAGCCAGGCGTTGAGCTCGGCGTCGGTGATGCCGAGTTGCTGGTCGCCCCAGGGGTTGTCTTCGGGGAAGCCGGCGCTGTGCGTGAGGAGGAGGCGGATGCGGAGGGGTTCGCTGTCTTGGGTGGGGCCAGTCCAGCGGGCCATTTCGGGGATCCAGCGGGAGACACGGTCGTCGAGCGAGAGCTTGCCTTCATCGCGGAGCTTGAGCACGGCGAGGGCGGTGAAGCTTTTGGTCATCGAGGCGATGCGGAAACGGGTGTCGGGCGTGGCGGCGAGTTGGGTGGCGCGGTTGGCGGTGCCGAAGGCGCGGGCGGCGATGAGTTCGCCGTCGACGACGATGCCGTAGGCGAGGGCGGGCGTTTTGCGTTCGCGGTGGTAGCGCTCGAAGATCTTTTCGATCGCCGGGAGGGTGGCCTGGATTTTGGCGCGGCGTTCCGGGTCGGTAAAGGTGGGCGGGGGGGCGGATTGCGAGAGGAGGGCGAGCAGAACGAGCGCGGACATGACTTTGAGGATCGCACGGCGTTACACTCGGCTTAAACGCCCTGATGAAGATACTCTTGTTCTCCGACATCCATTCGGATTTGGCGGCCTTGCGCCGGTTGATGGCCGTGGAGGCCGATGTTTATTTTTGCGCCGGCGACCTGGTGAATTGGTCGAAGGGGCTGGAGCAAGCGGGCGAAGTGATGCGGGAGCGCGCGGGGCGCGTATGGGTGATTCCGGGCAATCACGAGAGCGCGGGGGCGATTGAGGCGTTTTGCGAGAAGTTCGGGTTTGAGGCGATGCACGGGCGTTCGCGCGAAGTGAACGGGGTGCATATTGCGGCGCTGGGATACTCGAACCCGACGCCGTTTGACACGCCGGGCGAGTATTCCGAACCGGAGATTGCGCGGCGGCTGGAGGAGTTCGCAACGCTGGAGCCGCTGATTCTGGTGTGCCACTGTCCGCCGAAGGAGACGGCGCTGGATCGGGTGCGCGAGGGCGCGCACTTTGGGTCGTCGGCGGTGCGGGAGTTCCTGGCGCGCCGGCAGCCGCGGCGGTTTTTCTGTGGGCACATTCACGAGGCGCATGGCGTGGAGTGCGCGCTGGGCGCCACGGTGGGGCGCAACCTCGGCAAAGAGGGCTATCTGCTCGAGCTGTAGCGCTGGCCGTTGGATTGCACCGGGCAGAGGTGCATGTGGAAGATCACCCTTGGGATAGCAGCCGGGCTGATCGGCGCGCGGCTGGTGGGCGCGTGGGTATGGCGGGCGGGTACGCGCGCGGCGGTAGCGGCGCTGGAGACGCCCGCGGCGGCGCAGAGCTATGACGAGGCGGACTGGAAGGAGCTGCCCGCGCCGGTGCAGCGCTATTTCCGGCGTTCGGTGCCGCGCGGCGGGGCGATGATCCGGCGGGTGCGCCATGTGCAGGCAGGCGAATTCCACCTGAACGGCTGGAAGCCGATGCGCGCGACGCAATGGCATGCGACGCGGGGGCCGGGGTTTGTTTGGGATGCGCGGATTGGCCTGATGCCGGGGTTGAGCGTGGACGTGCGGGATGCGTATGGGGGCGGCGAGGGCGCGATGTTGGCGCGGGTGTGGGGCCTTTGGCCCGTGATGAACGCGCGCGGTGGGGCAGAACTCGCAGCGGGCGCGCTGCAGCGTTACCTGGGGGAGGCGGTTTGGTTTCCCACGGCGTTGTTACCCGGGCAGGGCGTGACGTGGACGGCCGTGGATGAGCATGCGGCGCGCGCGAGCTTGCGGGATGGCGCGGTGGTGGCCGAACTGGAGTTTCGGTTTAACGACGAAGGCGATGTAACGGGCACTTATGCGCCGGGGCGGTTTCGCGAGAGCAAAGGAGCCTATGTTGCGACGCCGTGGGAGTCGCGGTGTGGGGCGTGGGCGGAGCGGCACGGGATGAGGATTCCGATTGAATCGGAGGTGGCATGGTGGATCGAGGGGCGGCGTGAGCCCTATTGGCGGGGCCGGGTGGAGGAGATTGAGTACTGGTGAAGCATATGCGTTGGCTATTGGGATTTTTGTTGGTGGCGCACGGCGTGGCGCATCTACCGGGGTTTCTGGTGGATTGGCGCTGGCGGGAGATGGCGGAGTTGCCGTACCGGACGACGGTGCTGGGAGGAGCGCTGGATGTGGGCGAGGCGGGTACGCGCGTGATTGGCTTGCTGTGGCTGGCGACGGCGGTGGCGTTTGCGCTGGTGGGAGCGAGCGGGCGTTGGCCGTGGGCCTGGGGCGCGCTGGCGATCTCAACGCTGCTGTGCGTGCTGGTGTGGCCGGAGACGAAGTACGGCCTGGCGATGAATGCGCTACTGGCGGTGTTGCTGGTTAGTAGCCGGGCTTCGTGATGGCGACTTCTTTGACGTCGGCGGCGTACTTCCTGGCGGTGTCGCGGATCTTGGCGGCGTTGCCGAGTAGGGTGAAGACGAGATTTTCCGGCCGGTAGTATTGGCGAATGATCTGATTGGCGCGTTCGAGCGTAACGGCGTCAATCTTGGAGAAGAGATCGTCGATCTCGCCGCGATTGAGCCCAAAGAGCTCGAGGTTGCCGAAGACGGCGGCGAGTTGATCGGACGTTTCGAGTTGTTCGAGCGGGAGCGTTCCTTTGACATAGGCCTTGGCGGACTTGAGCTGGTCGGCCGTGATGCCTTTCTCGTGGAGACGCTTGAGGGTGGCGAGCGCGAGATCGATGGCCTGGGCGGTGGTTTCGGTTTTGGTGAAGGTGGTGATGGTGAGAGCGCCGGTGAGGCGATGGAGATCCACCTGGCAGTTGGCGCCGTAGGTGAGGCCGGAGTTGACGCGAAGCTCGTCGTTGAGCATGGAGGTGAAGCGTCCGCCGAACAGGGTGTTCACGAGCCGGATGGGCACTTCATCAGGATGGCCGCGGCGGATGCCGGGCTGGCTGATGTAGAAGTAGGTCTGCGTGGCGTCGGGCTTGTCGACCAGCAGCAGCCGGGAGGATGCCGCGCGGGGCAGCCCGGGATCTGGGGAGCCGGTGAAGGCGGCGCCGGGCGCCAGGCCGGTGAGCGCCTTTTCGATACGGCCCTGCATACCGTCGGGCAGAAGGCCGGCGGCGACGATGATCATGTTGCGGCCGGTGAAGAGCTTCCGGTAGTACGCCGTGATGTCGTCGCGCGTGATTTTGGCGAGCGAAAGCTCGTCGCCGCGCGGGGCGCGGCCGTAGGGATGCCGCGGGCCGTAGAGGAAGGCGCGATGGTAGAGGCCGATGGCGCCTTGCGGATTGTCTTTCGTGGCCTTGGCGGCGTCGAGCGATTGGGCGAGGGCTTTCTTCACTTCGTCGGCGGGGAAGGAGGGCCGGAGGAGCACGTCGGCAAGGATCTCGAGCGCGCGGTCAGTATCGGCGGAGAGGAACTCGGCGGTGACGTGGATGGCCTGGCCGTCGGCCTGGGTGTCGAGAGTGGCGCCCATGGCGTCGAGCTGGCGGGCGATTTGTTCGGAGTTGCGTTGGGCGGTGCCGCGGCGCATGAGTTCGGCGGTGAGCGCGGCGAGTCCGGCCTGGCCGGCCGGTTCGGCTTCGACGCCGCCGCGCACGGTGACGCGGAGGGAGACGAGGGGGAGTTCGGCGCGGGGCACGAGGATGAGCGTGGCGCCGCTGGGGAGGGTGTGCTTCGTGTGACTGGGCAGGCGCACGTCGGCGGCGAACGCACTGACCGCCAGCGAGAGCAGGAGCAGGGGTTTCATTCGGCGGTCTCCTTCGGGGCGGACTTTTCGGGCACGAGCGTGGCGACGGTGCGATTTTTCGCGGTGAGATAGGCTTTGGCCACGCGCTGCAGGTCAGCGGCGGTGACCTGATTGATCTGGTCCTGATAGCTCGCGATTTTGCCGGCGTCGCCCCAGTAGATTTCGAACTGCCCGAGGAAGTTGGCCTTGCCGGAGATGGTCTTCATGGCGCGGTAGAAGTTCGCCAGCATGCGATTTTTGGCCGATTGCAGTTCGTCGGCGGTGAAGGGTTCGTTGGCGGCCCGCTGGAGCTCCTCATAGAGCGCGGCTTCGGTGCGGGCGGGGGCGACGCCGGCCCGCGGCTGCATTTGGAAGATCCAGAGGCCGGGATCGAGCGAGTCCTCCAGGAACGCTCCGGCGTTCAGGGCGAGCTGATCCTTCTCGACGAGGCGCTGGTGCAGGCGGGAGCTGCGCCCCTGGGCCAGCAGGGTGTTGAGGACGTCGAGCGCGACGCGGTCGGCATGGGAGGAGGCCGGCACGTGATAGCCGATGAGCTGGATGGGGAGTTGCGCGGGACGCTCGATGGTGACGCGGCGCTCGCCCTGCTGCGCGGGTTCCCTGGTCTTGACGGGAGGCGGGCCGGGGCGGCGGGGGATGGGCTCCAGATATCTTTTCGCGAGCGCCAGGAACTCGGCTTCGCGGAAATCGCCGGCGACGACGAGGACGCAGTTATTGGGCGCGTAGCCCATGTTCCAGTGGTGCTTGAGGTCATCGAGCGTCCAGGTCTCGATGTCGGAAGGCCAGCCGATGGGCGACCAACTATAGGGATGCGCCGTGTAAGCGGTGGCGCCGAGTTGTTCGTAGAGGGCGCCGAAGGGATTGTTGTCGACCGAGAGGCGGCGCTCGGAGTATACGACGCCGCGTTCGGACTCGATGATTTTCGGATCGAAGGCGAGATCGCGAATGCGATCGGCTTCAAGATCGAACATGAGCTCGAGGGAGGGCGACGGGAACCAATCCTGATAGACAGTCATGTCTTTGGTGGTGTAGCCGTTGTTGCGGCCGCCGGCATTTTCCATCTGGATGTCGAACTGTTTGGGCCCGTACTTTTTGGCGCCGTTGAACATCATGTGTTCGAAGAAATGGGAGAGTCCGGTGGTGCCGGGGCGTTCGTTGCGCGAGCCGATTTTGTAGAAGAAGTAGAGCGCCACGTTGGGAATGTCGTGATCCTCGTGGAGGATGAGCGTCATGCCGTTGGCGAGGGTGTGTTTCTTCAGGGAAAGTTGCTGCGAGTAGGCAAAGGCAGTCGCGCAGAGGACGGCCAGGAGCGGGGTTCGCATGACTTCAGTGTAGGCCCCCGCGTGCGATGCTGGAGAGGAATGAAGTTAACCTTCTGGGGCGCGGCCCAAACGGTGACCGGATCGATGCACGAGCTGGTACACGAAGGCGAGCGCTATTTGCTGGATTGCGGGCTGTATCAGGGGCATCGCGACGAAGCGCGGCAGCGCAATGCGAACCTGCCGTTCAAGGCCTCGTCGGTGCGGTCGGTGCTGCTTTCGCACGCCCACACCGATCATACGGGCAACTTGCCGACGCTGGTGAAGAACGGCTTTCAGGGCAAGATTCTGGCGAATTCGGCGACGGTGGACTTATGCGCCGCGATGCTGCCGGATTCGGGCAACCTGCAGGAGCGGGACGCGGAGTTCGTCAACAAGAAGCTGGAACGGCGGCGGAAGACCGAATTCGTGGAGCCGCTCTACACGCTGGAAGATGCGCAGAAGACGCTGGAGTATTTCGAGACGGTTTCGCAGAGCCGGCCCTATGAGGTAGCCGAGGGCCTGAGCGCGAAGCGCTACGACGCCGGGCACATGTTGGGCTCGACGGCGATGCTGATTGAAGCGCGCAACGGCGGCCGGCCGGTGAAGCTGCTTTTTTCGGGCGATGTGGGGCGGGCGGGGCTGCCGATTATTCGCGATCCGGAGCCGGTGGAGCCGGCCGATTATCTGATTCTCGAAAGCACGTACGGAGATCGCCGGCACGAAGCGATGGCGCCGGTGATGGACAAGCTGGCCGAGACGGTGCGGCGCACCTGCGAGCGGGGCGGGAAGATTGTGGTGCCGGCGTTTGCGGTGGGCCGGACGCAGCAGATTGTGCTGCTGCTGAACCAACTGACGATGGAGGGACGGCTGCCCAACATTCCGATTTTCGTGGACAGTCCGCTGGCGGTGAACGTGACGGAGGTATTCCGGCGTCATCCGGAGTGTTTCGACGACGAGACGAACCGGTTTTTGCTGGACGGCGATGATCCGTTCGGATTCAACCGGCTGCGGTATGTGCGGGAAGCGACGGAATCGAAGAAGCTGAATGATTTGCGCGGGCCGATGATGGTGATTTCGGCGTCGGGCATGATGGAAGCCGGGCGCGTGCTGCACCACTTGCGGAACACGATTGAAGATCCGCGGAACACGGTGCTGATTACGGGATTCCAGGCCGAGCACACGTTAGGGCGGCGCATTCAGGAAAAGATGCCGTCGGTGCCGATTTTCGGCGAGTTGCACCGGTTGCGGGCAGAAGTGGTGCAGCTCAAGGAGCTTTCCGGGCACGCCGATCAGATGGAGCTGATCGAGTGGATGAGGCCGGTGGTACCGGGGCTGAAGGGCGTCTTCCTGGTGCACGGGGAACAGCCGGGGATGACGGTGCTGAAGAGCCTGATTGAGGAGACGTATCGGGTGCCGGTGCACATTCCGGCGCGCGGCGCGTCCTTCGAACTCGCCTAGGGCCAGTACTAGAACTACAACGCCCGAAGAACCACAGGCGGACTATTTACGTTGGCGGGCGGCACGGTGATGATGGGAAACATCACGCTTATGACCGTGGCCCAAGCGGAACGCACCGAAACGCAGATGCTGCCGATTACGCAGCTGCTGCTCCAGTTTTCGTTTCTCCAACTGTTCGACTTTCTGACGACGGTGGCGTTTCTGGTGAACGGGATTGGCGAGGGGAATCCGCTCGTGCGGAACCTGATGGTGTGGTTCCCGAATCCGCTGATCGGGCTGGGGGTAGCCAAGGCGATGGCGATAGGGCTGGCGCTCTACTGTTGGAAGCAGGATCGGATGCGGCTGCTGAACCGGGCGAACCTTTTCTTCGCGATTGTGGTGACGTGGAACCTGCTGGCGCTGATCCTGGGCACGGCGCGGCTGGCGCGCTAGTCGAACTTTTCAGCGATGATCTGTTTCCGATCGAAGCCGCGCGCTTTGAGCAACTGACGCGTCTCTTCGACCATGGCCTTGAGACCGCAGAGGTAGACATCGACATCCCGCCGGTCGCCCAGAACCTCTTCAAGCAGCGGCTGCACCCGGCCGACGCGACCGCGCCAAGCTTCGCCGGGACGCGTGACGGTGGGGAGGAAGCGGAAGTTCGGGTGTTGCGCGGCCAGAGCTTCGAACTCCCCGGCAAAGACGAGGCCATGAGGATGACGGGCGCCGAAGATGAGCGTGAGGGAAGAGCGGGTGTGGCGGGCGAAGGCATCCATCAACATGCCGCGAAACGGGGCGATGCCGGTGCCGGTGGCGACGAGAATGGAGTCGCGCAGGGGCGAGCGCCAGACGAAAGAGCCGAGGATGCCTTTGACGGTGACAGGGTCGCCGGGGCGCAGGGCGAACAAATAGGGAGAGAAGAGCCCGTTGTGCACGAGGTTGAGGCAGAGCTCGAACCGATTGCCGGCGGGGGGAGCGGCGAGCGAGTAAGCGCGGGTGACTTCTTTGCCGCGAACATGCTCGACGAGCGAGACGAACTGGCCGGGCTGAAAATCGAGGCGCTCGGGAGCCTCGAAGATGAAGTGGCGAATATCGGGGCTTAAGGGGGAGGAGGAGACGAGTCGAGCGATCATGCCTGGGGAATAGATGCGGCGGGGGGCGGTGAGGCCACACGATCATTCCAGCCGCGAAGGGTGTCGTAGAAGGCGCGGCAGCGCGGGCGCCCGTTGTTCATGGAGTCGGCCAGGCGCTCGAGGAAGATGAGCATCTTGAGCACGTCGCCGTCGCGCACCATGCCGGACATGCCTTCGGCGGCGGCGCGCTGCTCGATTTCGGCGCGCCACTCGGCGAACTTTTCGTGGAAGGCGGTTTGGAGGGCGGCGGCAATGGCGTTGTCGGGGCGGGAGGTGTAGATGAGTCCGCTGCCGGCGGCGGTTTGCATGGTTTTCACGACGGCGGCGAGGGCTTCGCGGAGGTCGCTATCGAGGACGCCTTCGCGCTCTTTTGCGGCGTTCCACCAGAGTTGGGTGCAGATGAGCAGCAGGATTTCGTTGCGCGCCATGAAGGCTTCGGTGATCTGGACCTCCTTATGGAGAAGCGGGCCGGCGGCGGCCGGCTTTTCGTGCAGGCGCGCCTCGCGCAGGTAGTCGCATTCGAAGGGGCAGGTGACGGTCACTTCGCGTTCGGTGCCGCAGCAGACGGCGCAGATATCGCCTTCCACCCCGCGGCAATAGCGGCGGGGGCGGCGGGTGTTGCAGATCTTACAGAGCTCAGCCACGTTGGAAATCTCATCGTAGCATCGGGTATCCTGGCGTCGGGTATTCTTGCAAAGTCCCATGCTCACTCGCCGCGCATTTCTTGGCGCCTCGCTCGCCGCCCACGCCGCGCCCGTCGCGCGGCGCCCGAACGTACTTTTCGTGTCGGTGGACGATATGAACGACTGGGTAGGTTGCCTGAAGGGCTACCCGGGCGTGCAGACGCCGAACATTGACGCGCTGGCGCGGCGGGGCGCGCTTTTCGCCGATGCGCATTGCGCGGCGCCGCTGTGTAATCCTTCGCGCACGGCCTTGTTGACCGGGCAGCGGCCGTCGACCACGGGGATCTACGGCAACGAACAATGGTGGCGCCCGGTGTTGCCGGACGCGGTGACGTTGCCGATGTATTTCCGGCGGCAAGGCTACGAGGTAGCGGGCGCCGGCAAGGTGTTTCACCACACGGCGGGCTTCAATCCGCCGGACCAGTGGGATGACTTTCAGCTGCAGGTGTTCGACGACCCGTGGTATCGCCGGCCGGAGTGGTATCCGTGGACGAAGAAGATCCCGAATCCTCCGGGGCATCCGTTTAACGGCCTGACGAATTTCCAGGGCGAGTTCGATTGGGGCGTGTTGCCGGGCCGCGAGGAGAAGGACTACGGCGACATGCGGGCGATTGAGTACGGCGAGCGGTTTCTGGCGCGGCCGCATGAGAAGCCCTTCTTTCTGGCGATCGGTTTGTGGCACCCGCACATCCCGATGTTTGCGCCGCAGCGATACTTTGATCTCTACAAAGATCCGGCGCTGCCGGAGACGCCGGAGAGCGATCTGGACGATGTTCCGAAGACCGGGCAGGAGTTTGCGGCGTTCCGGCGCGACGAGCATGAGCGGATTGCGAAGGAAGGCAAGTGGCGCGACGCGGTGCGGGCGTATCTGGCGGCGATTACGTTTGCCGATGCGATGATTGGGCGGCTGCTGCAGGCGCTGGACGCCAGCGAGCACGGGCGCAACACGATTATTTGCTTTTGGAGCGACAACGGGTGGCACCTGGGGGAGAAGCGGCACTGGCACAAGTCGACGCTATGGCAGCGCTCGACGCACGTTCCGCTGATTTTTGCCGGACCGGGCGTGAAGCAGGCGGGCCAAGCGCGGCAGATGCCGGTGAGCCTGCTGGACATTTTTCCAACGCTGATTGACCTGTGCGGGCTGCCGCAACGCCGCGACCTGGACGGACTCAGCCTGATGCCCCAGTTGAGCAACGCCGGGGTGAAGCGGGCACCGGCCGTCTCCACCTACTTGCCGGGGAACCATGCCGTGATCACGGAGCGCTGGCGCTACATCCGGTATCGCGACGGGGGTGAGGAGTTATACGATCGGCGGGCGGATCGCGGAGAGTTCCGCAACTTGGCGGGAGATCCGCGGCACACGAAGTTGAAGGCCGAAATGGCGGTCCATTTGCCGGCGCGAGAGGCGCCGGAGGCACCGGAGCGGACGGCGTACGACTTCGATTTCGCGACGCATACGTGGAAACGCAAGTAGCCGCAGCGTACAATCAGGGAGTTATGCGCTGCCTGGTTTCGCTTGCCTTCCTCTGCTCATGTGCCGCGGCCGCGGAGGGTCCACTGCTGCTACGGCAGCCGGTGATGAACAAGACGCACATTGTGTTTGTGTATGCGGGCGACCTTTGGTCGGTACCGCGCGCGGGCGGCGAGGCGTCGCGCGTGACGACGGGCGCCGGCGCCGAGGATTCACCGGTGATGTCGCCGGACGGCACGATGGTGGCGTTTGCGGGCTCGTACGACGGGAATCCGGATATCTTTACGGTGCCGGTAAGCGGCGGTGTGCCCAAGCGGGTGACCTGGCATCCCGGGCCGGATCTGCCGGTGGCGTTTACGCCGGATGGGAAGAGGCTGCTGTTTTTGTCGAGCCGGGCGTCGGCGACGCGCGGGGCGAAGCTCTTTACGATGCCGGTGGGCGGGGGGCCGGCCGAGGTGTTGCCGCTGCCGATGGCGGAGCGCGCCGCTTACTCGGCCGATGGACAACGCATCGCGTATCTGCCGCTGGCGCCGGCCAACAACGCCTGGAAGCGGTACCGGGGCGGCGGCACGTCGAAGATCTGGCTGGCGAACTTGAGCGACTCGCAGGTGGAAGAGATTCCGCGGCAGAATTCGAACGACGCCTTTCCGCAGTGGATCGGCGATCGCATTTACTTTCTTTCCGACCGCAGCGGGCCGATCACGTTGTTTTCCTATGATGTGAAAACGAAAAAAGTGGCGCAGGTGATCGCCAACACGGGCTTGGACTATAAGTGGGTATCGGCGGGGCCGGATGGACTGGCGCTGGAGCGATTCGGCGCGATCGAGATTTTCGACACGAAGTCGGGCAAGGTGACGCCGGTGAACATCAAGGTCAGCGCGGATCTGGCCTCGGTGCGGCCGTCGGTGGAACGGATTGGGCGCTATATCGAAAACGCTTCGCTGTCGCCCACGGGAGCGCGGGCTGTTTTTGAGGCGCGCGGCGAGATTCTGACGGTGCCCGCGGAGAAGGGCGATGTGCGGAACCTGACGAACTCGCCGGGGGCCGCCGATCGGGACCCGGCCTGGTCGCCGGACGGCAAGAGCATCGCGTACTTTTCCGACGCCTCGGGCGAGTATCAGTTGCATGTGAAGCCGCAGACGGGGATGGGCGAGGCGCGGAAGTACGATTTGGGGCGCAAGGGGTATTTTTATGCGCCGCGGTGGTCGCCGGACAGCAAGCGCATCGCGTTTCGGACGAATCTGAGCGGGATTGCGATTCTCGAGGTGGAGTCCGGCAAGGTGTCCGACGTGGACCGCGATTACTACAACATGCCGTATCGGGAAGAGGCGGATTACCAATGGTCGCCGGATAGTAAGTGGCTGACTTACGCGAAGATGCTCAAGAACGTGCAGCGGGGAATCTATGTTTACTCGGTGGCGGCGGAGAAGTCGACGCCGATTAGCGATGGGTTAAGTGATGCGTCGAGCCCGGTGTTCGATGCCAATGGAAAGTATCTTTATTTCCTGGCCAGCACGAATCAGGCTTTGGGCAAGGGTTGGCTGGACATGTCGTCGTTGCAAGGCAACGCGGTGGATAACGCCTATCTGGTGGTGTTGCGGAAGGACGACCCGTCGCCGCTGGCGCCGGAGAGCGATGAGGAGAAGGTAGAAGCGCCGAAGCCGGCCGAGCCGGCCAAACCGGAGCCGAAGAAAGACGCAGCGGTGGAAGTGAGGATCGACTTTGAGGGCATCTCGCAGCGGATTCTGGCGCTGCCGGTGCCGGCCAAGAGCTTCCGCGCGGTGCGGGCCGGGAAGACGGGCGTGTTGTTTCTGCTGGAGAATCGGGCGCAGGGCTCGATGGTGCCGGGCGGCACGCTGCACAAGTTCGACCTGAAGACGCGGAAGGCCGATGTATTTCTGCCGGGCGTAAGGTGGATGCAGGTGTCGCACAACGGCGAGAAACTGCTTTACTCGGCGGGTGGCGGCGCGCCCGGTGCCGCGGCGCGCTGGTTCATCGGGGGGACGGCAGCGGCGCCGAAGCCCGGCGATGGCGGCTTGAAGACGGATCAGATGGAAATGCGGGTGGAGCCGGCGGCGGAGTGGCAGCAGATTTACAACGAGGCGTTTCGCCTGCAGCGCGATTTCTTTTATGATCCGAATACGCATGGCTTCAACCTGGCCGATGGGGCGGGTAAGTACCGGAAGTATCTCGCCGGGCTGGGCAGCCGCCAGGACTTGAATTACCTGTTTGCCGAGATATTTGGGGAACTGTCGGTGGGGCACTTGTATGTGGGGGGCGGCGCGCTGCCGGAGCAGAAGTCGGTACCCGGGGGATTGCTGGGTTGCGATTACGCGATCGAGAACGGGCGTTATCGCTTTGCCCGAATCTTCAACGGCGAGAATTGGAATCCGGAGTTGCGAGCACCGCTGACGCAGCCGGGAGTGAACGTCCAGGTGGGTGATTATCTGCTCGCGGTGAATGGGCGCGACGTGAGCGCGAGCGATGACGTGTACAGCTTTTTCGAAGCGACGGCCAATAAGAGTGTGGTGCTGAAGGTCGGGCCGAACGCCGACGGCAGCGGGGCGCGCGAGGTGACCGTGGTGCCCACGACGAGTGAGTCGCAACTCCGGTATATGGCCTGGGTGGAGGACAATCGCCGGAAGGTGGAAAAGCTGTCGGGCGGCCGGCTGGGCTATGTGCACCTGCCGAACACGTCGACGGCCGGATACACGAACTTCAACCGTTGGTATTTCGCGCAGACGGACAAGGAAGGCATGGTGCTGGACGAACGTTTCAACGGCGGCGGCTTTGTGGCGGACTACATTGTCGATTACTTGCGCCGGCCGCTGCTGAATTACTTCGCGCTGCGCGATTCTCCGCCTTTCACCACGCCGATGAATGTGATGCCGGGCCCGAAGGCGATGATTGTGAATGAGTACGCGGGATCGGGCGGCGACGCGATGCCGTGGATGTTCCGGAAGCTGGGCATTGGGCCGTTGATTGGCAAACGCACCTGGGGCGGACTGGTCGGCATTGGCGGCACGCCGGGATTCATCGACGGCGGGCAGATGACGGCTCCGAACTTCGCCTGGTTCAACCTGGAGAAGAATTGGGAGATTGAGAACGCGGGCGTGGCGCCGGATATTGAGGTGGACTTGGATCCCGCGGCGGTTCGGCAGGGCCGCGACCCGCAGTTGGAGCGGACGGTGCAGTATCTCTTGGACGAACTGAAGAAGAAGCCGCTGCCCAAGCACGAAGTGCCGGTGTATCCGAACTATCACAAGACCGCGGCAGCGCCGCGATGAGAGTGCTGATTCTGTCGGCCTCGGTAGGGGCGGGCCACATGAAGGCGGCCGAGGCGGTGGAAGCCGCGATTCGGCTGCAGGCGCCCGCCTGCGAGGTGGAGCATCGCGACGTGCTCTCGCTGATGCCCGGGGCATTTCGTAAGGTCTATCGCGACGGCTATCTGGATTTGGTGGCGAAAGCGCCGCACTTACTCGGATGGCTGTACGATCGTACGGACCGGCCGTTTCACCGGGACGTGGTGCGGCTGAAGATTGAGCAAGCCGGGGCGCAGCAGTTACTGGACTACGTGCGGGCCTACGCGCCGGATACGGTAGTTTGCACGCACTTTCTGCCTACGGCTCTGCTGGAACGGGAACGCCGCAAGAAGCGCTTTGCGGGGAAACTGCTCACGGTTGTGACGGATTTTGAAGTGCATGGCATGTGGCTGGCGGCCCCTTCGGACCACTACTTCGTGGCGACGGAGGAAGCCGAAGCGCACTTACTGGCGCTGGGCCTGGCTAAGCGCGACATTAGCGTGACGGGCATCCCGACGCATCCGGTATTCGGCATCGAAAAGCCGCGCGCCGCGATGCGCAAGAAGCACCGGCTGCATCCGGAACTGCCGGCGATCCTGCTTTCGGCGGGTGGCTTTGGCGCGGGTAACGCCGGCCGACTGGTGGAGGCGCTGGCCGAAGCCGGGTTGCCCGTGCAGATTGTGGCGATCTGCGGTAAGAGCGCCGCCTTGAAAGCCGCCATCGAAAAGATCGCGGAGCGGCCGGGCCGCTTGCCCCGCATTCAGGCCGTGGGATTCACCCACGAGATGGACGAATGGATGTCGGCGGCCGATTTGATGTTGGGTAAACCCGGCGGATTGACGACTTCCGAGTCGCTGGTGAAGGGGCTTGGCTGGATTGTGGTGAATCCGATTCCGGGTCAAGAAGAGCGTAACGCGGTGTATCTATTGGAGAACGGGGCGGGGATCTGGTGCAACAATCTGCATACTCTGGCGCACAAAGTGGGCCACCTGCTGAGCGATGCAGGCCGCTTGGCGGGAATGCGCGCCGCGGCCCGGGCTCTGGGCAGGCCGGGGGCAGCGGCCGCGGTGGCCGAGTACTGCCTCAGTAAATAGTACTTTAGTCCCAGTTGGTACTGACGTAAACATCTATCTGGGCTAGACTGGGAGGCAATCGGAGCTTCCTATGTTCCCTCGAATCAGCGCAACCCTACTGCTCGTGCCGTGTCTTTTCGCGGCTCCCGAGGTGAACTTACGCTATGTGGGCGAGATCGGCCACCTGGGCGTGACGCAGGCGCTGGGAAGTACTATCAATTTAGGTCTCGCCGAAGTGCGGGTGGGCGGGAGCCATGTGTTCGCGGGCAAGGATAGCGCGGGCAAGAGCTGGCGATTTACGCTGCCCTATCGAGGCGATAACTCGGCGACGCGAGTTTTCGCGGGCGACCTTGATAAGAATGGCCGCGAGGATCTGCTGGTGATCAATTTCCTGCCGGGCGACAACGGCTGCGGCACGGCGGCGGGCGACCTGACGCTGCTGCTGATGGACAGCAATCGCCGGCCGCAAGCCTGGCAGTCGAGTTTGCGGTTGGCGCGCACGACGCGCGATGAGGACTTACCGCTGGTGGTGGCCGATCGGAACGGAGACGGGCTGGCGGAGTTCGCGGTGATTACGTGCCAAGGCGAGACGCCGGCGCTGCGAGCGGTTTACGAAACCCGGCCGGAGGGTGTGGTGCCGGTCGCGGTCCGCACCTGGCCGAACTATGGCGGCGATGCGCGGAAGCTTTACCGGAACAAGTCGTTGTGGGTGCCGCGGGAGGACAGTACGGCTCCGGCCGACGAGGAGCCGCCGGCCACGGTGATTGAACGAGTGTCCACGCCGCAATGGGGCACGTTTGGCTCCACTGAGGAAGTGGCGGTGTCGGGCGGAGCGGTTCTTCCGGCATGGCCGCGCTTGGCGGTGGCGGTGGCGGGCTTTCGCGCGATTCGTCCCACGGGCCATGACCTGACGGATCTGCTGGATCTGATGGCGCAGGCCACGCCGGTGCGAGCCGATGGCGTGCGGCTGCTGCGCACCTTCCCGAGCGATACAAGCCGGGCGGCGCCCTTGACGGCGCGGCTATCGCGGGGCACGGCGCGCGAACGCAAGGTGGCGCTGGTGGAAAGCGAAGTGCCGCGCACGGTGCGCGACGCCTCCTATTTCCTGGTGAAGGGCGACGACTGCTTTGCGTTTCACGTGGGCAGCGGCGACACGGTGGGAGTGATGCACACGGGGAAGTGCGCGGCGGTGGAGATGTTGCGAGCGAAAGGATTGAACGCGCCGCAGATTCAGGTGCGGGAAGCCGCGATGTCGCAGGCCGATCCGGCGAGCCGCGAGTGGAGCACTTACAATGCCGACGATGGGCAGGAGCAGCGGCGGCTGAAGATGCCCGGCGAGGGGCAACTGGAGACGGTGGCGCCGTTGGGCGATTTTCTGTTCACGCAATGGCGCGCGGGCGGCCGCACTTGGCTTACGCTGCATCTGGAAGACGGCACACCGTTGACGGGCCGGTTTGACCTACCGGCGACCGATCAACTGCTGTATGCGGATGAAGAACAGGGGCTGGTGATGCTGCGGTGGGCAGGCAATCGCCCGGCGAGTTGGATCACGGTGCCGGTGCGCGTCGACTGGACACGCCAGTAATATACTGGCGGGATCATGACCACCCGCCGGCATTTCTTTCTTGGCTCCTTATTCACCAGCGCCGTGCCGCTGGCCGGCTACGGCAGCACGGCGAGCCTCAAGAGCCTGGGCTACCGATCGCCGAACGAAAAACTGAACGTTGCCTCGATTGGGGCCGGTGGCCGCGCGGCGAGCGACATCAACGGAGTGGCGCCGACCGAGAACATTGTGGCGCTGTGTGACGTGGACGCCAAGCGGGCGGCGGCGACTTTCCAGCGGTTCGAAAAAGCCACGAAGTACACGGACTTTCGCAAGATGCTCGACAAAGAGGAGAAGTCGATCGATGCCGTGATTGTGGCCACGCCCGACCACATGCACGCCGTGGCGGCGCTGTGGGCCATGGAGCGCGGCAAACATGTCTATTGCGAGAAGCCGCTGACGCGCACGCCGTGGGAGGCGCGCGTGCTGGCCGAGGCGGCGGCCAAGTACAAAGTGGCCACGCAGATGGGCAACCAGGGTTATTCCAACGAGGGCGCGCGGATCGCGGCGGAGATCATCTGGTCAGGGGAGATTGGCAACGTAACGGAGGTCCATGCCTGGACGAACCGGCCGATTTGGCCGCAAGGCATCGAGTCGCTGCCGCCCGAGGAGCCGGTGCCGGCCGATTTCGATTGGGACCTTTGGCTGGGCGGCGCGGCGGCGCGGCCGTATAGCTCGAAGTACGCGCCGTTCAACTGGCGGGGCTGGTTTGATTTTGGCGCGGGCGCGCTGGGCGATATGGCGTGCCACATTCTGGGAACGCCGAACCTGGCGCTTGGCCTGACGGCGCCGACGAGCGTGGAGGTGATTCGGCAGGAGGGCAAGAACCCGTACACGTTCCCCAAGAAGTCGACGACGAGATTTGAGTTTCCGGCGCGGGGCGCGCGGCCGGCGCTGAAGCTTTTCTGGTATGACGCGCAGTCGGGCGCGGCGTTCACGCCGCCGGGACATATAGAGGGCGAGCCATTGATTGCGGGGACCGGTGCGTTGGGAGCGCGGGGTGAGGAGTTCAATGGCGGCGGCGTGGTGCGGAAGGCGGCGCCGCCCGCCGCGACGCCGGCGCGCGGCGGCGGACGCAACGCGGCGGTTTCGCCGTCGGCCAACGGCGCGGTGTTCATTGGCGAGAAGGGCGTGCTGACGGCCGACACGTACGGCGCCAACATCCGGCTGCTGCCGGAGGCGCGGCACCGCGAGTACAAGCTGCCGCCGCAGTTTCTGACGCGGTCGCCGGGGCATCACCGCGACTGGATTCGCGCGTGCAAAGGCGGCGAGCCGGCGTGCTCGAATTTCGCCGTGGCCGGTCCGTTCACCGAGTGGATTGTGCTGGGTTCGATCGCATTGCGGTTTGAAGGCAAGCTCGAGTGGGACGCGGCAAAGATGCGCTTCACCAATCACAGTGAGGCTAATTCTTATGTGAAGCCGAAGTTCCGCAAGGGCTGGGCGATCGGCTAAAGGCGCGGGGGCGCGGCGAGGCCCGGCATGCGTTAGGCTGGGGAGGTTATGCGACGCCGCCATTTCCTTTCCGCCGCCGGCTCCAGCGTGTTCCTGCCCGGCGCCTACGCCCAGGAGAAGCCGAAGCGGGTGGGCTTGATCGGGTCCGGCTGGTACGGCAAGGCCGACTTGTTGCGGCTCATCCAGGTGGCTCCGGTGGAAGTGGTTTCGCTGTGCGATGTCGATTCGCAGATGCTGAACGAGGCGGCCGGGATTGTGGCCGGGCGGCAGAAGTCGGGCAAGCGGCCGCGGCTGTTTGCGGACTACCGAAAGATGATCGCCGAGAAGGATCTCGACATCGCCTTGATTGCCACGCCCGACCATTGGCATGCGCTGCCGATGATTGAGTGCGCGAAGGCGGGCATCGACATGTATCTGCAAAAGCCGATCAGCGTCGATATTGTCGAGGGGCAGGCGATGCTGGCGGCGGCGCGCAAGTACAAGCGCGTGGTGCAGGTGGGCACGCAGCGGCGCTCCACGCCGCACCTGATTGAAGCGCGGGACCGCATTGTGCGCGAAGGGAAGCTGGGCAAGATCGGCGTGGTGGAGATTTATTGTTACTACCACATGCGCGCAAAAGAGAATCCGCCGGACGCGGCGCCGCCGGCGCATCTGGATTGGGAGATGTGGCAGGGTCCGGCGCCGGCGCGGCCGTACAATGTGTTGGCGCATCCGCGGCGTTGGCGGGCGTTTATGGAGTACGGCAACGGCATTGTGGGCGACATGTGCATCCACATGCTCGATATGGTGCGCTGGATGATGGATCTGGGTTGGCCGAAGAGCGTGAGCTCGTCGGGCGGCATTCTGGTGGACAAGGCGAGCAAGGCCAACATCAGCGATACGCAGACGGCGACGTTCCACTACGACGATCTGGAGATCATCTGGAACCACCGGAGTTACGGGCACGCGCCGGACCCGAAGTATCCGTGGGGCGCGACGTTCTACGGGGAAAAGGGCACGCTGAAGGCGAGCGTGATGAGCTACGACTTTGAGCCGTTCGACAAGAAGCAGGCCGCCGTGCACAAGGACGTGACGTACGAATTTGAGCAATACCCCGAGGACCGCACCGAGAAGGACCTGGAGCGGCACGTGGCGCCGGCGATTCGCGGGCACATGAAGGATTTATTGGCGAACATCGCGTCGCGGGGCAAGCCGGTGGCGGACATCGAGCAGGGATATATCTCGACGACGGCCTGCATTCTGGCGAATCTGTCGATGCAGCTGGGCCGGTCTCTCACGTGGGACGCGACCAAAGGACGGGTGGTGAACGATGAGGCGGCCAACCGGCTGCTGGCGCGGCCGTACCGGAAGCCGTGGATTCATCCGGACCCGGCGAAAGTGTGAGGAGCTTTAGAGTACGGCGAGTTCCGTGTGATAGGGGCGGCCGTCGGGATTCCAGAACGCGAAGCCGGAGGGCGCTACTTCCAGAGAAGGCTTGAGGCCCGCCCGGCGCAGAGCCTGGGCGCCGGCTTTCTTGTCGAGCGAGGGCAGTTCGACCGAGTGGACGCTTTGCAGGAGCGAGCCGTATTGCTCGCGCATCTGCTCTTCAAAATCGGCCGGAGTGTTGGGCGCGATTCCTTCCTCCAGGCCGCACAACAGGGCATGGAGATCGCGGTCATAGGCGTAGCTGCGCAAGCGCCAGGCGGTACCGTCGGCGGTAACGCACCACTGGACCGTGTCGGGCGCGCCCCCGCGTTTCAGGGGTTCTTCGCGTCCGCTACGGTAGCTGGATCGCACGTTGAGGACTCCGACAATCAAGCGGGCTGACATACAGGACTCTTCGGCAGTCGGTCCTGGAACAGTTAGGCAACGGGCTAAGAATGTTCGCGAAGATTTTGCCCACGGGTGTCCGCCGCAGAACTCCCCGCCAACGCGTACGATCCCTTAAGGTGTTCGCCCAATTGGACGTGTCCGCCTGGGTTGGTACGTTCGGGTATGAAGCTCTGGCGAGCGGCGGCGTTCGTGTGTCTACTGGTGCCGTCGGCCTGGCTGGCCTGGTCGTGGCGCGACGTGCCGCATCTGGGGCCGCTGCACGATGACTCTCTCTATTTCGTCGGCGCAAAGTCGATTGCCGAGCGCGGCGAGTACCGGATTCTGAGCCTGCCGGGCGAGCCCTATCAGACGAAGTATCCACCGCTTTACCCGGCTTATCTCTCGTTGGCCTGGAAGCTGGAGCCGCGGTTCCCGGCCAATCTCCCGTGGGCGATGTTGCTGCAATGGCTGTGGACGCCGGTCCTGCTCGTCCTGGTTTGGCGGGGCATCCGGCTGCCGGGCGCGCTCCAGTGGGTCTTTCTGGGGATGTGGGCCGTGGCGCCGTATGTGAATTTCTTCGGCATCCATTTCATGACCGAGACCATGGCCGCGGCGCTCGCCCTGGGCGCGTGCCTGGCGGCGCCGCGCGCGCCCTGGGCCGCGGGGTTGCTGACGGCGGCGGCATTCCTGACGCGAACGGCCTGCCTGCCGCTCTACGCCGTGATTCCGCTGGTGTACGCGCGGGTACGGCGTTGGCGCGACGCGGCGATCTATCTGGGCGTGAGCCTGCCGGCGTTGCTCGGCTGGACCTGGTGGAGCGGCGCGCACCGTCTGCCGACGGACGATCCGGCGCTGCTGTACTACACGAACTATTTCGCCGTCTACATCCGGGATGTGCAAGCGGTGGGGTTGCCGCTGATGGTTTGGAAGAACGTCTCCACGTTCCTGGTGAGCGTGGGGCAGTTGATGGTGTTCACGCTGGCCGACAACAGCCTGACGCTGAACATTGCGCGTTCGGTCGGCTTGCTGACCGTGGCGGGCACCGTGCGGTATGTCCGCCAACAGGGATGGGCGCAGCCGTACTTTCTGTTCGCCGCTTTGTACAGCGTGCAGTTGATTGTGTGGAACTATCCGCCGGACCCGCGCTTCGTTCTGCCGATCGCGCCTTTGTTGCTGGCCGGGTTTGTGACGGAGCTGCACGCGCTGGCGGGCACGTTCGCGCGCGCCTGGACGAGCGCCAAGAAGGACGAGAGGGTGTTTGCCCGGCTGACCGCTCCGGTGCTGGGCTGCGCGGCGTTGGCCGGAGTGGCGTGCAACGTCGACGGGGCGTTCTTTCACTTGCCGGCCGAGCTGGCGAGTCAGCGGGCGCGGGTGGCGCAGGCGCGGCCGGCGTATGAGTGGGTGAAGCGGGAGGCGCCGGCGGCGGCACTCTTTTATTCCAACTATGATCCGCTGCTGTTCCTGCAGACCAACCGCCAAGCGATGCGGCTGCCGATGCCGGCGGCCTATGCCTACCGGGACGATCGCGCGGGCGTGAAGGAGTTGGCCTTTGATCTGCAGGGCTTTTCCGCGCGGCGGCGGCTGGACTACATTTTCTTGAGCCAGCGCGAGCCGCAGAGCCTGCTGACGGACGAGGAGCGCGCGGAGTTGTGGAAAGAGAATCTGCGCGGGGGCGCGTTGTTCCGCGGAGCTGGCGTGGCGATTATCGGCGCGGGCTCAAAGAGCGGCCACGCGGCGGTGCACGAGCAGGAAGTACGCACCCAGAATCACTAGCATCAAGCCGCAGCCGAGAATCACGGGCGGTGCCGAGGCGAACTGGCTGATCTCGCCGGCGATGAGCGCGCCGATGGGTCCGCCGCCGCGAAACGCCACGTTGTAGACGCTCATGACGCGCCCGCGCATTTCGTTGGTGGCCAGATTCTGCACCAGGCTCGCGATGTAGGCAAAGACGCACATGAGGGTGCCGCTCGAAAAGAACAAAGCCGTGTAGGAGAGCCAGAGGTTCCTCGACACCGCGAAGAGGCTCACCAGCAGTCCGAGAGCGATGAGATTTAAGAGCGCGGCCCGGCCCTTTTGCCGGAGACCGCCGGTAGCGGCAACGATGAGCGCGCCGCAAATCGCGCCGACGCCGGAGGCTTTCAGGAAATTGGTAAAGAGCTCGGGGCCGCCGCCGAAGGTTTCTTTGGCAATGACGGGCAGCAGGGTGAGGACGGGCAGGCCCAGCGACGTCATGCAGAAGGCGAGCACGATGAGCGCCACCATGCCTTCGCGTTCGCGCGTGAACTCGATGCCTTTGCGAATGCTGGCCATCACGGACTCTTCGGCTTTCCCGCCGCCGCGTTTCTCGCTGATGAGCATGAGCGAACCGATCACGGCCAGGAAGGAGAGTCCGTTGAGGGTGAAGCACCAGGCGGCGCCCCACTTCACCAGGGCGATGCCGGCGATGGTGGGCCCGATGACGCGCGCCACGTTGAATTGCAGCGAGTTCATGGCGATGGCGTTCTGAATGGCGTCTTTCGGCACCATCATGGGCAGGAGCGACTGGTAGGCCGGGCCGCCGAACGATTGCGAGAGTCCGGTAAGGAAGGAGAGCGACAGAATGTGCCAGACCTGCACGTGGCCGGTGTAGAAGAGCGCCGCGAGCACGAAGGCGGCCACCATTTGCCCCAGTTGCGAGCCGATGAGGATGAGACGGCGGTCAAAGCGGTCGGACGCCACGCCGCCGAACAGCGAGAACAGGAGGATGGGGATCTCGCCGAGGAACTGGTCGAGGCCGAGCAGGTCCTTGCGCTGGGAGATGTCGTAGACGAGCCAGCTTTGCGCCGCTTTTTGCAGCCACGTCCCGATGGACGAGGTACAGGCGCCCAGCCACATGAGCCGGAACTCGCGGTAGTGAAGCGCCTGAAATATGCGGCTGAACACTTAAGGGAGTGGTTTGGCGCGCCAGATCAAATGGCAGATGTTGCCGTCGAGATCGGAGAAGAAGACCAGCCGGTTGCCCTGATTTTCGTAGGGTTCGCCCAGGAAGGAGACGCCGCGCCGCTTGAGTTCGGCGTGGGCGCCGTCAAAGTCAGCCACGGCGATGGCGAGATGGCGGATGCCGCGAGTCTTCATCTTGTTCTCGGGCATGTCGCCTTCGGAGGGGATGATCTCGAGCATGGTGCCGTTGGGAGCCTTGACGAAGAAAAAGGCGTCGTAACGGAAGTTGATCACAAAATCGAGCTTGTCGACATACCACTGCGCAAGCGCACCTGGATCGGGCGAGGCGATGGCGGTATGCTCCAAGCCCGCAAACGGGGAAGAAGCCATAGAGATCAGTATAGCGGCTTGATCGCGCGCGTCTGCCAAAACTCGCCAACACCAACACAAAATCGCTGCCGGGCCGTGCGGCGGGCGCCCCGGCGCAGGCGGAGGACACCGCCATTCCGCAGCGAAGAATTCACGAATGTAAGGATTGACTTCGCTTTCGAATCAGCGCATACTCGCCTCAGTTGGGACGAAAATTCTCAGCTGCTGTTGAAAGGAGGTCCGTGATCGACCCGGACAACCTAGAGAAGCGGCGCCCGTCCCGGTGACTGATCCTGCTGCGAACAATCGCTGCGGAATCTATTTTGCGGATGCCCGGATCGCTCCAAGTGAGGGTGAGATCCCCTCAGGCGGCTTATTCAAGTGCCGAGCGGGGTGCGTAAGCGCACCAATCGATGGGATATCGGCGGGATGCACACAGTCACCGGACACGGGCGCCCTTCTCGTTTCCAGCCCCCGCCCGCGCCCCCAAACCACCACAAATTGAATGGCATTACGGCAATTCGCCGCCGCCGGCGTAAGGCGAAATCGCCTAGGCGGCGCGCGAAGCGACCTCGAGCCGGGTAGCGGCCAGGCGGCCGGACCAGGAACGCACCTGCTTGGCCTCCATCGGCAGCGGACGCCCGAAGCCGATGGTCCAGCAGGCGGCAGCAGCTAGACAGCAACTGGCCTTGGCAGCCCGCCCCAACACCCGCAAGGCGTCGCCCAAGCGCGACCAATCGCCCGCCTCGAACGCCTCGCGGCGCCAAACCAGAAGCTGACGCAGCAGATGACTCCAGGATTGGTGCATTTGCAGAGCGAAGACCGCCAACCGGTGACGCCGGAACTCCCAGATCATCCCCTGGGCAAAAACGCCAGGGTGGTCCAACATGGCCTGCTCGTCGGCCATTTGGCGGAGAATCACCTCGGCCGGCGTGGCCGGCGGCGCGCCCTGGGTCCAGCCCAGGCGGGCCTCCATGACGCGGAGAGAAGTCTTGCGCGCAGGCCGCGCGTCGCGGCTGAGCGGGTGTTCGTAGTTCAGATATTGCTCCAGAAGTTCATCCAGAGCACCGTGTCGCAGGGGAGGAAGCACAGGCAAGCCCTTTATTATGCTCGAAATAGTAAGAACGAGAATACGGCGCGAAAACCTGCTTTCGCCGCTTTCCCGTTAAGCTGTGGTCTCTCTCTTCCTCATTCTCAGGGTCAAAAAGTCTTCTTGTTGTTCTTTGACGATCTTCACGTACTCGGGCCCGAGCGTCTGCGCGACGCCTTCCTTAAAGAGGCCTTCGGTGGCCTCGCGAATCGGGCTAAAAAACCACTCCACAATCATGGGGCCCAGCCGTTCGTGCACGGGCGGAATCTGCACCAGGCCGCTGTCGGGATGGACAATCCGCCAGGCGCTCTCCAGTAGCTCCGAATAGGTAGGCTCTTTCCCCGTCTCCTTGCGGATCAGGTTTTGAGCGTCCTTCAGGGCATCCAGGAGAGCTGGGCTGACCTTAATGGAGACACGGCTGTCTTTTTTCTCAAACACGACTGTACTCCGACTACTGGACACTTGTCTACTTTTCTCTTGACTTCTTGTCTACCATATCGGATACTCCAAGTAGACAGACCGAAACTCATAGTACCAGAGAGTAACGGTCAGGGAGCCTGCAAAGTAGACAACCGCCCATGAAGCTACCACGGATTTTACACCTTTCGGCATCTGTTCGCATGCCCTTCCGGGAATGGAATTCCGTGGCACGTCTGCAGAGAGAAGAGAGAGAAGGTGGGCGTTTGGCTGTGGACAGGCGTTCCAGCCAACCGAGAGGAGGCCCCTCGTTCACGCGCGAGGTCTCCCCTTCGGACGGCTGGAGACTCCTTCAGTCGCCAGTTTTGGTGTGAGGTTGCTCCGAGCCTTGTACCGAACCGGGTTGTGGGACCCGGTGCTTGAAGGGTGGCGGCAACCGTCCGACAGTTGCCGCCCCCATTTTTTCCCACGCGATTTTTTTCGGGAGAACGACGCAACCATGAACGCACAGAAGTACACGATGATCCTGCTGACGCCGGCCCGCGTGGCCGCCGTAACGGCGCAATTGATTCACCTGCGGAAGGCCTTTGAGTTTGTGCCGGTGGGGGAGCGGTCGCGGGTGGGCGTTAAGGTCGATGACGCCGACACGCTGGTCCGCATTGTCGAGAACCTGCAGAGTGTCGAGGCGCACAATGCCTAGGTCTCCCTGGCTGGCGGAAGTAGCCGCGCGGCTGGCCGCACCGGAGCTCCTGCTGGCGCTGGTTGCTTATCAGATTTATGGAGAGCCCCATCGTGCCAGAACGAAGCCAACCGGAACATTGGAGCCTCGAACTCGAAGCGGCCTACGTGACGGCGAAAGCGCGCGATGAAGATTGGCTGGCCACCTTTGGGGTGGACCGTCTTTTCAAGGGCGGCACGCCGGGGTTGCCGTGGATGGTGAAGGAGCATCTGGAGCGGGAGAATCCGGTGATTGATGAGTGGAAGGCGATTGTGTTGCGGCTGGAGTGGCGCGTCGTCGCGTGGCAGCGCTTGAGCCTGGCGCTGGCGGGGGCGTGGCTGTTCACGTTGATCCTGTTGCTGGGCGAGTTGTCGTGAAGGGGCGGGTGCGCGTTTGAATCCCGCCAGGACCTGTGCCAGGGCCCCACGTTCCAGGAAACCCCTCCCGAAACGTGTGTTCTGAACCTGGAAGTGGTTCAGCCTTGGCCCGGGTCCTGGCGTGGATTGGACGCGCGGAGGAACTGGCGAGGATCCGCATGGTTGGCACGAGCGGATCCTCGCGCACTTGGTGGCCCCAACCAGGAGTTGGAGCTAGGAGTTTACAAAGCAATACCAGTACCACGGTGTATCCCACTGAAAACAAGGCGAAGCGGGGATCCGGAGTAAACATGTCCGCTAGCACGCCTTAACCTTCCGGTTAAGCGGTTATGATATGGGACGTGACCCAGGCGTTGCTTCTTGCTCTTTTTCTCGCTCAGGATGCCGGCAGCGTGCTTCGCACCAGCGTCGGCTACAACACGCTGAAGGCCTCCCTACCGCTGACCGAGGAGCAGCGCAAGGAGGCAGACCGTCTGCTGGCCGAAGCCCGCAAGCAAGCCACGGGAGGCAACTTTGCGGAAGCCACGCGACGGCTGCACCAGGGGATGGCGCTGATGCAGGGCGCGGCGTGGGATTCGACGGTGGAGTTTGCGGCGTCGCTCGAAGCGAAGGCGGATCATGCCATTGTGAAGCCGGGTCAGCCGATTCAGGTTTCGGTGACGCCGCTCTACGCGCCGGACTCGACGGCCAAGCTGGTGGCGAACGTTTTTCTGGTGGAGGAGACCTCCGGCGAGGCCCGCCCGATTGCGACGCAGCTGACGCTCAGCGCCGCCAAGCTCGGCGCGTTGCCGCTGACGGTGCCGGCCGGCACGGCCGCCGGCAACTACTTCCTGGAAGCGCGGCTCGGCCCGACGGAGGGCGAGGCCGATCCCAAGGCGAAGACGGCGTTCACGAAGCGGCTGCCGGTGCGCATTGCGGATCTGGCGGGCGAGGCCCAGCGCCTGGAAGCGCGGCTGGCGAAGAGTAAAGACCGGCACCCGGTGGCCGAGTACGCAGTGGAGCTTTACGCCAAGGCCGACCGGGGAGAGACGCACCCGCATCGCTACGATTTCGCGCAGGAGTTTGCCAACGCGCATCGCGTGCTGGACGCCTTGGAGAAGAAGCAGGATCCGCTGGCGAACTGGAAGGGCGACCTGCGGTTGGCCTACCGGTCGGAAGTGGACCGGACGCTGCAACCGTATCGCCTCTTTGTACCCTCGGCCTACGACGGCGCGCGGGCCACGCCGCTGGTGGTGGCGTTGCACGGCATGGGCGGCGATGAGAACTCGATCTTCGACCAGTACGCCAAAGGGCATTTCAAGCGCGAGGCCGAAAAACGCGGTTGGCTGGTGGTGTGCCCCAAGGGCCGCGACACAGCCTCGATGTATCTGGGTAAGGCGCAAACCGACGTGCTGGACGTGATCGCCGAAGTGCGCCGGCAGTACAACGTGGACGCGCGCCGCATTTATCTGATGGGCCACTCGATGGGCGGATACGGCACTTGGAGCACGGCGATGGCGCGGCCGGAGCTTTTTGCGGCGCTGGGGCCGGTGGCCGGCGGGGGCAATCCGGCGGGGGTGGAGAAGATCAAGCACATTCCGCACTACGTGGTGCACGGCGACAACGACAAGACCGTGCCGGTGTCGCAATCGCGCGTGATGGTGGAGGCGGCGAAGAAAGCGGGCGTGAACGTTGTGTACGTGGAAGTGCCGGGGGGCAGCCACGTGGACATTGTGGTGCCGCAGGTGGGCCCGATGTTCGACTTCTTTGCGAAACAGGCGCGGGCGGAGTAACGCTGGACGGCTTCTTAGCCCAGCAGCAGGCGCAAGAGCGCCTTCAGCACGGCGCCTTCGGCTTCGTACTGGGCATGGTTGGCCTCGTCGGGCTCCTCGATCCACACGGCAACTTCGCGCTGGGGCGGATCCTTCGGCCGCCAGCCGGTCGCGATGCGGCGAAGCTCGTTGTGATCGAGAAAGTTCACCATGCATTCCGGGCAGTTGTCGATGACGACGTTGCCCGGCCCGGCGTAGTAGTGGGTGTCCATGGTGCGCCGGCAGCGCGGGCAACCGATGCGGCGGTGCAGGTCGCCGGGGTGCGCCGGCTCATGCACGAGGGTGAAGCCGATCTCGGCGCGGAGATTCTCGATGCTGCGCACGAAGGCGTGAGTTTCCACGAGCATGCCCCGGCAGGTCTTGCAATAGTCGATGGCGGCTCCGCCGACGGCGGCCTGCACCATGGAACCGCGGCACAGCGGACACGACGCCGCGGCGGACGACTCAAAGACACGGACGCCGTCGGCGTTTGGCTGCGGATACTCGAAGCGGCGGCAAAAGTCGCACACCATGGCCTGGCGCACACCATCGAGGCGCATTCCCGCTCCGCATCCCGCACAGTTCATCGGTAGGAGATCGGCGGAAGCGCGGTGCGCCTGTACACCAACGGTGCGCCAGAACACGAAAACGCTGCGCGAAACGGCGCACCTCGCCCAGGGCGGAGGGCGGCGAAACGAGCTGTGGTCTCAACAGGTTGCCGAATGGCATGTGGCTTGCGGCGCTGTAGGGCGGAGGTGTCACCATGGCGAATGTCAAAGTCACCAAGACGGAGACGCCGGCCGTGCGTCCGTTCTACACGCCGCCGCTGTTTCCCCTCACCGGACTGTTTGGATGGAATCCTTTCGAAATGATGGATGAAGTGTTGCGCGACACCGATCGCGCCTTCCGCGCCAAGGCCAATGGCGCCAACTGGCTGCCCGCGATGGAATGCAAACTCGCGAAGGACGAGCTGCTCTTCACGGCCGAGCTACCGGGCTTGCAGCCGGAGGATGTGAAGGTGGAAATCACGGGCGGCCACCTCGTGATCCAAGGCGAGAAGAAGGCCGAGACGAAGGAAGAAAAAGAAGGCTACTACCGCACGGAGCGGCGCTACGGCCATTTCTACCGCGAGCTGCCGCTGCCGGAGGGAGCAAAGGCCGAGGCGGCGAAAGCCGAGATTGCCAACGGCGTGCTGACCGTGAAGGTGCCGGTGGCCGCCGCGGCGTTGCCGCCCACGCGGGAAGTGAAGGTGGAAGCGGCCAAGGCGTAACGTACAATCACCAGCAGAAGGGAGACTGGTGGAGAAGCTATCGCCGGAGTTCCCCGCCGCGCTGCGCGAGCTGATTGACGCCGAGTGCGCGGCGGGGAACTCCATTCTCGAAATCGGCGGCGGATTTCCGGCGCCGCCGGTGGGCCAGTATGTGAAGCTGGCGCAAACGGTGTCGACGCGGCCGCGCGCCTCCGGAGGCGGGCTGCATTTTTACGAGCGCAACATGATGGGCTATTCGGGCGAGTTCACCGACGCGCAGCGCTTCTTCTTCGTACTCGAACCGCCGCAGCCGCCGCCGCCGGAGCCCGACATGGACGCCATTCGCGCCCGGTTCCACACGCCCCCGGCGCCGGCGCCGG
This sequence comes from Ottelia alismoides, assembly GCA_037367405.1. NCBI lineage: Eukaryota > Viridiplantae > Streptophyta > Magnoliopsida > Alismatales > Hydrocharitaceae > Ottelia > Ottelia alismoides. Next base: position 889,356 of record JAZKJV010010157.1, on the reverse strand, counting down.
CGCCGTTCACGGCGCTGGTGGAACGCTTTCGCGAAAGCATGGTGTGTACGTACGAGCGCTGGCACGACGGCACGGGTTACGACCTGGCCGCGCTGGCCGAGGCGGCTCCGGCCGAGCGCGAGGCGATTGAGCAACTGCTCACCACGCGGCCGGTGGAAGATTGGCGGGACGTGGAAGCGCTGGCCGCGCTCGATACGCCCCGGGCGCGCGCGCTGCTCCAGCAAGCGGCGCGCTCCGGCGACCCGCGCCTGACGACGGCCGTCTTGCGGCATGCGCCCGGGTTGATTCCCGACGGCCGGCGAACGGCCCTGCTCGTGGCGGCGCTGGAAAGCGCGGAGATCTACGGCGGACTGAGCCAGGCGCTGGATCAAGTAGAGGAGTATCACCCGCCGGAAGTGATCGACGCTCTGTGGCGCGGCGTGCGCACGCGGGATGGCGAAACCGCCGTGCATTTCGCGGCGATGCTGATGTATTTGCACGGCCGGGCGGCTTCGGCGTTTGACTGGGAGTTGCGGCCGTTCTTTCTGCGGTTCCACACCGACGACGCGGCCGAGCGCGAGCAGGCGTACCGGGAGTTGCGTGAGCGCGCCGGCCTATAGCCGGATGAGATCCCAGGGCTTGCGCAGCGTGCGCGTCAACAGCTTGTTGGCGTCGGCGGAGTTGGCAAACGTCTCCTTCTTCGCGTCCCAATGCAGCTTTTGTCCGGTCTTCATGGCGATGTTGCCGAGCAGGGCCACGGACGTGCCGCGGTGGCCGATCTCGATGTCGGCGTTCGGCGTTTTGCGGGAGCGCACGCATTCCACAAAGTGGTGCGTGTGGAGGCGCGTGGGCTCTTCGTTGTTCTCCCACATGCGCTTGACGCTGGCGGCGCGCTGCTTGGGCGCGGGCGCCTCAGCGGCCGCGGCCCGGCTGGACAGCATCGGCGTGGCCGGCTCAGGGAACATTTCCCAGCCGATGCGTTCGGCATAGATCGTGGCCTCGGTGCCGTAGAACACCATGCCGTTGGGCTGATCGTGTTCGCCGCGCGCGTTGTAGTAGCGGTGACCGGGAGTGCGGCCGCCCATGCCGTGATTGTTCAAATTGCAGCCTTCGTAGGTGCAGATGAAGCCGTCGTACTCGTAGGTGACGCTGAGCATGTCGGGCGTTTCGCGCCCGTCTTTGAGGCAGTAGAGTCCACCGCTGGCCGCGATGGTCTTGGGCGCGGAGACGCCCATGATCTGCTGCATGGTATCGAGACGATGGTTGCCGAAGTCGGTGATGTAGCCGCCGGAATAATCCCAGAAGTAGCGGTAGGTACCGAGAAAGCGCCGGGAGTCGAAGGGCACTTTGGGCGACGGGCCGAGGTACATGTCCCAATCGAGGCCCTCGGGCACCTGCGTCTTCACGTTGCGGGCCAGGCTGCTCATCGACTGGTTGGAGTAGTTCCAGACGCGCACAAACTTCACCTGGCCAATGTCGCCGCGCTGGATGATTTCGGCGATTTTGGCGAAGTGCGGCGCTGAGCGGTGCTGCGTTCCCACCTGCACGATGCGGTTGTGCTTGCGCGCGGCGTCGACCATGACGCGGCCTTCCCGCACGGTGAGCGAAGTGGGCTTTTCGACGTAAACATCCTTACCGGCCTGGCAGGCCATTACGCTGATGGCCGCATGCCAATGGTCGGGCGTGGCGATGTGCACGGCGTCGACGTCTTTCCGGTCGAGCACCTTGCGGAAGTCCTGGAAGGCTTGGGCGTCGCCGCCGGCCCATTCGCGGGCCTGATTTGCGTTGGGAAGGTAGACGTCGGCCGTGGCGGTGTAGGCCGTATTCGGGGCCGAACGCATGAGGCCGGCCACATAGCGGCCGCGGCCGCCGCATCCGATGAGGGCGATGTTCAAACGCTCGTTGGCCCCGCGCACACGGGAAGCGGAAAGGGCGGTAAAGGAGGCGGCGCTCTGCACGAGACGGCGGCGATTCATACGAGGCGAGCATATCGCAGAATCGATCGCCCTTGGCTGGCGGAGGCCAACGCGCGTCCACTGTGCCAGACGCCTCAGCGCAAGTGCAGTCTGACGAAATGGCCCACGCGCTGGCCTCCGCGGCCAAGGGCTACCGAACCGGCGAAATCAGGCCGCGGCAGTGTGGACGCCGGGGCGCTCGTGGCGATCCTGACACTGCGCGCAGCGCTCAGCACACGGAAGGATCTCCAGGCGCCGGGGCGGAATCGGCGCCTCACAGTCGCAGCAGAGCCCGTAGGTGCCGTTCCGCAGGCGTTCCAAAGCGGCCGTTACCTGACGCAGCGCCTCCGAGCGCTGATGCAAGAGCCGGACCTCCATGTCGCGCTCCACAATGGCGCGCATCGAGTCGAACTCATCCGCTGATCGCTCCACCGCAATCCGATCCAAATCCGTGGGTTCCTGCGAAAGCCGGTTTCGCAGCTCAACCAGCTTGCGGAGCTGGCCGTTCATTTCTCTCGTCGTCATGCTCTGACTGTACCCGCTGGCCGAAAATTGCACAAATAGATAAGTAGATCGCAATACATCGGGATTTTCGATGTACACTCGGAAGCATGGAGTGGCTTAACTACCATCACCTCTATTACTTCTGGACCGTCGCCAAAGAGGGCACCATTGCCCGGGCGTGCGAGAAACTGCGCCTGGCTCAGCCCACCATCTCCGGCCAGTTGCGGCAGTTTGAAGACTCGCTGGGCGAGAAACTCTTCACGCGCGCGGGGCGGCGCCTGCAGCTCACCGAAGCCGGCCACGTGGTGTACCGCTACGCGGAGGAAATCTTCACCACCGGGGAAGAGCTGATGGACGTGCTGCGCGGACGCCCGCGCGGACGCCCGGCCCGCTTCGTGGTGGGCATCTCCGACGGCTTGCCCAAGCTCATCGCCTTCCGGATTCTCGAGCCCGTGCTGCGCATGCAGGAGACGGTTCAATTGGTCTGCCTGGAGGACAAGCCCGAGGGCCTGCTGATGCGGCTGGCGTCGCACGGGCTGGACCTGATTCTCACCGATGCGCCGCTTTCGGGGGCATTCCGGGCGCGCGCCTACAATCACCATCTGGGCAGCAGCGGACTTTCCTTCTTCGCGTCGGCCGAGCTGGCGCGGCGCTGCCGGAAGAATTTTCCGCAGTCGCTCGACGGCGTACCGTTTCTGCTGCCGCTGGAGGGTTCAAGCTTGCGGCGCGCGCTGGAACAGTGGTTTGACCGGCACCGCATCCGGCCGCAGATCATGGGGGAGTTTCAAGACAGCGCCCTGCTGAAAGTCTTTGGCCAGGCGGGCAAGGGCGTTTTCGCGGTGACCTCGGCGGTGGACAAGGAAGTGCAGCAACACTACGGGGTGAGCGTGGTGGGCCAGACCAACGAGATCACCGAGAATTTCTACGCGATCTCGGTGGAAAGGCGGCTGAAGCATCCGGCCGTAGTGGCGGTAACGGAGGCGGCCCGGCATAAGCTGCTGGACTAAGAAAAGATGACGGGGCGGTGCGGGGCGATCTTCGGAAATCTCGATGCTTGCATTCCAAACTAACTAATTGTCGAAGTGACGGCGGACTGCGTATCTTGGGGTCGTAAGGAGAAACACCATGCGAAAATCACTTGTCACCCTCACCGCCCTGACCCTCGGACTTTCCGTCGCCGCGGCGAACACGCAGCTGAACGATATCCGGTCCCACGCCGCCAACGTGCAACGCGAAAGCGAAGCCATGAGCCAGCTGTTGAAGGCGAAAGCGCCCGACACGGCGCAATTGCAGGCAAAGCTCGAAGCGGCCAGTGCCGACATTGAGAAGCTGAAGCAGCTGGTGAGCGAAGTGGACCAGTTGAATATGCACCGCGACTCCCGCGATTGGCAACTGGTGAAGGAGAAGGTGCAATTGCTTTCGATCTTCCACAATGCCAAGCGCGAGCTGGTGACCAATGATCAGGTGGCCAAGAAGCGGGCGATCCTGCGCGCGCATGCCGACGGGGTGGCCAAGCGGGCCGCGCTGCTTCAGCAAACGGTGAGCCGCCTGGCTAAGCCATAAGCTCTCGGGGTGCCGGGTTCAGGTCTTCTCCATCCTGTTCGTTCCGCACCCAGTTCGCTCCGCACCCGGCTCCCTCTGCACCCTGGTCCCTCTCTCCACCCTGCCCACCCTGCGCGGCCCAGCACGGCGAACTCTCGACGCCAGGCTGGGCCGCACCGGCTTATTGGAAAAGGCGCGGCGCGAACTCGGCGAGATAGGCCCGCCAGTTGAGCCACGTGTGGCCGCCGCCGGTTTGGCGCTCGGTAATCGCAAAGCCGTGCTTCTTCAGCAGCTCGACGGTTTGCTTGTGGGTGGCCAGGAGAAAATCGTCCTGGCCGATGCCGAGCCAGAAGAGCTTGAGGCCCTTCTTGAGGGCCGGATTGTCGAGCGTGGCGGCGTTCTTCTGTTCCCACTCGGCAGCCGTCATGGCCTGGGGAATGGCGGGCCCGGCGGGCGCGGCGGCGTTCGGACGCGGCGCGGGGAAGGCGCCGATCAAGCCGGAGCTGTAGACGCCGACATAAGCGAATTTGTCGAGATGCGGCACGGCGACATTCAGAGTTTGCATGCCGCCCATGGAGAGGCCGGCGATGGCCCGGGTCTCCCGCTTGGGGATGACGCGATAGCGCGATTCGACGTAGGGCATGACGTCGCCGGTGAAGTCGCGGTAGAACTCGTCGGCCTGCGTGGGCATGCGAAAGCCGCCGGGGCCGGTGTGGCCGGCCGGCATCACGACGATCATGGGCTTGGCTTTGCCGGCGGCAATCAGGTTGTCGAGAATAAAGCCGGCTCGCCCCACGCTGCTCCAGGCCTCATCGCAATCGCCGGCGCCGTGCAGCAGGTAAAACACCGGGTACTTCAGTTTGCCGTTTTCGTAGCCGGGCGGCGTATAGATGTGCATGCGGCGCGGCCGGCCCAGCGCTTTCGATTGATACGTGACGGCGGCCACGGCGCCATGCGGCACGTCGCGCGTGTCGTAAAGCTCACTGCCCGGCACCACCACCATGCTCCAGGCGTTGTTGTTCGATTCGCTGATGACGGGATTGCGGGGATCCATCACCGTCACGCCGCCCACGTTGAATGTGTAGCGGTACGCGCCCGGCTCGAGCGGACCCAGCGTAGTTTCCCACACGCCGTTTTCACCTTTCACCATTTCGCGGCCGGGGCCGTTGTTGCCGGGGATGTCGCCGCCGCTGAGCCGCACGGCCGTCGCGTTGGGCGCCAGCAAGCGGAAGACGACCTTGCGATCGGCCTGCACTTCCGGCGAAATCACCACCGGTCCGCGGCCGGGCATTTGCGCGTACAGAGCCGCGCCGACAAAAACAGAAAGAATAGTTCGGTTCAACATAGTCCCGGCAGACACGCTATCACAGGAAACGCGATATCATGAACGCCGTTATGCCGGACCCCAAGCCCAGCCGCCGCGAACTCACCGAGCGCCTCATCACGGGAGGCTTTCTGGCCGCCGCCACGCCTCTGTCGCAGAGTCAGCTTTATGCTCTGTGGCAAAGCGCCGAGTCGATCAAGCCGACCCCCACGGAAGTGCTGGGGCCCTTCTTCAAGAAAGGCGCTCCGAATCAGGCGAACCTGCGCATTGCGGGCGACCCCGGCCTGGCCCTCACCGTATCGGGCCGCGTCTTCAACACGCGCGGCGAGAAGGTTCCCGGCGCGCGCGTGGCCGTGTGGCACGCCGACAACGCGGGGCGCTACGACGTGCAAGGCTATCGCTACCGTTCGGAGCTGATTGTGCCGGCGACGGCCGATTACAAGCTCACCACCATCATGCCGGGCCACTATGACGACCGTCCGGCGCAGCATATTCACTACATGATCTCGGCGCCGGGCCACAAAACGCTGATCACGCAAGCCTACTTTGCCACCGATCCGTTCTTTGAAGGCAACCCGGACAAACACTACCGCAAACGCAACATGGTGAGCGACCGTGAGCTGGTGCGCCATGTGCTGCTGGATGAGAAAGCCGGCGCGTCCATCACCTTCGACATCTGCCTGGAGAAAGCCTGAGCAATGCCCGGCAACATTACTTCGGAAGCGGCGGTGAACTCGGTGGCCTTCCTGGCGGACGGTTCACTGGCCGGCAATTGCGACGACGGCAAGGTGCGCGTCTGGGACCCGGCCTCCGGCCAGGTGAAGCGTACGCTTGTGCGGGAGAAAGGCGGCGCCGCGCTGCTGCCCGGCGACCTTCTGGCGGTGGGCACCGCTCCGGCCGAGGCGAAGATCTGGGACCTGGCGACGGGATCGCTTTGGCGCCGCTTCGGCGGACCGGCGCAAACCGCGGTGCGCGGGGCGGCCGTCTCGAGCAATCGCGGCGTGGCCGCGCTCACCACGCGGCCCGATCGTCAAGTGGAAGACACGGTGCACATCGTGGACCTGGAGGGCCGGGTGAAACACTCGGCGCCCGCCGGCATTGGCGGCACTTCGGCCATGGCCTTCTCGCCGGACGGTTCGCTGCTGGTGGCGGCCAGTTACGATACCGACCTGCGCGCGTGGAATGCGCGCAATGGTGAGCTGCTGGTGCGCGTCACCGCGCTGCCGCTGGCCACCTTTGCCGTGGCGTTCTCGCCCGACGGCCGCTGGCTGGCCGCCGGCGGCGCCGATCGCCAGGTGCATCTGTTCGACACGAAGACCTGGAAGGTGGCCCGCGTGCTCCAGGGTCAGAACGAGATGGTCTCCTGCCTGGCCTTCTCACCCGACGGCCAGCGGATGCTCACCGGCGGCTTCAACGATCTCACGGTGAAGCATCCGGTGCAGGCGCTGCTTTGGAACCTCGCAAGCGGCGCCGTGGTGAAGCGTTTTGACATGCCGCGCCGGGTGAATGCGGTGGCCTTTGCGCCGGACGGCAAATTGGGCGCGGCGGCAATTGCGGAAAAGCGCGTCCCGTTGCTGGGCGTCTAGCCGTTAGGAACTGCGCGACACAATCAAGTCCGCGATCTGGCGCAAGCGGGTGGCCCGCTCGCCGAAGCGATCCAAGGCGGCGTGCGCCGCGGCGCGCTCCGCGGCGGCCATGCGGCGCGACTGTTCGAGCCCGTACACGGCGGGAAACGTGATCTTCTCCTGCGCGGCGTCTTTGCCGGCCGTTTTGCCCAGCGTTTCCGAGCTCTGCTCCACATCGAGAATGTCGTCCACGATTTGAAACGCGAGGCCGACGTGCTCGCCGAAGGCGGTGAGCGCGGCCAGCTCGGCTGGGCCGGCGTCGGCATATAGCGCGCCCATGCGCACGCTGGCGCGCAGCAGGGCGCCGGTCTTGGCCCGGTGAATGCGTTCGAGCAGTTCCGGAGAAGGCGGCTGCCGTTCTCCCTCGATGTCGTGCACCTGGCCGGCGATCATGCCGCCCACGGTGCCGGAGGCGTGAGCGAGTTCGACGACGAGGCGGGCGCGCACGCCGTCGCTGACGCCGGGCAGCGAACCCAGCACTTCAAAGGGCAAGGTGCAGAGCGAATCGCCCGCGAGAATGGCAATGGCGTCTCCGAACACTTTGTGATTGGTCGGGCGGCCGCGGCGCAGATCGTCGTTGTCCATGGCCGGCAAGTCGTCGTGGATCAGCGAGTAGGTGTGAATCATCTCGAGCGTGCAGGCGGCGTTCTCCACGCCGGGCACCTCCGGACGCACGGCACGGGCCGAAGCCATGCAGAGGAGCGGCCGGATTCGTTTGCCGCCGGCGAACAGGCTGTAGCGGATGGCGCGGTGCAGCGTGACGGGCGGCGTGGTTTCGCTGGGAACCCAGCGGTCCAACGCGGCGTCGACCAGCGCCTGCTCACTGGACATGTACTGTTGAAGATCCATCGTTGCGGGGATTCTTCAACTGTACCAAGCGGCGTGAAAACCAGGCCACATCTGTGCCCGCCGCCGCGCGGCGGGGCCGGCGGGGCCTGAACAGAATCAAGCGGTTGGCTTGTGGCGCGGCTCGTGCTTGCGGGAAGCGTGATGCAAGCGCGCAGCCAAATTCTATCCGTCATCGCGCACGCCGCTATGGTGCTCCTCGTGCTCTTCTGGCCCGCCAGCCGGTTCCAGCCGCCCCCGCCGCCTCCGGCACGGGTCGCGCTCCAGACGCTGGTGTGGAGACCGCCGGCGCCGGCGCAAGCCAGCGGCGGCGGGCCGCGCGGACTGGCGCCCGCCACGCGCGGCGCGGTGCCGCGCCTGGAGCGCCCCGTCTTTCAACCGCCGATGCCCGTGGTGCGGGAGGCTCCGCCCAAGCTGGTTCTCGCCTCAGGGGTGGACATCGCCGTGCCGCGCATCGACCTCCCGCAATGGGGCGACCCGTTGTCGCAGATCAACGCGCCGTTCTCCGGTGGCCTTGGCCAGCGGGGCACGCTCGGCAACGGCCACGGCACGGCGCCGGCGGGCAATGGCGGCAGCGATGGGCCGGCCGGGTTTGCGCGCACGCAGAAGGTGCTCGGCGCCACGCCGCCCGTGCTCATTCAGAAAGTAGAGCCCGAGTATTCGGACGAGGCGCGCAAGGTGAGGCTGGGCGGCACGGTGCTGCTCTCGATCGATATCGACACGCAGGGCCGCGTCACCAACGTTCGGGTGATGCGGCCGCTTGGCCTGGGTTTAGATGAGAAAGCGATGGAAGCGGTGGCGAAGTGGCGTTTTCAACCGGCGCGCAAAGACGGGCGGGCCATTGCCTACCCCGCGGCGATCGAGGTGCGATTCCAACTGCTGTAGGGGCGGGCGAAGTTACCGGCCGTAGAACGCGGCGTTCTTCTGGGTGAATTCCGCCCACTTCTCGGGCAGATCATCCAGCGCAAAGATCGCCGACACGGGACACACGGGAACGCAAGCGCCACAGTCGATGCACTCGACCGGATCAATGTAGAGCATTTCCGAATCGGCGAACTTGGGTTCGTCCCGTTTCGGATGGATGCAGTCCACCGGACAAGCGTCCACACAAGCGGTATCTTTGGTGCCAATGCAGGGTTCAGCGATAACGTAGGCCATCGGGAAACCTTCAGAATAACATGCCCGGCGGCAGGCTACACAACGTACGGTTTGCGGTACTCGCGGGCGATTAGTTTATTGGCGTCGGGAGCGTTGGCGAACTGCTTTTTGGCCGCATCCCACTCGAGCTTGCGTCCGCCCACGCGATAGCTGATGTTGGCGAGATGGCAGTGAGCCGCCGCCAGCGCGCCGATCTCGATTTCGGCGGTGAGGTCCTGATAGCGGCGCGACTTCACCGCCGCCAGGAAGTTCTCCATGTGCGGCTGCGTGTCGTAAACGCCGGCCACCGGCTTTTCGTCCATCACCTTCTCGTTGTTCTCGCCCTTGAAGACCTGGAAGCCGCCGTGGCCCACCCACATCCAGCCTTCGCTGCCGTAGAACATGTTGCCGATCGCCGAGTTCGGCTTGCCCACGCCCACCGGGCCTTCGCCGCTGGTCATGAGCCCGCGCACCTCAAACTGGATTTCCACGCCGTTGTCGAAGGTGAAGGTCGCGTGTTGCGTATTCGGCGTCTCCTGGTCGTCGTCGTAGACGAACTTGCCGCCCGTCGATACCACGGACTTGGGGAACGTCTTGATGCCCATGCCCCAGAGCGCGATATCCATCTCGTGCACGCCCTGGTTGCCGATGTCGCCGTTGCCGGTGTCCCAGAACCAGTGCCAGTTGTACTTGAAACGGTTCATGCTGAACTTGCGCAGCGGCGCCGGACCGAGGAACAGCGGCCAATCGATGCCCGGCGGCGTATCGGTCTCCGGCGTGCGCCCAATCGACTTGCGGCGCTTGAAGCAGAGTCCTTTCGCCATGTAGAGCTGGCCGATCACGCCTTCGTGCAAAAGCTTCATCGCGCGCATCTTGAACTCGGTGGTCCGGCTTTGCGAGCCGATCTGCACCATGCGCCCGTGCTTCCGGGCGGTCTCCACCACGCGCCAGCCTTCGTAGATATTGTGCGTGGCCGGCTTCTCGCAATAAACGTCTTTGCCGGCCTGGCAAGCCCAAATCGTGGTGAGCGCATGCCAGTGATTCGGCGTAGCGGTGGACACGGCGTCCACGCTCTTGTCGGCCAGCAGCTCGCGCATATCGCGGTACTCCTTGGCCTTCTGGCGGTCGCCCCCGCGGGTGATGGTGGCGTTCGATTTCTCCAGCGCGGCCTGATTCACGTCGCACAGCGCGACGACGTCGGCCTGTTTGATGTTCAGATAGGTTCGCAGGTGATCGGAGCCGCGGCCGCCGAGACCGATAATGCCCATCTGGACGCGTTCATTGGCTCCCCAGACGCGAGTGGAGGCGAGAGCGGCGGTGGCGCCGAGATAGAAATGACGTCGTTGCATGGCTGACGCTGAGTGTATCAAAACGCTCAGCGCCGCCGGGCTAATCGCGGGTGCTCACCAGCTTGTCGAAGACGATCTTCGCGTCGGCGCTGAACTTGCGGTAGTTGCGGAAGGAAAGAATGTTGCGGCTGCAATCGTTGGTGCCGGCCATGCAGCCGGAATTCTCGCTCTCGGTGGGCAGCAGATAGCTGCGCCCGTCGATGAGCACGTAGCCGTACTCGAGCGTCGAAGTGACGCGATTCCAGGGGAAGCCCGACGGGAAGTCGCGCGCCTTCATTTCGATGCGCAGCACGCGCTTGGTTTCCTTGTCGATCCAGAGGCCGCCCGTGTAGGCCGGCTGGAACGAGCGGCTCTTGTCCGGAGCCACGATCCGCCAGTGGGAATTGTGCTGCTCCACCGACAAATCGTAGTGATACGCCGCGCGCGTGCCGAGCATCGTGTCGCTCCGGCGCGCGAAAGCAGCCGCCGTGGCCGGCGACAGAATGTCCTGCAGCGTGGTGACGAACTCGCCGGTGGACCAGGCCCCGCCCTCGGTCTCCTCCATCGGCCGATTCGTCGGCCGGCCGTTGATGCGAACATTCTTATACTCTTCCCGGCCGCCCTGCGAACTCACGTCGACTTCCACCACGTCGACGGCGCGCCAACTGGCCGGAATCGTGCTGCTCATATAGCGTGTGGTCACCTGGTTCACCAGAAAATTCGGCAGATCGTCGTTGAAGGCGCTGGCGGCTTGGCGCGCCGCATCGATAATGGCATCGGCCGTTACGCCTTGCGGAATGCCTTGCGGCGTGCGGCGAATCGTCGGCGCGCCCGGATCGGGCCCGGGCTCAGCCGTGGTGGAGACCGCGGGCACGCTGCCGGGCTCTTCCACGATCGCCGGCACCGGCTTCACGGTAAGGTCGCCCGCCTCGGGCTCGGTCACCTTGGCTTCGTCAAAAGGCTTGCCGGCCGCGGCGCGCTCGGCAGATGTGCCGGCGCGATCGAGAATGACGCGGAGCGCCGTCTCCGGATCATCGCTATTCACGTGGAGCGTCAAACGGTCGCCCGCCTGCAGGAGCGAGTCGCGAATCGGCTGGTCGGCCTTGTCGCGGAACTGCGTCTTGGCGAGCAAACGGAAGCGCAGCAAGCGCGACTTCGGCGTCTCGAGCACCAGGTCCTTCGCGCCGAACTTGCGCAGCGTGCCGTCCACGGCGGCGATGGAAATCTTGAGCGCGCCCGGCGTGGCCGGCGCTTTGTCGCCGCCTTCCTTCGGCTTGCGCTTCGGGAACTTTACTTCCGGCATGGGAATGCCGATCGGCACACCGCCGGGCAACCGCGCCGGGTAGCGCTGATCCTGCGGATACGGCCCATTCGGCGGGTACGGATATTGCTGCGGGTAAGGCCCCTGTTGGGGATACGGATATTGCTGCGGATTCTGCGCCAGCGCGAGTGAGGCAATCAGGAGCACGGCCCCCGCGCCAGCGGCGCGGTACCGCGAAACCAGGCGAATGGGCATAGGCAAGAGCTCCCCTTTCGGGCCGAACGCGACCAGCTTCAACTTACCACACCGGACTCTGCGCGAGGCTAGCTCCTCAGCAACTCCGTGATGGGCCCGTACACGTCGCGGTCGGCCTTGGGAACGTACTCAAACCGCCGGCCGGAATCGTCGCGCAGAATGGTCGTCCAGTTGATGCCCAGAGCCGAGTAGATGGTGCAGGCGATGTCCTCGGCCCGAATGTCGCGCTCGCGCGACCAGCCGTACTCCACGGTCTCGGCCGCCAGCGCATCGGTCGCCCCGATCACGCGGCCCGGCAGCTTCGCGCCTGTGAACAGCACCGTTTGTTGCGGATGATGATCGCGCCCGCGGGACTCGTTCAAGCGCCCCACCGTACGGCCGAACTCTCCCATTACGACAATCAGCGTCTCCTCAAACAGGCCGGCGGCCTTCAGGTCGCCGATCAGCGCGTCCAAGCCGATATCCAACCGCGACGCCGGCCCCGGCAGGCTCCGGTAAATGTCGGAGTGATGATCCCAACCGCCGTAACTGATTTCCACAAAGCGCGTGCCGAGCTTGGACTGCAGCAGGTTGCGCGCCACCAGGCAGGCGTCGCCCAGCGGCGAATTCCCGTAACGCGCCCGTTCGGCTTGCGCCGGGCGGAACACGGCCTCGGCCTGGGCGTTAAACACCAGTGACCGCGCCTTGGCGGAGAAGAACGGCATGTCGCTCCGCGCATCGCCGGCCGGCAGATCCTCGGCTGGGGCTTCCAGCGCGGTCAACAGGTCATTGCGGCGCGCGAACGTCTCGGCGCTCATGCCCTGCGGCGAAAACAGCAACCCCCCATTGCCCGTGGCAACCTGCAGCGGCTCATTGCGCGCGGGCAGCAATCCCGCCCCGGGCGCGTTGCCGTTCAAATGAACGAAGGCCGGCAGCGGCGCAAACGGATCGCCGAGTTCGTGCGAAACGATCGAACCCAGGTGCGGCGCAATGCGGGCCGCGTCCGTCGTGGGGTCGCGCGCGATCTCGATCCACTGATTCGCCAAACCATGCACCAGCGCCCAGCTCCGCACCGACCGCACCAGCGAGAGTTCCGGCAAACGCGCGGCCAGGCGCGGCATCAAGCCGCGCGGAAACAGCACGCCGTTGTAGTTGGTAGGCTCAAGCGACGCGGGCGTCCACTCGCCCACCTTGAGATCGAAGGTGTCGCAATGGCTCGGCGCGCCGCGCAGCATGACGAAGACGCAGTTCTTCGCCACGCCCGCCGGCGTGGCCGACGCCGCGCGCGCCACCGTCTCCAGCGGGCGGCCCGGCAACAGGAAATAGCCGCCCACCAGGCCCGCGCCGCGAAAGAACAGGCGCCGCGTAAGGTGAGGTTGCCGCCAGAAGTTGGTTCCGGTTTGATTCATCGCTTGCCTCACTTACTCGCTAAACACGAAGCTCGGCGAATTGATCAACGCCCAGGCCAGATCTTCCACGGCCGCTTCAGCCGACCCCGCCTTGGCGAAGTTCTCCAAGGCGAGACGCTGCTCCTCCGCCGACGGCCGGCGCGAAAGGAACAGCAAGTAGAGCTCTTCCACCATCGCTTCCCGGCTCGCCAACTGAGCCACGCGCCGCAACTCCGGTGAGCGCGCGACCTTCACCTGGTCCAACAGGTAACCATCGGCCGCCAGCGCCAGCGACATGGGAATGCTGCCGGTCAACGTCCGCGTCACCGATCCGCGATCGCTCCGCCCGAGCGATTGCAGGAAGCGCAGCTCCTGCGGATAAAGCCGGGGCTCCGTCACTTCCGGAAACTGCATCGCCCGCTTCAACTTGCCCAAGATCGGCACATCGAACGCCTCTTCCAGACCGAGGCCGTGGCGCACGGCGTCGAGAATCTCCTCGGCCTGCAAACGCCGTGGCAAATGCCGCGCCAGCAACGGCAGATAGTCCGCTCGCCATTCCGGCCCGTAGCGATGGCTCAATTGATAGGTTCCCGTCGACGCAATCCGCTTCAGCAGCGGCCTCAGCCGGTACCCATCCGCCATGAACGACTGCGCCAATTGCTCCAGTAACTGCGGGTGCGACGCCTGATAGGCCCAGCCATCGGGAGGCTTCACCGCCGGATCCAGCCGCGCCGGGTCCAACCCGTCGAATGGCTCCGCCAAGCCGGCACCAAACAACTCCCGCCAGATCCGGTTCACCACGTTGCGGGCGAACATCGGATCGGCCACCATGTTCTTGGCAAACTCCCGGCGAAGATCCAGCCCACTCAGCGACTCCGGAGCGGCTTCTTCGCTCAAACGGTAGCGCGCGGGGATCACTTCCGGCGAACCGGGCAGCGCCTCGCGCTTCGGCCGGTTGCCCCAGGTGGTTACGGCGGGATACCCGAGCGTGTACTCGCCGAGACTGATGACATAAATGTCGGCGATCGAGCGAACCGTCGCCGTCTTACCAAAGAACGCCGCCATTTCGTTGGCTTCGCGCCGCGTCACGCGCCGGCCCCACGCACTCACCGCATCCAGCCGGCCCCGGCCGCCATGACAGAGCAGACAGTCATAGTGGCTCATGCCGAGAAAGACCGTCGCGCTCTTCACCAGCATGTTGTCGGCGGTGTCGGAAAGCGGACCGCCCGGCGTCATCATGCTCGAGAGAAACGTCCCGCGCTGATACTCCGCCGCGATCGCCGGCGACCCGGCGCCGAGTATCTCGCGCGCTAAGTCCGACACCGGCCGGTCCTTGGCGACAAACTCCTTCAAATACTGGAACAGCCCGTACTGGTCGCGCAGATAACCATCTTGATACTGCAGCCAGTTCGTCACCCAGAACGTCCAGCGGTCCACAGCCTCCGGCGAATCCACTAACTGCTCCACCAGGCGCCGCCTCTTGTCCGGACTCGCATCCGCCAAGAACGCCCGGATCGCGCTCGGTTTAGGCAATTGGCCGGTCAAATCGAGCGTCGCCCGCCGCAAGAATTCCGCATCGTTCGTGAAGGCAGCGGGCGACACTTTTCCTTCCGCCAGCAGACGCGCCACTTCGGCATCGATGAAGTTGTCGGCCGGAAGCACGGCCGGAGTTTGCCTGCGCGACAGCGTGGCCTTCGCGGGGAATGTCGGCGCCGAGGGCAACCGCCAACCGCCGCGCTCGGCCACCACCGGGCAGTCATCCGGCGAACTGGCGGCCAGTAAAGTGGTCCACGCCAGGGCGCAAGCCAATCGCAGTCTGGGCACACGACCTCCCGAAACTAGATGCTACAGTCATGATGCCTGGGATCCTCCCCACTTGCAAGGGAAACTCCTCTTACTTCTTCACCTGGAAGCCCGCTTTGGCCGCCTGATCCCGCACCGAAGTCACCACGGCGTCTTCGAGCGTCTTGTCGCCGCCGCTGGCCTTCGCCTTCTCGGCAACATAGGCGGCACGCTGCTGCTGCAGCCGGCCGATCTCCTGCTGGGTTGCCGCCCGCTGCCGCTCCATCTTCTCGACATGTGCCCGGCGCTCGGCCACACTCATGCGGCGCATCTCCGCGGGGAGTTCGGTTTCCTTGAGCTCCTCCACCTTCCGCTTGCCGGTCTTCACGGCGTCCACCAGATCCCAGGATTCGTTCTTGTAAAGCCCGCTCGCCTTGGCCTCGGCGCGCGCCGCCGCCACGGCGGGGCTCGCCGCCACCGCGTTCCGGTCTTGGGCCACCTGGTTGGCCTGGCCCGCCGCGCCCTGCGCGCCGAAAGGCACGTAGGTGTTGTTGATGGCGTGGTTCAAACGGTTGAGCTCCGCGTCGTACGGCGTATCGATCACCGTCCGCAAATCGGAATTGATGCTGAAGTAGACGCCGCCCGCCAGCAGCGCTCCTTCTTCCCATAAGCCCTGCACGCCGCTCTGCCGGTCGCCGCAGTGGATCGTATTGATCGTTACGCCGCGGTGGCGCGCCCGCGCGCACACGCGGCGGAAGTCGACGGGACCTTGCGTGAACGGCTCGTTGCCCGCCACATAGACAATCTTCAACACGTCCGGCGAAGGCTCCCAGGACAGCTGGTCGAGCGCTGTCTGGATCACCTGCCCGCAGTACTCTTCACCGCCGTTGGTGTGCAATTGAAACAGCTTGGCCGAGAGCGTGTCCAGATCGGTGGTGAAGGGCGTCACCATGCGGATGTAGCCCACCGCCGCCGGCAAGCCGCTATTGCCGTATTCAAACAACGCCACTTCCAGTTGCGGCTGCCGCCCATGGCGCCGCACTCCGGCGAACTCGTTCACAATTCGCCAAAGCTGGGTCTTGGCCTGGTGAATCAATCCATCCATGCTGTTGGACGTATCCAGCAGCAAGGCGACCTGCACGCGCGGACGCGGTGCGGGGTCCACCGGGGGAGCAGCGGCGGCGTAGAAGAGGCTGGCGGTCGCAAGCCAGGTGAAGAGGGTTCTCATGACCGGACTTGCCGGCCGCGGCCGGAAAAGTTCCCGCTAAGCTTTTTCCGTGCGCGAGTAGAACACCGGTACTAGATACAGCGTGAGGAACGTGGAGGAGACCAGCCCGCCCACCACCACCGTCGCGAGCGGACGCTGCACTTCCGAGCCGGGCGCCGTCGAGAGAGTCATCGGGAGAAAGCCCAGGGCGGCCACCAGCGCCGTCATCAGCACGGGGCGCAGGCGCAGTTGCGCGCCCTCGCGCGCCGCCTCGGCCGGTTGGCGGCCCTCGGCGCGCAATTGGTTCATCATGCTGATGAGCACAATGCCGTTCAGCACGGCCACGCCGAACAGGGCAATGAAGCCCACCGCCGCCGACAGGTTCAGGTTCATGCCCCGTACCCAGAGCATCGCGATGCCGCCGATCAACGCAAACGGCACGGCCAGGAAGATCAGCAGCGTTTGGCGCCACGAATGGAACGTGGCGTAGAGCAGCATGACAATCAACAGCACCGACAGCGGCAACAGCACCATCAGCCGGTTCATGGCGCGTTCCTGATTTTCAAACTGCCCGCCCCAGTCGATGAAGTAACCGGCGGGCACTTGCACGCCGCGCTGCACGGCGCGCTGCGCGTCGGCCACAAATCCGCCCAGGTCGCGCCCGCGCACATTGCACTGCACCACCATCCGGCGCTGGCCGTTCTCCCGGCTGATGATCTCCGGCCCGCGCGCCATGCGCAGCGTCGCCAGCTCGTCCAGCCGCACCTGCTCGCCGGTGGGAGCGCGCAGCTCAAGCGCCGCCAGACGATTCAAATCGTCGCGATACTGCCGCGGCAAACGGATCACCATGGGAATGCGGCGCTGCCCTTCGACGTAGTCGCTCAACGGCTGCCCGCCGCTCGACGCATTCACCACGTCGCGCACATCCGCAATGGTCAGTCCGTAGCGAGCCAAGCGGGCCCGGTCGGGCTCAATGCGCAGTTCGCCCACGCCCGACGTGATTTCCACTTGCAGGTCCGCCGCGCCGCGCACGCCGGTCAAGGCGCTTCTCACCTGGTCGGCCAGCTTCGCCAGCGTGCCCGCGTCTTCGCCGAAGATCTTTACGGCCACATCGGCCTTCACGCCCGAAATCACTTCGTCCATGCGCATCGCCATCGGCTGCGTGAAGTTGAACACCATGCCGGGCATCTGCTCCAGCTTGGCCGCCATGCGCCCGATCAGCGCCTGCTTCTCTTCAAGCGACATCCAGCGGTGCTCCGGCTTCAGCAGTACATAGGCATCGGCTTCGTAGACGCCCATCGCTTCGGTGGCCACGTCCGGCCGCCCGAGCTTGGTCACAATGTCCCGCACTTCCGGGAACGACAGGACGATCTTTTCCACCTCCCGGCTGACGCGGACCGAATCATCCACCTTGATGCCCGGCAGCTTCTTCGTTTGAATCACAATCGCGCCTTCGTCGAGACGCGGCATGAATTCGGTGCCCATGAACGCCAGCGACCCCACCGCCAGCGCCAGCCCCACCAGCGCGCCACCCACCACCCAGCGCGGATGCCGCAGCGCCCACGCCAGCGACCGTCCGTACAGACTGTGCACGCGTTCAAACCAATGCGACTCGGCGTGCACCACCGGCTTCGTCAGCACGTACGACGCGAACACCGGCACCGCGGTTAACGACAACGCCAGCGCGCCCAATAACGCCGAGCACACCGTCACGGCCATGGGCCGGAACATGCGGCCTTCCAGGTCCTCCAGAAACAAAATCGGCAGATAGACCGCAATGATGATCAACACCCCGAAGACAATCGGCCGCGTCACTTCCTTCGCCGCCTCGCGGATTACTTCCTTCGGCGCCCGCCCCCGTTCGATCCCCAACCGGCGAATGGCGTTCTCCATCATCACCACGCCGCCGTCCACAATCATGCCGAAATCGAGCGCGCCCAGGCTCATCAGGTTCGCCGACACTCCGAACATCGCCATGCCGACAAAGCCGCACACCATCGCAAAGGGAATGAGCGCGGCCACCACGATCGCCGCCCGGACGTTCCCCAGGAACAGCAGGAGCACCGCCGAAACCAGGAGGCCCGCCTCCAGCAGATTGCGCTTCACCGTGGCGATGGTCGTATCGATCACCTCGCTCTGGTCGTAGAACGGCGAAAGCGTGGTGCCGGCCGGCAGCTTCACGCGCGCCAGACGGTCCTTCACCTGCGCAATCACGCGACGGCTGTTCTCGCCCTTGAGCATGATCGCCATGCCGCACACCGTCTCCCCGAGCGCCCCGCGCAGAATCGCCCCTTGCCGCGGAATGGCGCCTTCGCGCACATCCGCCACATCGCGCAGCAGCACCGGCACGCCGCCCTTTTCCTTCAGCACAATCTGCCCGAACTCGGCAATCGCCCGCGGCCGCCCGATGCCCAACACGTTGTACTGCTCCGCCTGATGATCGATAAAGCCGCCGCCGAAATTCTCGTTGCTCGTCTGCACCTGCGTAAAAACATCCCGCAGCGTGAGCCCGTACTTCCGCAAGGCGTCAGGGTCGGCCTCCACCACAATCTGCCGCGTATAGCCGCCCCAGCTGTTGACCTCGTTGATGCCCGGCACCGTGCGCAACTGCGGACGCAGCACCCAATCCTGCAGCGTCTTGCGTTCCGTGAGCGTCAGCGTCTCGCTCTCAATCGTGAACTGATACAGCTCGCCGAAAGCGGTGGCCACCGGACCCAACACGGGCTCCAGGCCTTGCGGCAAGCGGCTGCGGACTTCCCGCAAGCGCTCGTTCACCAGTTGCCGCGCGAAATAGAGATTCACCGAATCGTCCACCACCAGCGTGATCAACGACAGACCCAGCTTCGACACCGAGCGCAACTGCACCGTCTTGGGAATGCCCATCAGCGCGGTCTCAATCGGATAGGTGACCAACTGCTCCACCTCGCCGGGCGACATCGGGCCGCACTCGGTGATGACCGTCACCTGATTGTTCGTGAGATCGGGAAAGGCGTCGATCGGCACGTTCCACGCCAACACCAATCCCGCGCCGGTCAGCAAAATCAGGAGCGTGAGCACCAACCAGCGATTGTCGAGACAGCCGTCAATCAGACGCTGCAGCATCCCTTATTCGCCCGCCTGCAACAGGTGACTCTTCAGCATGTAACTGCCGTTAGCCGCCACCCGCTCGCCCTCGCGCAAACCGTTCAGCACCACCGCGCGACCCTCCTGCCGCCGCACGCCGACCTTGCGCTTCACAAATCGTCCATCCGCCTGGCTGACAAACACGCACGTTTCGCCGTCCACATCCTGCAGCGCGCTCTCGGGAATCGTCAAGGCCCGGTCCTCCAGGCCGCGCAGCCGCACCGTCGCGTACATCTCGGGCTTCAATCTGCCTTGCGCCGCCACCACCACGCGCACCTGCAGCGTCCGCGTCTCGCGGTCCATCGTCTCGCCCAGCCGCTCAATGCGCCCGGGGAACACCTGATCCCCATACGCCTGCACCTGAATCTCCACGCGCTGCCCCGGCCGTAGATGCGGCAAGGCCCGCTCCGGGAACGACGCGAGCAGCCACAGCGTCTCCGGATCGGCCACCACAAACGCCGGCTGCCCCAGCGTCACCACCGAGCCCACGCTAATCTTCCGCTCCACCACCGTGCCGCTGGCCGACGATTTGATCGGCACC
This sequence comes from Ottelia alismoides, assembly GCA_037367405.1. Classification (NCBI taxonomy): domain Eukaryota; kingdom Viridiplantae; phylum Streptophyta; class Magnoliopsida; order Alismatales; family Hydrocharitaceae; genus Ottelia; species Ottelia alismoides. Next base: position 869,580 of record JAZKJV010010157.1, on the reverse strand, counting down.
AGCTCATCGTCATCGTGCTGGCCCGGCGCATGCTTATGGTCGTTCTCCCCCTCCTCGGCCGGAATCTCCAGCACCTCGGTCAAGTGCTGCGTCTCCCGGTCCACCTCCGCCTCCGAACGCCGCAACGCCGCTTCGGCATTCCGCACGTCGGCCTCGGCTTGTTCCAACTGCGCGGCCGATACCGTCTTCAAGCCATACAGCCGCCGGTAGCGCTCCACGTTCCGCCGCGCCAATTCCAATTGCGACCGCGAACGCTCGCGCTCCACCCGCGCCTGCCGCAAACTCGCCTTCGTGTCATGCACATCGTGCGTGTGCATCCGCGCCAGGATCTGATCCTTCTGGACGCGGTCGCCCACGCGCGCCATGGTCTGCAACACCTTGCCGGCCGCCACCACGCCCACCGTCCACGACCGGTCTTCGTTCCAAGTCAACAATCCCGGCGCCTGCAAATCGTTGCCCATCGTCTGCCAACTCACCGTCGCCAATTCCACGCCCGCCAGCTTCTGCGCCGCCGGCGAAACCTGCAGCGAGTTGTCCGGCGGCGGCGCCGCCTCCGCCTTCACCTCCACGGCCGGCTTCGACGTGCAGCCCACCAACGCAATCATCATCCACAAAACCACCAACGGCTTGCTCATGGCTCTTCTCCCAGCGCAAACGCCAAACTCGCCTCGGCCTGGCGCAACTCGGTCTGCGTGCGGACGACTTGCATGCGTGTCTCAAAATACACGCGCTCGGCATCGATCAGCCGCAGCAGGTCGATGCCGCCTTCCAGATAGGCCCGGCGCGCCAGCCCCAGCACCTCTTCCGTATCGCGCTGCGCCGGCAACAACGTCTCGTCCAACAGCTTCCGCCGCGACGCCGTGTCGTTCAGCGCGGTATACAGCTCCGCTTCCAGCTGCACGCGCAGCGCCCGCTGTTGCGCCTGCACCGACCGTTGATCGGCCACGGCCGCGGCAATCGCCCCTTGATTGCGGTTGCGAAACGGCAGTTCCACCACCATCCCGCCCAGCACGGTGTCGAAGCCAAACGTGCGCTTGTAGCCGTAAAGCAGCGTCGGGTCGGGCCACGCCTGCGCCCGCTGCAAGTCCAAATTCGCGCTGGTCACGCGAACACTTTGCGCCGCCTGCCGCCACTCAATGCGGTTCTCGATCTGATCCACGCCTGTTCGCGTAAACTCGCGCCGCGCCTCCAGCGAATCGGTCAATTGCGCTCCGCTGTCGTCGGCCGCCATCTCCCGGAACAGCGCCAGGCGCGTACGCCGCACTTCGATCTCCATCTGGCCCGCCGCCGCCCGCAACCGCCGCAACTCGATCTCCGAGCGAATCAGATCCACGCCCGGCAACACGCCTTCCTTGACCCGCGCCCGGTTGTTGCTCACCAGCTCTTCAAAGCCGTTCGCCTGCTCGCGCGCCAAGGCCGTTAATCGCGCCGCGCCCGCGGCCGCCCAGTAGGCCTGGCTCACCCGCAGCGCCACCTGGCGCAAGGCCAAATCACGGTCCAGCCGCGTCCGCTCCACTTGTGTCTGTGCCAGATCCGTGCGCCGCTGGCGCTTGCCCGCCGTCTGGATCGTCTGCCCAAGATACAGCCAGTTGTCACTGGCATCGCCGTAGTTGAACTTCGGTTGTTGCCAGAAGCGCGTGTTTTCCGACTGCAGATACAGCGTGAAGTTCGGCTTGAGCGACGCCTGTTGCCGGGCGCCTTCGGCCGATGTCACGCGTTCGTCCTGCGCTTCCACCAGCGGATGACGGGCCGTTGCGATTGCCACGGCTTGGGCTTGGGAAAGATCCGCGGCCCACGCAACGCCAATCGTTAACGTTAAAGCCGAGAATAGATAAAACTTCACTACACCCTAATTATCGCAGTGTTAGACTGAGCAGCGCATGAAGCTCGCTCGCCGCTCGTTCCTCTTTGCTCCCGCCTTGGCCTCCGCCAACGCCGGACTCACCGTCGGCCAGGCGCTCGACCGGATTCGCCAACAAACCGGCGTCGCCTGGCGCGAATCAACCGTCGACACCTTAAAGACCGGTTCCCCCGATACGCCCCTTACCGGCATCGCCTCCACGTTCATGGCCACGCAGGCCGTGCTTGAAAAGGCCGCCGCCCGCAAACTCAACCTCATCATCACCCATGAGCCGACCTTCTACAATCACCTCGACCAAACCAAAGAGCTGGAGCAGGACCCCATCTACCGCGCCAAGCGCGCCCTGATCGATAAAAACAATTTAGCCGTCTTCCGTTTTCACGACCATTGGCACCTGATGAAGCCCGACGGCATCCGCAAAGGCATGGTGGAGGCGCTGGGTTGGCAGAAATTCGACCAAGGCAACCGCTACCAGCTCCCCAAGACCACTCTCGGCGAACTCGCCTCCGCCCTCAAGCGCAAGCTCAACGTGAAGACCATGCGCGTCATCGGCGACCCCGGCCTGACCGTCTCGCACGTCGCCATGATGCCCGGCGCCGGCGGCAGCGCCGGCCAGCAACGGCTGCTCATGAGCGACCATGTCGACGCCCTCATCATCGGCGAGACGCGCGAGTGGGAAGCCGTGGAGTACGCGCGCGACGCCATTGCGCAAGGCCAAAAGAAGGCGCTCCTCATCCTCGGCCACGCGCCGTCGGAAGAGGGCGGCATGGAGTACTGCGCGCGCTGGATCGCTGGTTTTGTCAAGGAAGTGCCGGTGGAGTTCATCGCCGCCGGCGAGCCCTTCTGGGCGCCCCGGTAACGCCTCAACCGAGCACGCGAAACGCCAGGTAACCCAGGTAACAGACCAAAAGGAACGCGCCCTCGCCCCGCGTAATGCGCTGGCCGCTCCGGATCGCGATGGGCAGCAGCACGGCCGTCAACGCCGCCAGAAAGCCCAGATCGAGCGCGCCCCGCACCGGGATCGCCATCGGCCGGATCGCCGAGACCACGCCGCCGATCGCCAGAATGTTGAAGAGGTTCGACCCCACCACGTTGCCGAGCGCGATATCCGCGTTGCCCCGGCGCGCGGCCATTACACACGTGGTGAGTTCCGGCAGGGTCGTTCCGAGCGACACGATCGTCAGCCCGATCAGGTCCTCGCTCATCTTGAGCGAACGTGCCAGCGCGCTGGCCCCGGTCACCGTCCAGTCGGCACCGAACGAAACACCCACCAGGCCAGCCAACCCGATCAGCACCGGCTTGGCCAAGCCCTGAGCGCTGGGCCTTTGCTCGCTCGCCACCTCTTCCACGAACGCATCGCCGCCGCCGCGCCGGATCAGCCGTTGCGCCACCGAATAGAGCGCCGTGTAGTAGAGAAACACCCCGAACAGCAGCAGCAGCATGAGGCCGTCGGCGCGGGAGAGGCCATCGCGCGCGCCCGTGAGCACGCCGTCGCTCGCCAGCACCAGCAGCGCCGCTACCGCGAGCATCAGCATCGGAATCTCGCGCGTGATCAACGAAGGCTCCACTTTCAGGGGCGAAACCAGGGCCGTCACGCCCAGCACAAATCCGGTATTGACAATGCACGAACCCGCGATGTTGCCGAAGGCCAGCGCCGTCTCGCCGCGCCACGCGCTCAGCGCATTCACCACCAGTTCCGGCGTCGACGTGCCGAACGCCACCACCGTCATGCCGATCACCAGCGGCGACACGCCCATGGCTTCCGCCACGGCCGCCACGCCGTCGATGAAATACTTCGCGCTGAACAAGAGCAGAGCCAGGCCCACGGCCAGGGTCAGCAAGTCCATGTTGCCGCTACTTTAGCGCAACCTTGTGCGACTCAAGCATCGCGCCGAGCGCCTGCTGCAAACGCGACACCGCCTTATTCCGGTCGAGCCGCGCCACCACCGAACGCCGCCGCGAATCGGCATATTCGTTCTGCCGCGTGAGCACCAGAAAGTTCGTCGATTCGCCCGTCTCAAACAAGCGCGTTTCGCTGTCGAGCTTCTGCTTGGCCGCGGCCGCGCTCGCGTCCGCCGCTTTGATCCGCTGCTCGGCCGTTTCAATTCCCTGCACCGCGTTGCGCACCTGCGCCTCGATCAACTGCGCTACTCGGGTTTGTTCGATCTGGATCTGCTTGCCCTGAATCGCCGTCTGCGCCAGTTGCGCCTTGGCCGCGCGATTGCGCATCGTCAGGTCGAGTTGCAAGCCCACCTGGTAGGTGGGAAAGTTGCCGCCGAACAGATTGCCCAAGGCCGAGCCGTAGCCGCCCAGCAGGCTGTCGGGCAAACGCAAGGCGCCGCCCCCGCCGCCGGGAAAGAGATTGGCAAAGGGGTTCGGCGCCGTGTTCACCGCTCCGGCCAAGCCGCTGTTGATGTACGAAGCCACGGCGTTCATTTGCGGCTTCAGCTGCTCTTGCGCCAAGCGCTGCTGAATGCCGTTGGTGTCCTGGCGCAGCGCCACGGCCTTCATCTCCGGACGCTTCCGGATGGCTCCATCCACCGCGCCCTTGATGTCGGCCCACTCCGGCACCGACGCCGCGCCGCTCTCGGAAGGCACAATGTCCATGCCCCAAATCGCATCCTCGCGGCTCTTGGCGATCAGCAGCTTCAGAGCGTTCTCGGCCTGCGTTACAAATTCGAGCGACGCGTACAGCGTGTCGCGGCGGCGCTCGAGTTCCGCTTCCGCCGCCGAAAGCTCAATCGGCGCCAGCGTCCCGGCCTCAATTTGCCGCTTGGTCAAAGCAACCTGCTTCTGGCCGAGTTCCACGGCTTCGCCTTTCACGACGAAGTCTTCGCGCAGCGCCAGCAGATCCCAATAGGCTTGCTCCACGCGCAGCACCACGTCGATCGCTTTCAACTCCAGTTCCACATCGGAGCTGTCCTGCTGCTTGCGGCGAATCAGAATGTTCGCCCGGTCCTGATCGATCAGCCGGCCCCGCCACAGCGGCTGCGTGTAGCTGATGGCGAGATTCGACTGGTAGTACGGGTTCAAGCCCGTGAACGGGTTATTGGTCGATTGCCGCCCGTTGCTAAAGTCGAGCCGCACCTGGCCGCCGTAGTAGTTCAGCTTCTGTCCGGCGGTGAAGTTGTTGTTGAGGATGCCTTCCTTCAGCTTGCCGTCGGCGCCCAGCAGGACGTTCGGCGTGGGCGTAGTGCGGTCTTCCCGGTTGGGCGCGTAGCGCAGAAACGGATCGAAGGCGCCGAAGGCCCCTTCCACCGCGCGGCGGGCGAGTTGCTGATTCTGCCGCTCCACTTCAATTTCGAGATTGTTCGCCAGCGCCAGCTCCACCGCTTCCTGCAGCGTCATCATGCGCTTGGTCAAAACACCCACGCGGGGCTTCACCGTCTCCTGCGAGTATGCGGCGAAGGGCGCCAGCGCCAGCAGGAGCATGGTGGCGATCACTTCCTTGGGCACGCGCTTGCTCTTGCCGGCGAACAGGCGGCCGAACCAGGTCGATACGTCGTCGGAAATGGAGTAAGCCACCGGCGTAATCAGCAGCGTAAGCAGCAGACAGAGCGATTGGCCGCCGATGACGATAATCGCCACCGACCGCCGCGAGCCGGAGCCCGCCCCGCCGCCCAGCGCCAGCGGAATCATGCCGGCCACCAGCGCGGCCGTGGTCATGATGATGGGCCGCAGCCGATCCTCGCAGCCTTTCAGAATGGCCTCCAGCCGCGGCACGCCTTCGCGCCGCAGATTCTTGATGTGATCGATCTGCAGAATCGCGTTCTTCTTCACAATGCCGAACAGCACCAGAATGCCCACCGACGAATAGATGAGCTGATAGTTCTCGCGCGCCAGGAACAGGCTCAGCACCGCGAAGGGCACCGAGAGCGGCAGGCTCAGCAGGATGATGAACGGATCGAGGAAGCTCTCAAACTGCGCGGCCAGAATCATGTACATGAAGATGACCGACAGCAGGAAGGCGATCACGAAGGCCTGGCCCGCTTTGGCGAACTCGCGGCTGGTACCCAGCGGCGCGAACGAATAGCCCGGCGGCATGTTCAACTCTTTCACGTCCTTTTCGAGAATCTCAAGCACGGCCGATAGCGAGTTGCCTTGGCCGATATTGCCGGTGAGCAAAATCTGGCGCTGGCGATTGAAGCGTTCGATCTGCGTGGGCCCGGTGGCAGGTTCAAAGCTGGCGACGTTCGCCACCGGCACGTTGCCCAGCGACATCGACGGCACGTAGAGCCGCTCGAGCGCGTCGGGCGAGTTGCGGAACTCCTTCTCCACGCGCAGCGAAACGTCCAGGCGGTCGTCGGCTTCGCGGTAGGTCGTCACCTGCTGGTCGCCGCCGACGAGCGTGCGCAGCGCGGTGGCGATGGAAGAGACGTTCACGTTCAGGTCGGCGGCGCGGTCGCGATTGATGCGCACGCGGAGCTCAGGCTTGCCGGCTTCGTAGGAGCTTTCCACGTCGTCCACGCCGGGCAGGCTTTCGAGCTTCGCCTTCAGCGTCTGCGCGTACTTGTCCAGCAGATTGAGATCGGGGCCTTGAATGGTGAATTGCAAGTTCTTATTCGGACCGCCGCCTTGCACCAGGGCGGGCCGTTGGATGGAGATGGTGACGTCGCGGAACTTCTTCAGGCTCGCGCGCGCCATTTCCATAATCTGGTCCTGCGATTGCTTGCGTTCGGCCATGGGCACCAGTTGCACGATGGTGGAGCCGCGGTCCACCTTCTTGAGCTGATCGTTGCCGATGGCGGTGAGCAGGTCGCGCACGCCGGGCAGAGTGCGGAGGTCGTCCTCAATCTGCTTGACGTAGGTCTCCGTGCCCGCCAGCGACGAGCCCGGCGGCAGTTTGAACATCACTTCGAACTCGGCCTGGTCGTCGAGCGGCAGAAAGTCCTTGCCCACGGCCTGGAAGAGCGGGACGGAACTGGCCATCACCAGGACCGACAGGGCGACAATCGCCCAGCGGTGGCGCATCGACCAGCGGAGCATGCCGCCGTAGCCGTTCGCCAGGATGCGGAAGAGCCAGCTGTCTTTGGTGTCGCCGCCCGCGTGGGTGACCTTGAGGAACTTCGCGCACAGCATCGGCGTCAACGTGAAGCTCACCAGCAGCGACACGCCTACGGCGAACGCCGCCGTATAGCCGAAGCTCGACATGAAGCGGCCCACAATGCCTTCCATCAACGCGACCGGCAAGAAGACGACGATCAGGCTGGCGGTGGTGGCCATGACGGCCAGGCCAATCTCGCGCGTGCCTTCGATGGCCGCCTGGATCGGCGGCAGGCCCTTCTCTTCCATCATCTTGAAGATGTTTTCGAGCACCACGATGGCGTCGTCGATGACAATGCCCACCATCAGCACCAGGCCCAGCATGGTGATCTGGTTGAGCGTGAAGCCCATGTAGTTCATCAGCGTGTAGGTGGAGATGATCGACGTGGGAATGGAGATGGCCGCAATCAGCGTGGAACGCCAACTGCGGATGAAGAGCAACACAATCAAGGCCGCGAAGATGCCGCCCTCCACCAAGTGCGTCTGCACGGCCTCAAACGCTTCACGAATGAAGTCCGATTGGTCGCGCATGAAGCGGATCTGGATGTCGCCGGGCAGCGTCTTGCGCAGCTCGTTGACGCGGTCCTTCACATTCTGAATCACCTGCAGCGAATTGGTGCCCGATTGCTTCTGGATCTCGAGCGCCACGGCCGTCTGGCCGTTCAGGCGAGCCAGCGAACGCGGCTCTTCAAACGCGTCTTCCACGCGGCCAATGTCGGAGATACGGATCGGCGCACCGTTCACCGTGGCGATGATCAGCTTTTCGAAGTCGCGCGGCTTGTCGATACGGCCCAGCGTGCGCAGCGACACTTCGCGCTGCCCCTGATCGATATTGCCGCCGGGCACCTCGACATTCTGCGCCGCCAAGGCATTCCGCACCTGATCGACGTTCAGACCGTAGGCGTAGAGCTTGTTGCCGTCGAGCCAAATCTGGATCTGCCGCTGACGTTCGCCGACGAACTTCACCTGGCCCACGCCGGGCAGGGATTCGAGATTTTTCTTCAGAACATCGTCGGCGATCTTTGTCGTCTCGCGCGGATCGCGCGGCGAGGAGACCACCACCGTCAACACCGGCGCGGCGTCGGTGGAGATCTTCTGGATCACCGGCTGCTCGGCATCCCGCGGCAACTGGTTCAACACCTGATTGATCTTGTCGCGCACCTCTTGCGCCGCCACGTCGGCGTCTTTGGCCAGCGAGAACTGGATCATCACGGTGGAGATGCCTTCCGACGACATCGACCGCAATTCTTCAATGCCGGAGATGGTGTTGATGGCCTCTTCCAGGCGTTTCGACACCTGGCTCTCCACTTCTTCCGGCGCCGCGCCGCGCAGCACGGTGGTGACGGTGACGAACGGGAATTCGACTTTCGGAAAAAAGTCGACGCCGAGCTTGCGATACGCATCCACGCCGAGCACCACCAACGCCATGATCAGCATCGTGGCGAAGACAGGACGGCGGATACAGACTTCCGCTAGTTTCTGCATGTCGGTTGTGGCTCCTCGAAGTTAGTTAGCGGAAACGGCTCGGCCCGTGTAGAGCTGACCGAGCAGCGAAGTGGCGACGGTTTCGCCGGGTTTGACCGCGTCGCCGGGCACTTCCACCCAGCCGCCGGCGAGCTCCTGCCCCGGCACAAAGCGGACCTCGCTGGCTTTGCCGCCGCGGACCGTGAAGACCTTCGTCAGACCCGCAATGGTGTGAATGGCGCCGCGCGGCACCACCGTAATGTTCACGCCGCGCTGGCTGACGAGCTTCACCTGCACGAAGCCGCCGGGCTTGAGGCGAGAGTCGTTTTCGACGATGCGCGCCTCGGCCACCAGCGTCCGCGAACGCGCATCCAGCGTCGGATTCAACTCGCGCACCACCGCGTGAAACTCCGCCCCGGGCGCCGCGTCCGTGGTAAACACCAGCGTCGTGCCGGCCTTCGCCGCCATCGATTCCGACTCCGGCACCTCCACCCGCAGGCGCAAGGGCCAAGTCTTCACCAGCGTCACGATCGTCGCATTGTCCTTCACGTATTGCCCCGGCGACGCCGGCCGCGCGCTGATCGCCCCGTCAAACGGCGCGCGCAGCACCGAATCGGCCAGCCGCTTCTCCGCGATCTTGATCTCAGTCTTCAGCGCATCAATCGCTGCCAACTGCACGCGCAAATCGTCCTTGGTGGCTTCCACCCCCGCCAACCGCGCCCGGTACGCCTTCTCCGCTTCGATGAAACGCTGCTCGGAGATATCACCGGACTCTTTCAGCTTGCGCGCGCTCTCAAACTTATTCCAGGCATCTTCCATCTGCGCCTGCGCCTGCCGCATCGACGCCGTCGACTCGGCTTTCGCATTCACCTGGTTGGCATCGAGCCCCACCCGCGCCAGGGCCTGCGTCAGCGAAGCGCGCGCGCGCTCCACCTGCAGCAGGTAGTCGGTCTTGTCGAGTTCGGCCAGCACCTGGCCTTTGCGGACATACTGCCCGAAATCGGTGTGGATCGCCGCCACGCGGCCTGGCACTTCAAACACCAGGTTCACGCTTTCATCGGCCACCAGCGACCCGGTGGCCGCCAACAGCCGATCCACCTGCCGGCTCTCCGCCCGGGCGGCCTTGATCGCCAAAGGCGCTTCGGGCGCCGCCGACTTCGCCTCAACGGGCTTTTGCTTGGTACACGCCGCGAGCATCGCGACGAGAACTAGGAAAGGGACGCTCCTGGTCATCATATGTTTTATTGAGTCCTTCTTATGCCGTGGAGAAAGATGTTGACCATCTGGTCCACCAGCCGCTGTTGCTCTGCGGCACTCTGCTCGCCGGGAACCACCACACGCTTCAAGCCAACGTCGCCGATCATCATGAGGAAGGCGCGCGCCGTCAGCACCGGGTCGAGATCAGGGCGGATGGAGCCGTCTTCGATGCGGTGCCGGATCCCCTGGCTCAGCGCCGCGAAAACGTCACACGCGTGGCGTTCATGGAAGATACGCGACAATTCATGCCCTTCGAGCCCACTGTAGAGAAGAATCCGGATGTGCTCTGGGTTCGTTTCGTAAAACCGGAGGATGCTGGCGGCCAAGCCGCGCAGGTACTCCTCCAAAGGCAACCCCGCGCCGTCCCAGGAGACCTCGTCCACCTGTTCCATCAGTTTTTCAATGATCGCCTTGTAAAGATCGCTTTTTGATGGAAAGTGTTGATATAGAACGGGTTCCGAGACGCCCACCGCTTGCGCCAGCTCCCGCGTTGTTGTTCCGCGGAAGCCGTTTTGCGCAAATAGACGAATCGCCGTCTGTAGAATCGCCTGGCGGCGCTCGCTTCCCGAGAGCCTCTGCGATGCTATGCTAGTGCCCACTAGCTTAGTCTACACTAACCTAGCAGTCACTAACAAGACCCCAATTCGGATACAATCAATCGTGCTCCGGCCCCTGTTTCTTCTGATTCCCGCCGCCCTGGCGTTGGCCGCAAAAAAACCGGTCACCCTCACGGATCTGTTTGCCGAAGGCCGCACTCCCCCGGCCCGCATGCTGTGGTCGCCCGACGGCAGAAGCTACCTCTCCCAGGAGCAAGGCAAACTGGTGCTCCGGCAGATCGAACCCAAAACGGCCGTCGACCTGGTTTCAATCGCCGACCTTGAGGCCAAGGCGTTGAAGGACGAGATGCCCAAAGCCTTCGACTGGGAAAATCGGCGGGTAACGGAGGAGCGCTTTCAGTGGTCGGCCGACGGGCAAAAGGTATTGGCCTACCTCAATCGTGACATCTTCTTGATTGACGTCACGGCGAAGTCCTGGCGGCAACTCACCGCCACCAAAGACGCCGAACGCGACCCCCGCCTGTCGCCCGACGGCAAGAAAGTCAGCTTCCGGCGTGGCTTCGATTTGTACGTGCTCGACGTGGCCTCCAAGCAGGAGACGCGCCTTACCAAGGACGGCTCCGCCACGTTGCTCAACGGCCAACTCGACTGGGTGTATCCCGAAGAGCTCGACCTGGGCACCGCCCACTGGTGGTCGCCGGACTCCGCCTCCATCGCTTACCTTCAGTTCGACATTCGCGCCGTGGGCATCTACCCGCATGCCGACCTCCTGAAGCTCGACACGCCCGCCGAGCCCGAACGCTACCCCAAGGCCGGTTCCGACAATTCAGTGGTGCGCCTGGGCGTGGTGGCCGCCGGCGGCGGCAAGACGCGCTGGCTCGCCGACACCGGGAAAGACGCCTTGTTCGCCCGCATCTACTGGACGCCGGACTCGCGTACCGTTATCGCCCAACGCATGACGCGCGTCCAAAACGAACTCGCGCTTATCGGCTACGACATTCGCAGCGGCAAGCCCCGTACGATCCTCGAAGAAAAGGACCCGGCCTGGCTCAACGCGCACAACATGTTCCGCCCGTTGGCCGACGGCCAGAGCTTTCTCTGGGCCAGCGAGCGGACCGGCTTCCGTCACCTCTACGTCGCCTCCCTGGCCGGCGGCGAGCCCCGGGCTCTCACCAGCGGCGAGTGGGAAGTGGCCGAGCTGTCGTGCCTGAACGCCACGCATGTCTACTACACCTCCACGGAAGCCTCGCCGCTCGAACGTCAGCTGTATCGCGTGCCGCTGGCCGGCGGCGAGCGCCAGCGACTCACCACCAATCCCGGCACCCACAACATCTCGATGGCCCCGGGCTGCGGCCTCTACGCCGACACGTTTTCGTCGCTCGACCGCGCGCCGCGGCGCACTCTGCACCGCGCCTCCGGCGAGCTCATCGAAGAGCTCTCGCCGATGAGCACGCACACGCAGGACACCTATGACCTGCTGCCCACGGAGATCCACGAGTTCAAGGGCCCGGACGGCGCCCAGTTCTACGGGCGACTCATCAAGCCCGCCGGGTTCGCGGCCGGAAAGAAGTATCCGGCCATTGTGATGGTCTACGGCGGGCCGCACGCGCAAACCGTGCGCAACCAGTGGGCCGGCCTCACCTGGGATCAAGCGCTGGCGCACAAGGGCTTCGTAATTTGGCAGATGGACAATCGCGGCTCGGCCGGACGCGGCCATGCCTGGGAAGCCAAGGTGAATCGCAACTTCGGCCAGCAGGAACTCGCCGATCAGCTCACCGGGCTCGACTACCTTACCGGTCTCGGCTTCGTTGACGAAAAGCGCGTAGGCATGTACGGCTGGAGCTTCGGCGGCTACATGACGCTCTACTCGCTGCTGAACGCGCCCACTCGCTTTGCCGCCGGCATCTCCGGCGCACCGGTCACCGATTGGCGCCTCTACGACACTATCTACACCGAGCGCTACATGGGCCTGCCGCAGCAGAACGAAACCGGCTACAAAAAGAGCTCTCCCGTGCATGCCGCCGCGAACCTCCAGGCTAAGCTTCTGCTGGTGCACAACTACGGCGACGACAACGTGCTCTTCCAGAACATCTTCATGATGTCGAACGCCCTGCAGCAGGCGGGCAAACCGTTTGAGATGATGGTGTATCCGCAGAAGTCACACGGGGTGGGCGGCATAGCGCGCAAACACTTGCTTGAAACCACCACCGCCTTCTTCGAGCGGCATTTGAAACCATAGATGACATCCCTGGAACGTGCCGGCGAGTGGTACCTCCACTCCGGCATTCAAGAAGAGAACGGCGGCATTGCGCGCTTCTACCGCGTAAGCGAACACAAGAACGCGCCGCTTTCCACCGAGATCACCGGCTACGGCATCAGCGCCCTGCTCGAACTCCACGAGCGCCTGGGCGATGCCCGCTACCTGGGCGCCGCGCGCCGGGCCGGCGACTATCTGCTGCGGCAAGCCTGGCGGGACGATCTCGGCACCTTCCCGTTTGAGACGGGCGTGGACGTGCCGCAGCTCACCTACTTTTTCGACCTCGGCATCATCGCCCGCGCCCTGCTGCGCCTGGCCCGCGTGACCGGCGACGCCGCCTACGCGGACTATGCCCGCCGCGCCGCCGAAGCCATGGAGCGCGATTTCCCCTGCGCAACGGGCGGCTCCCACCCCATCCTCACGCTGCCCGGCAAGACGCCTTTGCCGCATGAGCTCTGGTGGTCGCGCCGGCCCGGCTGCTTCCACCTGAAGGCCGCGCTTGCCTGGTACGAGCTCGGCATGATGGAGCCCTACGAACGGCAACTCGCCTATTCGCTCTCGTGCTGGCGCGAGGTGATTACGCTTGAAACCGAACGCGAGCGCATTATGGATCGGCTGCACGCGCTGAGCTATTTCCTGGAAGGCCTGATGCCGGTCGCCGACCGGCCCGAATGCCGCCGCGCCATGGAAGAAGGCGCGCGCTGGGGCTCTGAGTTGCTGGAAGAGATCGCCCCGCGCTTTGAGCGCTCCGATGTGCACGCCCAACTGCTGCGCGTTCGTCTGTTCCTGGGCACGGCGCATCCGGAAGAGTTTGCCGAGCTCCAGTCGTTTCAGAACGACGGGCCGGACCCGCGCCTGCGCGGCGGCTATGGCTTCGGGCGGAAGCATGGGCTCGTCATGCCCTTCGCCAATCCCGTTTCCACCGCATTCTGCCTGCAGGCCGCGGCCTGGTGGAACGACCGTCGGCACCCGGACTGGCGTGACCTCATCTGAAACCCAATCCGAAGTAAAGGTCGCGTTCGCCACCTGCGCGCCCGAGCGGGTGGCGGCGTTTGCCGAGGAGATGGTCCGCGTGGGCGGTCCGCTGCCGTTGTTCGTCGTCTCGGAGTTCGCGCCGCCCGCCGGCACCTGGATTCCCTACCATCCCTTGCAGAGCGCCGAGGAGAACGAAGCGCGCATCCGCGCCAAGCTCGCCGGCTGCCGCATCCGCTTCGCCGGCATTCTGCTCGACCCCCAGTTCCCCTACTGGCCGTTGAGAAAGCTGGCGCTGCGTCTGGCGCCCGCGCGCTCCTGGATTTTCTTCAACACCTGGCTGCAGCACTTCATGCTGCGGCCGCAATCGCTGCCCACCATCGCCCGCCACCTGAAGTGGCGCGCGAAAGAGATCTACGAGTTTCAAACCAACCCCGGCGGCAAGCTCTACACCTGGCTCTGGCGGCTGCGGCATCCGAGCGCGCTGCGGCGGCCCGTCGCCTACCGCCGGGCGCTTTGGGCCGGTGAGGCGATCGCAAAAAAGAAGAACGCTTGGGCCGCGGCCAGCGCCGAGGAAGGCGCCGCGCCGGCGGGAATCTCGGTCGTAATTCCCTCGCGCGACGGCGGCGCCCTGCTCAACGCGCTCCTGCCGCGCTTGCCCGACGCCGGTGAAATCATCGTGGTGGACAATGGCTCCACCGAACGCTGGACGCCGCCGCCCCACGTGCGCGTGATCACGTCGCCGGCGCCGCTGAGCTTCGCCGCCGCCGTCAACCGCGGCCTGCGGGAGGCGCGTTTTTCGCACGTCTGTGTGCTCAACAACGACATGGAGCCCGAAGCCGGTTTTCTGGCGGCGCTGCGCGCGGCGTTTGACCGGGTGCCCGGACTCTTCTGCGCCACGGCGCAAATCTTCTTCCCCGCCGGCCAGCGCCGCGAAGAGACGGGCAAGGCCGTGATGCCTCCGCCGCCCGACGATCCGCTCGACACGCGCTTCCCGCTGACGTGTCTGGAACCGCTGGAAGGCGAAGACCTTACTTACGTGCTGTACGGCTCCGGGGGCTGCTCTTTGTTCGATGCGGCCAAGCTCCGCCGGCTGGGCGGCTACGACGAAACATTTGTGCCCGCTTATGTCGAAGACCTCGACCTCGGCTATCGCGGCTGGCTCAGCGCCGGCCCCACGGTCTACGTGGCCGGGGCGCGCACCGTCCACCACCACCGCACCACCACGTCGCGCTTCTTCCGCGAAGATGACCTGAAGCGCTTCGTCGAACTCAACTACCTGCGCTTCCTCGCGCGCGCCATCTCGTCCCCCGCCGTCTTTGCGGAAATGTGGCGGCGCGCTCTGTGGCGCATTAACCTCCTCGCCTCCGGCCACACGCCCGACCCGTTGATGACGCGCGTGATGGAAGAGGCCCGCGCCCTGGTGGCCGGCGCGCGCCGCCCGGCCGCCCATCGCACCGACGAAGAAGTGCTGGCGCTCGGCAGCGGCGACCACGCCGTTTTTCCCGGCCGTTGCCCCGGGCGCGGACCGGCCATCCTGATTGCCACCTGCTACGCGCCCTTCCCGCTTTCGCACGGCGGCGCCGTGCGCATGTACAACCTGATGCGCCAGGCCGCGCGGCAAGGCGTTCGCCAGGTTCTCCTCTGCTTCGTGGATGAACTCCAGGCGCCCGCGCCGGAGTTGCTGGAAATCTGCCACGAAGTGGTGCTCGTCCGGCGGCGCGGCTCGCACCATCGCAAGACGACCACGCGGCCCGATGTGGTCGAAGAGTTCGACTCGCCGGTCTTCGGCGCCGTGATGCGCGAGATGGTCCGCAAGCACGATGTGAAGCTGGCGCAACTGGAGTTCACGCAGCTGGCGATTTATGCCGGCGTGGCGCCCCGCAGCATCCTGGTCGAGCATGACATTACGCTCGATCTCTACCAGCAGCTGGTGGACCGGGGAGGCGACGAGGACACGCGCACGCAACTGGCGCGCTGGGAAGCGTTCGAACGCGAGGCGTGGACGCGCATGGACGCCGTGGTCGTGATGTCGGAACGCGACCGCCAGACCGCCGGCGCCAACGCCGTGGTGCTGGCCAACGGCGTGGATCTGGAACGCTTCCAGCCGGCCGGGACCGCGCCGGAGCCGGGCCGCATCCTGTTCATCGGCAGCTTTAACCATCTGCCGAATCTCCTGGCGCTCGATTGGTTCCTGCGCGCGGTGTGGCCGCGGCTTCAGACGAAAGCGACGCTGCACGTGATCGCCGGGGCGCGCCACGAGTACTTTCTGGATTTTTACCGCGCCAAGGTGCAGCCGCCGCTCGACACGCCCGGACTGGAAATCGCGGGCTTCACCGCGGATGTGCGTCCGGCCTACCGGCGGGCCTCCGTGGTGATTGCGCCGCTGCTGGCCTCGGCCGGCACCAACATCAAGGTCATGGAAGCGATGGCCATGGGCAAAGCGATTGTCTCGACCAGCGCCGGTGTGAACGGCTTAGAGCTCACGCCCGGCGGCGACTTTGCGCTGGGCGACTCCGCCGAAGAGTTCGCCGCCGCGCTCGACCGCTTGCTCACCAACGCGGCCGCGCGCCAAGCCCTCGAGCGCCAGGCGCGCCTCACCGTCGAACAGCGATTCTCCTGGGAGACCATTGCCCAGGAGCAGGCCGCGCTCTACCAGCGCCTGACCCGTTAGGCTCCCGCCAGCTCCTGCACAAAGACGCCCAGCTTCGGATGCGACGGCTCAAACGCCACGCGCACGCCGGCTTCCCGCAGCGTCTCGGCCATCGTCGGGCCGATCGCCGCCACGCGTCCGCGGTTCATCGCAGCTACCAGTTCCGGCAAGCGCGCCCCTGCCACCTCCGCGAGGTTCGTGAACTGAATCGAAGACGTGAACAGGAACAAGGTATAGGCGCCGGCCAACACACGCTCGATCGCCGCCTCCACGGGAGCCAGATCGGCGGGCAACTCGTACTGATACACCGGCACGCGCCGCACGGCGCGGCCTTGGGCCAATAGCCCCAGCAGCAAGCGCTCATCGGGGCGCCCGTACTCAATCACGGCCACCGACGGCGCCGCGTGCCCGGCGATGGCGGCCAGCAGTTCGCGCCACGTGCTGGGCTCGGCAATCACGAGCGAAGGCACCACGCCGTGATCGCGCAGGGCGAGGCTCGGCTTGGGCCCCCGCGCCACGGTGAAGGTGGCCGCCAGCGCGGCGCGCAGAGCCTCCGCGTCGAACCGCGTCCGCAGCAACTCCAGCAGCCGCCGCACGGCAATGCCCGTCAGCCCGATCACCATCGGGTGATGCCCGGCCAGCAACTCCGACGCAAACGCGAACGCCTCGCGGTTGGCGGCGATCGGCGCTTCCGTAAAGGTGCTGACAAAATCGGCTGTACCGCCCTGCTTGGCCAGCAGCGTGGCGAACTCCGCCGCGCGGCGCGTTTCGAAAGCGAGAATCCGTTCCTGGGAGAGACTCAACTCCTACTATTACCAGACCCGCTTCCCTTGCCGCTCGATTCGCGATAAGATCTGGCACACCGGAGGAAGAGACGACCTTGCCCAACCACGTTCTCTTGGAAAGCGTGATGACCTTCCCGCTCGATACGGCACGCGCCCAGCCTTCCTTCCTCAACCGGCTGTGCCTGGCCACCGGCTGGAAGCGCGCGCACGCGCTCCGCGTGATTCAGGAATACCGGCGCTACCTTTATCTTTGCGCCGTCTTCCCCGACGACCTGTTGCCCTCCGGCGACGTGGACCAGGTGTGGCAGCTGCATCTTTGCTACACGCAATCGTACTGGGAAGAGTACTGCATGAAGATTCTCGGGCGCCCGCTGCACCACCAGCCCCTGGGCGAGAGCCGGGCGGAACGCGCGCGCGCTTACGTCTGGTACGATCGGGCGCGCCGCCGCTATCAGCAGGAGTTCGGAGAGATGCCGCCCGAGGATATCTGGGGCGAGCCGGATCGTCTGTTCGGCCGCGACCGCGAACCTTGCGAACGCGTGAACCTGCGCCGCTACTGGGTCTTCCCCAAGCCGCGGCCGTTGTGGGCCTCGACGGCGGTTGCCCTGGCCGCGGTCATCCCGTGGCTGGTGGCTTCGTTCGACTGGGCCGCCGTGGTGGCCATGCTGATTCTGGCCGCCGCCGGCGTGGGCATCAGCGCGCTTTGGACCGATCGCGCGCAGCGCAGCAGCATGGCTCGTTCCTAAGCGCGCAACTGTTGAAAGGCGGCCAAGGCCTCCGCCCGCGCGTTGGCGTGATCCACGATCGGAGCCGGATAGTCCGCGGGCCGGGCGGGCGCGTTCCACGGCTGATGGATCCACCGCGCCGGCACACCGGCCAGCTCCGGCACCCAGCGCCGCACATAGTTACCCTCCGGGTCGAACTTCTCGCCCTGCAATACCGGATTGAAGATGCGAAAGTAGGGCGCCGCATCCGCACCGCACCCGGCCGACCATTGCCAACCCAACGTGTTGTTGGCCAGGTCCGCGTCCACCAGCGTGTCCCAGAACCAATACGCGCCTTCTTCCCAATGCAGCCGCAGATGCTTCACAAGAAACGATGCGACGATCATGCGCACGCGATTGTGCATCCAGCCCGTGTGCCAAAGCTCGCGCATCCCGGCATCCACAATCGGATAGCCCGTGCGGCCGCGCTGCCAGGCCTGGAGCCGCGCGGCATCCTGATTCCAGGGGAACTTCTTGAACTCCTCCCGCAACGGTTCACGCGGCGTGTGCGGGAAATGAAACAGCAAATGATGGGCAAACTCGCGCCACACCAACTGCCGCACGTACATCTCATGCGGGCGCGTCTCGTGCCAGATCTGCCGCGGACTGATCTCGCCGAAATGCAGATGCGGCGACAGGCGCGACGTGCCGGCTCGATCCGGCAGGTCGCGCTGCCCGGCATAATCGGCCACCACGTCTTGCCGCGCTCTCGCCAGTTGCCGCTGGGCGCCCGCTTCACCCGGTTGCCAGGCCTCCCGCAGGCCGCCGGCCCAATCGATCACCGGCTCCAGCGCCAATTCTTCGAGCCGCAAACCCTCGGCGGCGGCCAGCTTCACGCGAGGCGCCGGTTGCGGCAACGGCGGCGCGGGCAAGGTCAGGCAGTGGCGGTAGAACGGCGTGAACACCTGAAACGGCCGGCCGCTCTTGTTGGCCACCGCCGTGGGCTCAAACAGCAGCGAGGCATTGAAGCTCTGCGCGTCAACGCCCTCGGCCCGCAGGGTGCGCTTGATCTCCGCATCGCGGGCCATGGCCGCCGGCTCATAACGGCGATTCCAAAAAACGGCGTCGGCCCCGGTCTCGCGCATTAAAGCGCGTAGCGCCCCCGGCGAGGGTCCGCGGCGCAGAACGAGCGGAAGCTCGAGCGATCGCAGCGATTGATGCAGCCACCAGCGGGTAGCCGCGCCCGGGGGAAACACTCCCTCTTCTTCCGGAGCCCAGATAAACACCGGCACCACCGCGCCGCGGCTGGCCGCCGCGATCAAGGCGGGATTATCCGCCAGGCGCAGGTCTTGCCGGAACCAGACGATCGTTGTGGGCACAGCTTAGACGATGCTCCTCGCTGTGGCTGGGACGCTTTTAATGCCCCTCGTGCTCAAGGAAGCGCTCAGCCTCGATGGCCGCCATGCAACCGGCGCCCGCCGCGGTAATCGCCTGGCGATAGACGCGATCCTGCACGTCGCCGGCGTGGAAAACGCCTGTGATGTTGGTGCGCGCTCCGCCCTGCGAGACGATGTAGCCGTCGTCATCGAGCGTCAACTGGCCCACAAACGGCTTCGTGTTCGGAACATGCCCGATGGCCACGAACAGGCCGTCCACGGGCTGCTCCCACGTTTCGCCCGTCACCAGGTTGCGCAATTTCACGCCGGTCACCAGGCCCGTGCCGCCGTCGAGAATCTGGTCGATCACCGAGTTGGTGACGATCTTGATTTTCGGGTTCGCCTGCACGCGATCGAGCATGATCTTCGAGGCGCGAAACGTGTCGCGCCGGTGCACGAGCGTCACCTGCCGGCCGAAGCGCGTGAGAAAGTTCGCTTCTTCCATGGCCGAGTCGCCGCCGCCCACCACCATGATCTCCTTGCCCCGGTAGAAGAACCCGTCGCAGGTGGCGCACGACGAGTACCCCTTGCCCACGAACTTATGCTCGCCGGGCAAGCCGAGCCACTTCGCCGAAGCACCCGTGGCGACAATCAGCGTCCGCGTCTCGAACCACTCGGCGTTATCCACGCAAATCTTAAACGGCCGCTGGGAGAGATCCACCTGCGTCACGGTGCCGTTGCGAAACTCCGCGCCAAAGCGGATCGCCTGCTGCTTCATGTTCTCCACCAGTTCCGGCCCCATAATGCCGTTCGGAAAACCGGGGAAGTTCTCGACGTCGGTGGTGATCGAAAGCTGGCCGCCGACCTCGTGGCCCATAAAGACCACCGGCTTCAGGTTCGCCCGTGCCGTATAGACCGCCGCGGTATTGCCGGCGCAGCCGGAGCCGAGAATGATGACGTTGTGCATTGCTTGAACTCTCTATTGTAAATAGCGGCTGGCCACTTGAAAGGCCGCAAAGGCGGCCGCATAGGCCACGGCCCACATGTAGACGAATTGGATCACGGGCCACTTCCAGGAGCCGGTCTCCCGCCGCACCACGGCGTTCGTCGACGCGCACAGCATGGCGAAGACGAAAAAGATCACGAGCGCAATGCCCCCGGCCGGCGTAAGATCCTGCTGCACGGCCCGCTGCAGGGAAACGTCCGTCTCGTTGGCGCCCTCCATGCCGTAAATGGAGCCGAGCGTGCTCACGATCATCTCGCGCGCCGCCAGCGAGGCCAGCAAGCCGACGCCGATCTTCCAGTTGAAGCCCAAAGGCTGAATCAGCGGCTCCACCGCATGGCCGATTTTCCCGGCGAAGGAATGCTCCACGGCGGGCGGCTTGCCGTTCTCCAGCGGCAACGCCAACAGCACCCACAGCACCAAGGACGCAAACAGGATCACCGAACCGGCGCGCAGCAGAAACGCCTTGGCCCGGTCGTACAGCCGCAAGATCACCGTGCGGAACGTGGGCCAGCGGTACGGCGGCATTTCGAGCAGGAACGTCGAACGCTCGCTCTTCAGAATGCTCGACTTCAAAATCTTCGCCGTCACCACCGCCGCCAGAAAGCCCAAGGCGTAGAGCGCCAGCATCGTCATCGCCCGCAAACCGATGAACGGCCCCAGCACCGCGCGCTCGGGCACAAAGCACGTGATGATCAGCGTGTAGATCGGCAGCCGCGCCGAGCACGTCATAAAGGGCGCAATGAGAATGGTGGCAATCCGGTCACGCTTGTTCTCAATCGTGCGCGTGGCCAGAACCGCCGGCACCGCGCACGCATAGGCCGAAAGCAACGGCACAAAGCTTTTGCCCTGCAAGCCCACCTTCGCCATGGTGCGATCGGCGATCAAGGCCGCGCGCGCCAAATAGCCGGAATCCTCCAGCACGCCGATGAACGCAAACAGGATCAAAATCTGCGGCAGAAAAACCACCACCGCGCCCACGCCGCTGATGAGCCCGTCCACCAGCAGAGATCGCAAGAGGCTTTCGCTCATGCTGGCTTTTAGCCACGCGCCCGCCATGCCGATGAGCCCATCAATTCCTTCCTGCAACGGCACTGACCAGGTGAACAGGCACTGGAACACCAGGACCATCACCAGCAAGAAAATCAGCGGACCCGCCACCGGATGCAGCAGGTAGCGATCCAGCCGCCGCGTCCACATCGGCGGCGCCGGCGCGCGATAGCCGCTCTTCTCGCCCACGTTCACCGCCCACTTGCGGCAGGCCGGCACATCCTGAATCACCGGCAGCTCAATCCGCGCCGGGCGAATCGCCGCGCTCGTGCCGGCTAGAAAGCGCTTCACCTCATCCACGCCCAGACCCTTGGTAGCCGCCGTTAACACCACCGGCGCGCCCAACTCGGCCGAAAGCTTCGCGGCATCCACTTCCCCGCCCCGCCCGCGCATCTCGTCCACCATGTTGAGCACCACCAGCGTCGGCAGCCCCAGCGCGAGAATCGGCGCCGCCAACCCGAGGCTCCGCGCCAGATTCGTGCTATCGAGAATCAGCAGCACCGCATCGGGCGGACGCATGTCGCGCATCCGGCCGTGCAGCACATCGGCCGTCACCCGCTGATCTTCCGAATCGCCGTCGAGCGAATACACGCCCGGCAAGTCGATCAACTGCACGTCGTGCGTCGCATCCACGCGCGCCTGGCCCACGCGTCGCTCCACCGTCACGCCCGGGTAGTTCGCCGTCTTCACCCGCAAACCCGTCAGTTGGTTGAACAGTGTGGACTTGCCGGAGTTCGGCGGCCCCACCAGCGCCACGTAATGCTGCAGCTTGCCCAGCGCATCCGGCTGGGCCACGGCAGTATTGGTGTGACAATCGGCCATCTTCTTCCAGGCTATATGAGATGCAACTCAGTGGCGACTGGCTTCAAGCGCCGCCGCGAAAAGGTACCATGGGGAAGGTTGCCGAAAAAGCTCGCAGAACTCACCCTGGGACAATCCGCCATCATCGATCACATCGATCTTCCGCCGGACTTCGCCCATCGCTTGATGCAAATGGGTTTCCTTCCCGGCACCACCGTGGAGGCCGCACACTCCGCCCCGGGCGGCGATCCGCGCGTCTTCCGCGTCGATGGCTCCGAAGTGGCTTTGCGCCGCGAAACCGCTGAGAAAATCAGCGTCCGTTAAGCGCCGGCGTCGTTGCCGAGCTGCTGCGACAGGTAGTACTCGTAGCCCATTTCCTTGATCAAGTGCAGTTGGGCTTCCAGCCGGTCCACGTGCTCTTCTTCATCTTTGAGCACCCGCTCGAAGAGCTCGCGCGATCCGTTGTCGTGGCACTTTACCGCCGTCGCCACGGCCGCGTTCAACCGCTTCACCGCATCGATCTCCAGTTGCAGATCGTTCTGCAACTGCTCCTTCACCGTCTTGCCGATGCGCAGCGGCCCAACGTGTTGCATATCGGGCTCACCGTCCAGGTAAAGCATCCGCTCAATCGCCGCTTCGGCATGCTTCATCTCGCCAATCGCCTCCCGCTTCGTGGTGGCGGCGAGCTTTTTGTAGCCCCAGTTCTCACACATCTCCGCGTGCAGAATGTACTGATTGATAGCCGTGAGCTCGGCCTTGATGAGCTCCTGCAGGCAGGCGATTACGTCTTTGTGACCCTTCATCTATTTGAGGCTAGCACCGAATTTGGCAACCGGCGCGTCCAGATACTCAATCCAACTCGTCATCATCTCCTCCTCGCTCTTATCACCCCACCGGATCACCTGCCGCGGATCGGGGTTGGCGGGATTGTTCACACTGTTGTCGTAATGCGTCGTCACCACCAGCCGGCTGCCTTTCCGGATCCGCAGCGGATCCCGCGCCCGGTACACCAATTGCCAGTTGAAGTCGTAGCGCGGCACGTAGAGCAGCGTCTCCCGGCGCCCGTCCGGATGCACCAGCTCGTAGCGCACATCCTTCCCGCGATAGTGGAAGTGCGGCGTGAACGAAAGCAACAGCCGGTCTTCCGTAAAGTCGTAGCAGCGGCGGACCTCATGATTCGCCGCGCCGGCCGGAATCTGCAGGAAGAAATTCCGCAGGTCCATCCGGCGCAACACCTGCCGCGGCGGACCGTCGGCCAGATAAAGCCCCACACTCGTCCGATCCTTGTGGCCCCGCTTCTCCACCTGCGCGTAGTGGATCACGAACTCGAGCTTCGCGCCCGGGGGAATCCACTTCGCCGTACCGTCCGGGAAAACGTCCGGCGGGCGGCCCGGCAAAAACGAAGCCAGCGCGCCTTCCTGCGCGCCGCGCAAAAAGGGCAAGTCCGGCGCGTCGGCCGCGCAGGCGTCGTTCACCACCGGCGCATCCTGGCGAATGCGCGAGAGCTTGCCTTCGCGAATCAGGTACTGGCTGAGCGACGGCAGGTTCTTGGTCGAGGCGGCTTCCATCGCCTTCAAGTCATCGCTTACCAGCAGCACGTGCGCGTGGTGCACCACCTCGCGATTGCCCGGCTTGATGGCCGCGGCGCGAATCCACTTGCCTTCTTTGAAATTGGTCGCCACGACGAAATGCTCGTAAGCGTCGAGCCCCGGCGTCACCTCGTAGTCTTCGCCGATGTCGATCTCGATATCCGGCTGGCCAAGCGCCCAGCCCTCCACGCGCGCCGGCGGCTGGGGCCGGTCGGCCGCCTTCCCCTCCGGCGCTCCCGCGTCGGCCCACGCCTGGATCGTGGCAATCTCCGCCGCGCTCAAACGCGCGTCATTCGCCCATTGCCCGTGCGCCGGATCGGCGAACCACGGCGGCATCTTGCGCGCCGCCACCGCCTGCTTGATCGCCTTGGCCCACGGCCGGGCGGACTGGTAATCCACCAGCGACATCGGCGCGATCTCCTTCGGCCGGTGGCAGCCCGTGCAATGGCGATAGAAAATCGGCGCTACGTCTTTGTTGAAAGTGGGTGAGGCGGCGTTCGCCACAAACGCCAGCAAAAGCCCGAACGGAAGGCGTTGCATGCCCCCGAGCTTATCACCTATTGGCCAAATCGCTCCGGCATATCGGCCAGCACGTACGACATCACCGCCATCGCCGCAATGTTCTTGCGAAAGTCGGCCGGGTTGATCTTGTCCAGCGTATCGGCCGCCGTGTGGTGCAGCGTCCAGTAGAGCTCGCCCACCGTGCGCAATCCCAACGCCGGCACGCCCTCGCGCGTAATCGGCCCAATGTCGGTGCCGCCGCCGCCCGCCGTAATGCGTCCGGCGTCGATCGAGTCGAGCAGCGCCCCAATCTGGCGGGCCTGCGCCATCGCCTTCTCGTTCGCCGTCACCCCAAAGCCCACCGGCTTTTCCGCGCCACCGTCCATCTCAATGGCGGCCACGTGCTGCCGGATCGCGTCGCCGATCATCGCCTTGTAAGCGTTCCCGCCGCGCACGCCGTTCTCTTCGTTGGCAAACAGCACCACGCGAATCGTCCGGCGCGGCCTTAGCCCCAGCTGCTTCATCAGCACCACCGCCTGCCACGGCGCAATGCAGCCGGAGGCGTCGTCATGCGCGCCCGTGCCCTGGTCCCAGCTATCCAAATGGCCGCCGATCACCACCACTTCCTCCGGCTTCTCCCGCCCGCGCAACTCCCCGATCACCTGCGCCGTCGCGTGGTCCGGCAGCGTCTGCGCTTCCATCTTGAGCTTCACCTGCACGCTCACGCCCGCGCTCAGCAGGCGCGAAAGCAACTGCGCGTCCTCCTCGCCCAGCGCCGCCGCCGGCACCTTCGGCACGCCGTCCTCATAACGCAACCCGCCCGTGTGCGGCTGGTTGCGCGTGGCAATGCCCGCCGACCGCATGATCATGCCCACCGCCCCGAGCTTGGCCGCCGCCGAGGCGCCCGTCCCGCGATACGCCACGCTCTTGCGATAGCTTTCGTACGGAACATCGAAGAACACAATCTTGCCCGCCACCTTCTCCCGGCCCAGCGACTTTAAGTGATCGAAGTCCTTCGCCGCCACCAGTTCCGCCGTCAAGCCGTCCTTCGGCGTCCCCACGCTGCCGCCCAGGCCCAGCATCGCCAGAGCCTGCCGGCGCGGCAACACCATCTCGAGCGACTCGTTGCCCCGCACCCAGTGCGGCACCATTACCGGCGGCGTCGCAACGTTCTCCAGACCGTCGCGCTTCATCTGCTCCGCCGCCCATTGCACGGCCTGATCATAGGCCGCCGAGCCGGAGAGCCGCGGCCCAATGCGGTCGCACAGCCAGGTCATCTTCTGCATGCCGGCCTCGTCCTGCAGCGCCGCGTCCATCAGCTTTTGCGCCGCGGGGCGATACGTGGAAGTCAGGTCCTGGGCGCCGAGGGCGGCGGCGCACAGCAGCAAAGCGGGGAGTCGCATCCCTACAGTATGCCCTGAACTGGTGCTATGCTGGATCGAGACCGACCGGTCGGTTTTGCTTATGCCCGCCCCCGCCAAAGGAGCCGTCACCCGCGAGCGCATCATCCAGCTCGCCGCGCCGGTCTTTAACAAAAAGGGCTACGCCGGCGCCTCCATGGCCGATATCCTCGCCGCCACCGGTCTGCAAAAGGGCGGGGTCTACAACCACTTCACCAGCAAAGAGCAGCTCGCCGTCGAGGCCTTCGACTTTGCCGTCTCCCACATGATCTCCCGGTGGCATACGGCCATCGAGGGTAAGACCAACGCCGTCGACCGCCTGCTCGCCGTCGTCGCCATGTTCGACGGCTACATCGCCAAACCCGGCTCCGGCGGCTGCCCCATCATGAACACGGCGATCGAGGCCGACGACAATCAACCCGCCCTCCGCGCCCGCGCCCGCAAAGCCATGGACGATTGCCTCAAGGCCATCGAGCGCATCGCCGCCAAGGGCCGCACCCGCCGCGAACTCCGCGCCTCCGTCGACCCCGCCCAGGTTGCCACCATCCTGATGAGCACGCTGGAAGGCGCGCTCATGATCAGCAAGCTCTACAACGAACCGCGCTACCTCCGCCAGGCTCAAGAACAAATGAGCCGGTGGATTCTGCGGGACCTCAAGGCGTAAACCTCCCATGCCGCTCTCGCCTCCACTCGCCGCGCCCCCAAACAGACCGACCGGTCGGTTTTCTGCACCCCGGAGATAACCCATGCTTTCCCTCGCTCTCTGCCTCCTCCTCTCGCCGAACTCCCTGGGCGCCGTGGCCTTCCACCGTGGCGACTTCGCTCTCGCCGAACGCCTCTTTCTTACCGCCTGGGAAATCCAGCCCCACCATCGCATCGCCTCCAACCTGGGCGCCGCCTCGCGCCGTCTGCACAAGCCCGAAGACGCCGAACGCTGGTTCCACACCGCCTACACCCTGCGCCATGCGCAACTCGGCGAACGCCATCCCGACACCGTCATCGCCTTGAACAATCGCGGCGTTGCCCGCCGCGCGCTCGGCCATCTTCGCGACGCCCGCGCCGACTTTGCCCAAGCCCTCGCGCTCGTTGCGCCCGCCACCGCCGACCACGCCTCCATCCTCGCCAACCTCAGTGAACTCGCCCTTGCGCAGGCGCGCCTCCACGAGGCCAGCCGGCTTTGCGCCCAAGCCTCCGGTCTGCACCCCCGCTCCGCCGAGACCTGCGAGTCCCTGCTGGCTCCGCTGGTTCTCCGCGTCAAACAGCGCTAGCATGGAGGCCATGCCGACGCCCGCGAAGTACGCGCTCCGGGGAACGGTCGTCACCATGGACGCCGGCCGCGTCCTCGATGACGCCGTCGTCTACATCGATGCCGCCGCCGGACGCATCGCCGCGTTGCGGCCGCCCAACTCTCCCGCGCCCGCCGGCTTTGCCTCGGCGCCGGTCGTCAACACGGCGGGCACCATCTACCCCGGCCTCATCGAGCTCCACAATCACCTGCCCTACAACATCCTTACGCTTTGGCGCGTGCCCAAGGCCTACGGCAATCGCGACCAATGGCCGAACCATGCCGACTACGGCAAGCTCGTCACCGGCCCCATGCAGACCCTCGGCCGCGTGCACGCAAGCACGTATCTGGCCGCCATCGTGCGCTACGTCGAAGCCAAGTGCCTCATGGGCGGCGTCACCACCTCGCAAGGCATTACGCTCTCCGGCGTGAATCCGCAGGAGAAGTTCCGCGGCAACCTGCGCAATGTCGAGAACACCTTCGACCCCCGTCTTCCCGATGCCTACTCCAAAACCGGCGACGTCGAACGCGGCCGGCTCGACGCCTTCGCGCAGGACCTGGCCCGCAGCTCATGCTATCTCCTGCATCTCAGCGAAGGCCGCCAAGGCAACGACAAAGCCATTGAACGCTTCGACCGTCTCCGCCGCAGCGATGGCACCACCTGGGTCCTCTCGCCCGCGCTCGCCGGCATTCACTCGTCGGCGCTGCGTCCGCAGGATCTCGACATTCTCCGGCGCCACGGCGCCTCCATCGTCTGGTCGCCGTTCAGCAACCTGCTGCTCTACGGCACCACGGCGGAAGTGGCCCACGCCAAACGCATCGGCCTCACCATCGGCCTCGGCAGCGACTGGGCTCCCACCGGCACCAAAAATCTCCTGGGCGAAATGAAGGTCGCGCGGCTCTTTTCGCGCGCCAACGGCAATCTCTTTTCCGACGAAGAGATCGTGCAGATGGCCACCGTCAACGCCGCCCGCATTCTCCAGTGGCACAACGCCGCGGGACAGGTGAAGGAAGGCTTCGCCGCTGACCTTATGGTGCTCGCCCGCCGCACCGGCGACCCCTACTCGCGCCTGATCGAAGCGACCGAGGCCGACATTGCGCTCGTCACCATCGCCGGCGCCGCCCGCTACGGCCGCCGCACCCACATGACCGCGCTCGCCAGCGCCGCCGAGAACTGGACCGTCGCCGGACGCCCGCAAGCTTTTGAATTCGAAACCGGCGCCCCCATCGCCATCACGCTCACCCTGCGCCAGGCCGCAAGCACGCTCGCCGACGGTCTTCGCCGGCTCCCCGAGCTCGCCCGCACCACGCCGCCCGCCGGCGGCGGCGTTACCGGCATGGTGGGCGTGGCGCCCGCGAGCTTGGGCGGCAGTCCCGGCGCGCAGCAAAGCTGGACGCTCGACCTGCATGACGATACCGACGCCGCCTTCTTCGCCTCCGGCGCCGCCAGCTTCAAAGACGTCGCCGTGCCGCTCCCGCTCGATCCCCTCACCGTCGTCGACGACCCCGACTTTCTCGCCAACGTCAAGAACCAGCGCGCCCACGTGCCCGCCTGGCTGCGCAACGGACTGGAGACGCTCTACTAGCCCATGGCCGCTCTCACCCGCGCTCAACAACTCGCCACGCTCGACCAGGCCTTGCTCCTCCTGGAGCAGTTCTACGTCCACCGCCAACAGAAAGAGGCGCAACACGCCGTCAATCCGCTGCAGCGCCTCCGTCTCTTGCGCCACCAAGTCGAACAAAGCTCCGCCCCTGTCGACTTCCATCGCGAGATGGTGGCCATCTTCACCTCGCTCCGCGATCTCCATACCACCTACGTTCTGCCCGAAACGCAAGTCGCCTATCTGCCGTTTCTCGTCGAGCCCTGTTGGCACGCCGGCGCCGAAAGCTTCCTGGTGACGAAACTCATCGGCCGCGTCCAGGCTCCGGACTTCACCGCCGGCACCGAGCTTCTCTACTGGAACGGCACGCCCCTGCGCCGCGCCATTGAGCGCAACGGCGAACGCCAGGCCGGCGGCAACGCCGCGGCGCGCTTCGCCCAGGGCCTCCACGCGCTCACCATCCGTCCTCTGGCTCGCGTGCTGCCGCCCGATGAGGAGTGGGTCACCCTCACCTACCGGCTCGGCCGCGCCAAAACCCGAGAGGCCCGTTTCCCCTGGCGCCGCACCCCCATTGCGGACCTCCCCGCCACGCTCGACGCCACGTCGGCCACACGCGGCATCGATCTCCAAGCCGCCTTGATCGGCAGCTCGCGCAGACACTTTTTCAAAGGCCGCAAACACGTCGGCCTCCGCACCGAACTGCCGGGCGTTTTCCGCGCCTACGCCCTCGGCCGCTATGCCTATCTCCGCATCTTTACCTTCGATGTCCCCAACGCCGAAGGCTTCGTCGCCGAGTGCCAACGGCTGCTCGAGCGCCTGCCGCCCGACGGCCTGATCCTCGACGTGCGCGGCAACCCCGGCGGCAACATCCTCGCCGCCGAACAACTCCTCCAGCTCTTCACGCCCCGGCCCATTCAACCGGCGCCCCTGCAGTTTCCCAACACGCCGCTCGTCCGCCGTCTGTGCGAACGCTGGCCCAACAGCCCGTTGCCCGGCCTCACGCTCCAGCCCTGGCTCGCCTCCGTCACGCAAGCCGTCCAGACCGGCGCCGTTCATTCGCAGGCCTTCTCGCTCACCTCGCCGGAAGACGCCAACGCCCTCGGGCAGTGCTACTACGGACCCGTCGTGCTCATCACCGATCCGCTCTGCTATAGCGCTTGCGATATGTTCGCCGCCGGCTTTCAGGATCACGGCCTCGGTCTCGTGCTCGGCGTCGGCGGCGCTACCGGCGCCGGCGGCGCCAACGTCTGGCCGCACGGCCTGCTGCTCCAACTCCTCGGCGAGCCCCTTGCGCCTCTCCCGCCGGGCGTGGGCCTCACCGTCGCCATTCGCCGCTCCCTGCGCACCGGCCGCCAGGCCGGCTCGCTCCTGGAAGAATTCGGCGTGCAGCCTGACGCCGAACACCGGATGACCCGGCGCGACGTCCTCGGCCACAACGAAGACCTCCTCGCCGCCGCCACGCAACAATTGAAGAAACTCGCGCGCACCCGCCCGGCCCGCGTCCTCGCCGCCCGGCGCGTATCGCTCCAGGACGGCATGGTCCGCTTCCAACTCACCACGCGGCGCCTCAAACGGGTCGACGCCTTCGTCGACCACCGTCCGCTCGCCACTTTCACCGTCACCAACGGCCAGCACAACGTGCAGGCCGCCTCGCCGTTCGACTATCCCCGCCAACTTCGCCTGCTCGGCTACGAAGAAGCGGACTCGGCCGAACCCGTCGCCGCCGCCCGGGCCCGCATCTAGCGCGGCGCCGGGACGATAATGTGAGAAATGCTCCGACGCGCATTCCTGGGCACGGTAGTGGCCGCCACCGCCGCGGCTCGCCTCATTCGGGCTCCGCACAAGTTTCACTTTCTGGCCGTGCGCTGGGATAGCTTGACCTCCCGCGGACGCCTGCGCGTTTCCCGCGATGGCTCCACCTGGACACCCTGGCAAGAGCTCACCGGCGACCCTCACGCCGGCTCCGCGCAACTGCTCACATTTGAGGAAGGCGCCGCATTCGTCGACGTCGACAGCGATGGCGACCTGCATCTTGACTTCATCGAGCCCGGCCCCTCCACACCCCGCGCGCCGCGCGCGCCCGAACGCATCGGCGAGAAGCCGCCCATCGTCACTCGCCTCGAATGGGGCTCGCCCGACGGCAATTCGCAACGCGCCACGCCTGCCTACGCGCCCGTCACGCACTTCATCGTCCACCACACCGCCGACGGCCCTTTCTCCGACTACGCCGCTTGGGTACGCGCCATCTGGCGCTTTCATGTCATGACCAACGGCTGGGCCGACATCGGCTACAACTTCCTCATCGCGCCCGACGGCACTATCTTCGAAGGCCGCGCCGGCGGCGACAACGTCATCGGCGCCCACTTCTCCTGTCAGAACACGGGCACCATGGGCGTCGCCCTGCTCGGCGACTTCACGCGCGCCGCCCCGCCCGCCGCCGCCGTCGATGCCCTTGTGCGCCTGCTCACCTGGCGCGCCCAAGCGCTCCAACTCGACCCGCTGGCCGTCGCCCGCCACGCCGGCATGCAAGCGCCCATGTACGTCATCTCCTCGCATCGCGACGGCAATCGCTTCCCGCGCTCGTGCACCGTCACCGCCTGCCCCGGCGACTCCTTCTATCCCTTGCTGGAGAAAGTCCGCAACGAAGTGAACGCCGCGCTCACCGGCGTGCCGCATTGGACCGCCACGCCCGGCTCGCTCTGGCGCGTCGAAAGCGAAGGCATCTGGCGCTACGGCTCCGAGCGCACCGAGTCCTACGATACGGCGGGCACCCGCAATGAAGGCTCCCTCGAGTCATCGCCTTTCGACGCTGGCGGCATGATCGAAGTCGCCTACGAAAGCTGGTACCAGACCGAAGACACCGGCCGCGACAAAGATCTCAAGCTCCTGGAGCTCAGCCTCAACCAAGGCCCCTGGACGGTGATCGATCAGGTGGACGGCCTCATGGAGCAGTGGACCCGGCGCGAAGTGCGCATCGCCGCCACCGGCCGCGCGCGCCTGCGCTTCCGCTTCGATAGCGTCGACGAATTTCGCAACGCCTACACCGGCTGGCGCCTGCGCAACGTCTACCGCACCGGTCAGTAGCTTCGCCGGCGAAGCTACTTCGCCACCGCGAGAGCGTGACGGCCAGGCGGCAATTCGATCGCAAAGTAAAGCCCGCGCCGAATCTCGGCGACGAGATCCGCGTCGCAAAACACGGGCTGCCAGGCGCGCGCCGCGGTCTGGCTCGGGGCATAGACGTAGACTCGGGAGGGTGGCTGCGCCTCAGCCGCGAAACACGCCAGCAGGGCAAGTGCCAGTCGCACGTTAGTACGTGCGGCCCCGCGCCGTAATCGCCCAAACCGCCTCCACCTGCTCGCCGCGATACGCGAAGATCCGGTCGTAAAGATTCACGCTCGGGTCGCAGTGCGGCACCAGGAAGTCGACACGGTCGTTCAGCTTCAGCCTCTTGGCATCGGCCGCCAGCGTCAGCACGCCGTGCTCGTCGCCGCCCCAGCGATACGTCACGCCCGGCAAATTCTTGGCCTCCGGCACAAACGGCTTATCCGTCGAAAACGCCTTCAGCCCGCCGTCCACCACCGGATTCTCATCCTTCGGAATGCTGATCACGCTCGTCAGCACCGTCAGCGAATTCTGAAAGTCGCGATAGACCTCGCCGTCCTGACCGCCGATCCGGTTGTAGTCGATATCCATGAACATGTAGGAGCCCGGCTGCAGCTCCGTCAAGCCCTCGATATCGCAGTCGATATTGTAGGTGCCCGTCGAACCGCCGCTCAGCCACTTGCACGCTAGGCCGCTCTTCTCGAGCAGCCGCCGTGTCTCAATCGCCTCGGCCATCTGCTCGGTAGAGCCCTTCTTGCGCTCGGCAAAGCCCTTGATGTGCGCGCAATGCCCCGCATACGCCTGAATCCCGTGCAGCTTCAAATGCGGCAGCTTGTCGATCTGCTGCGCCAAAGCCAACGCCGGTTGCCCCGGCAGTATCCCCGTGCGCCGGCCGACATAAAGATCAATCGCCACGTTCAGCTTCAGCTTCGCCGCCCGCGCGGCGCTATTCAGCTCATCCACGTTCGCCGCGCTGTCGACGGAAAAAATCGTGCCCGGATGCTTCCGCGCCAGACGAATCGCTCGCTCCACCCGCGCCGCGCCCACCGGCGCGCCCGTCAGGAGAATGCCCGTCACGCCCGCGTCGGCCAACGCCTCGGCCTCGCCCAGCTTCGCGCAACACGCGCCCACCGCGCCGGCCGCAATCAACCGCTTGCCGATCTCGGCGCACTTGTGCGTCTTCGCATGCGGACGCAACGCGCGGCCTTTGCTCCTCGCGTGATCCTGCATCTTGCGCACGTTCGCCTCGAATGCGTCCAGATCCAGCGTCAGCGCCGGCGTGGGCAAATCGTCGCGCGTCAGCTTGCCCTTCACGTCACCGCGCGCAATGAAGCGCTCAATCTCCGTCACCGAGTAGCGGGCCGCCAAGGCGGGCCCCACCAAAGCAGGAGCGGCAAGAAATTTCCGGCGTTGCATATCACGCCGATTATACGCCCCTTACTTCAACCGCTCCAGCGCCTCGCTCTGATTGTTCGCTTGCGCCACCTGCGCCGGCGTTTGGCCCGCCTTATTCTTAGCCGCCTTATCGGCGCCCTTGGCGAGCAACAGCTCGATCACCGCCACGCGGCCCCAGCTCGCCGCCAGGTGCAACGGCGTCGACCCCGTCTCCACCTCGCGCGCGTTCACCTCGGCGCCCTTCTCCAGCAGCAACTCCACCACCGCCGCCTGCCCCGCCAGCGCCGCATCGTGCAGCGCCACCGCGCCCGCCGCATTGCGCGCGCCGGGCGTGGCCCCGTGCGCCAGCAGCAGCGCCGCCACTTCGCGATGCCCCTTTAGCGCCGCGTCGTGCAGCAGCGTGGAGCCCGCCGCCGTCCGGGCCTTCGCGTCGGCCCCGCGATCCAGCAGCAGTTGCACAATGTCCGTCTGCCCGCGCAACACCGCCTGCTCCAGTTGCCCCGCGCCGCCGTCCACCTTCGCCCCGCGCTTCATCAGGGCGTCCACCACGCGAATGTGTTTGTGGCGAATCGCCTCGTCCAGCGCCGTCGACCCCTGCGCGTCCTTCGCGTTCAGCTCCGCGCCGCGCTGCAGCAGCATCTCAACAATATCGGCGTGACCCTTCACTGCCGCCTCGTGCAACGGCGTCTGCCCCGTCTCCTTGTTGCGCACCTTCACGCTCGCGCCCCGCGACAGCAGCATCTGCACCATCTCCGCATGGCCCCGCCAGGCCGCTTCATCCAAAGCCGTGGAACCCTGCGCATCCGTCAGATTCACGTCCAGGCCGCGCTCCATCAGCAACTGTGCAATCTCCACGTGCCCCCGGCTCGCCGCCAGGTGCAGCGCCGTCGACCCCGCGCGATACGTCGCCCGCAGATTCGCCCCCCGCGCCAGCAGCAGCTCCACAATCGGCCGGTGGTTCGTCAGAATCGCATAGTGCAACGGCGTCGATCCGCCCTCGCTGTGCCGCGCGTCCGCCTGGGCGCCGCTATCCAGCAGCAGCGTCGCCATGTCGAGATCGCCGCTCCAGCACGCATCGTGCAGCGGCGTGCCGCCCAGCGTGTCGCGCCCGTTCACCGGCGCGCCCCCGGCCAGCAACTGCTTCACCTTGGCCACGTCGCCGGAACGTACGGCCGAATGCAGATCGTCCGCCGCCAGGGCGGCCGCCTGCATCGCGACAATGGCCAGCAGCCGCGTCACTTCTTGGCGAGCACCTTGTCGATCTCGGCAAACACGCCACGCTTCTCGAAAAAGCCCTTCGTCTGGTCGCTGTACGAATAATCGCCGGCGATCATGCCGTTCTTATCGATAATCCACACACGCGGCAGCGTCACTTGGCCGGACCGCGCGTAGGAGTAGGCCGCTTGTCCGCAATCGAAAAGGATCGGATAGGTCGTCTTGTTGGCCGCCACATACTTCTGCAGCGTTTCCAGATTGTCCGGTGGATTCACGATCGAAAGCACCTGCACCCGATTCCCGTATTGCTTGTGCACCTGCTCCAGCACCTTGCCGAACGCGCTGCAGTGCGGGCAACTCGTCAGCATCAGCTCCAGCACCACCACTTTCCCGCGATGATCGGTCAAGTCGTGCATGTTGGTCTTCATGTCCGGCAGCGTGAAGCTCGGAGCTTTGCGGGGCGCCTGGGCACAAAGCGCGCCGGCGGCGAGAAGGAGGGCGAGAATGCGCATCGACCTCCATTATGACCTGCTACTTCTCATCGGCCGAGGGGCCGTAGGTCGACGGCACCGGCACGTCCAGCTGCCGGTAATACACGCTCAACTGGCCCCGGTGGTGGATGATGTGGTTCAGGATCATGCTCCGCATCACGCCGATCTTCGGCATCGCGAACAACGTATGCTCATTCGCTTTGAGTGACCACGTGCGCATCCACTCGGAGTCCTCCGCCTTCTCCAGCGCCGCGCGCGCCGCCACCACGTTGCGGTCAAAACCCGCCAGCAGCTCCGCGCGGGTCGTGGCCACCTTCGGCTGGTAGCCCGCCATGTTGATCTCGTCCTGCTCCACCACGCCCACCACCCAGCCGGCCATTTCCACCAGGTGACTCGCCAGTTGCGCCACGCTCATCGACTTGGCATGGGGCTGGTAGCCGGCTTGCGCCTCCGGAAAGCGGTCGAGATACTTGCGCAAAGTGCCCATCTCGTGGTCAAACTCGGGGAGAAGGGATTTCGAAATCATGAGTTGTAAAAAACCTCGCTGAGTAAGGGGTGACTGCGCCGTGAGTGTACTACATTCAAGGCATGAGACATTTTCTGGCGATTATGTTTTGGGCCTCGTGCCTCCCCGCGCAACTGGTCGTCGGCGTGAAAGGCGGTCTGCCTTTCAACGACGCCATGAAACTCCGCAGCCAGATTTCCACGCGCACCGTCGACACCTCCACCACCCCGTTCACCGTCGGGCCCATGCTCGAACTCCGGCTCCCCTTGGGCATCGGCGCCGAGTTCGACGCGCTCTGGAAGCGCTACAGCCAGAAGATCGGCAGCGAAGGGATCACCGATTCGAGCTGGGAGTTCCCCCTCCTGGCCAAGTACCGCTTGCCCGGCGTCGGCGCCCGGCTTTACCTGGAGGCCGGCATCAGCCACCAGCGCCTCGGCTCCGTGCTTACCTCCCTGCGCGCCGTCTCCCGCCTCGATTCGGCCGAGGTCACCAGCGAACTCCGCCGCGGCGGCGTTTTCGGCGCCGGCCTCGACGCCGGCGGCGCGCGCACCCGCTTCTCCCTCGGCGGACGCTATTCCCGCTGGCAAAGCACGACGCTCGTGCCCAGCTCCAATTTCATCGACGTGCTGGTTGGGATAACATTCTAGGCCCATGCGGCCTTTCCTCGTTCTCGGCGCCATCCTCGCCGCGCTTGCCCCGGCACAAACCTCCCTCGACGGGCGCCCCTCCGTGGTCCTCGATAGCGGCACCGCCCAGGTCGTCATCGATCTGCGCGGCGGCTCCCTCGTCCGGTTTGCGTTGGCTGACTTGCCGCTCAATCCGCTCGGCTGGAACAATCAAGGACCCGCCACCGA
Source organism: Ottelia alismoides (assembly GCA_037367405.1). Classification (NCBI taxonomy): domain Eukaryota; kingdom Viridiplantae; phylum Streptophyta; class Magnoliopsida; order Alismatales; family Hydrocharitaceae; genus Ottelia; species Ottelia alismoides. The sequence goes on along the minus strand of JAZKJV010010157.1, from coordinate 833,859 downwards.
GTCCCGGCCCATGAGCCACTTCCTCTGCGCCGACCGCTGGGGGCAACCCTCCCAGGCGGAAGAAGCCAACGGCATGCCCTTTCACGGCGAAGCCACGCGCGTGGAGTGGCAGGTCGTAAGCGCCACCAAAACCGCCGCCGAGATGTCGGCCCGGCTGCCCCTGGCGGGCCTCGAAATCACGCGGCGGGCGGAGTTGCGCGGCGCCCGGCTCACCGTCACCGAAAGCATTACCAACCGCAACAAGCTCGGCCGGCCTTATAACTTCGTGCAGCACCCCACCATCGCGCCCCCGTTCCTCGACGAATCCACCGTCGTCGACGCCAACGCCAAGCTCGGCTTCATGCAGGCCAGCGCTCTGCCGAACCCGGAGCAACCTCAGGTCGTCTGGCCCCAAGCCCTCCGCGAAGATGGCTCCCCGGTCAACTTGCGCCACCTCACCAACGACCCGCAGCCCAACGTCGTCTCCTACGTCATCGATGAATCGCTCGGCTGGGTTACCGCCGTGCATCCCGCCCGTGGACTCGTGCTCGGTTACGTCTGGCAAACCAGCGACTATCCCTGGCTCAACATCTGGCGTCACGTCGAAAACGGCAAACCTCTCGCGCGCGGTCTCGAATTCGGCACCACCGGCCTCCACCAGCCCTTCCCGGTCCTGACCGAAAAGGCGCGCATCTTCAATCGGCCTTTGTTCGCCTTCCTCGACGCGGGCGAAACCCATACGCGCTCCTATGTGGCTTTTCTCGCCCGCCTTCCCGCCGGCTCGGCGGGCATAAAGCAAGTCATCCGCCGGGGCGGCGAACTCGTGCTCGTCGAACGCAACCGCACCGGCGAAACCATCGTGCGATGAAGGGCGAAGAGAGTGTTACACTTTCAGGAGCGCCTACAATCACCCCCATGCCCAACGAACTCCGCCGCATTATCTGCGCCCATAGTCCGGATTCGGACGATGCGTTCATGTTTTATGGGCTCGCCACCCGCAAAATCCGCTCCTCTTTGGTCACCGTTGAACATTTCCTCAGCGACATACAAACGCTCAATCAACGCGCCCAGGAGGGTGTCTACGAACTAACGGCCATTTCCTACCACGCCTACGCCTATGTGGCCGATAAGTACCGCCTCATGACCGCCGGCTCCAGCATCGGTGACGACTACGGCCCTATGATCGTCGCCCGCAGCCCGCTTTTGCCCGATGCTCTGCGCGGCAAGCGGATCGCCGTGCCGGGTAAGATGACCACGGCCTATCTCACCATGAAGTTATTCCAACCGGACTTCGAAGCCGTGGTAATTCCGTTTGACCGCATTGTCGGCGCCGTCAACGAAGGCTTAGTCGACGCCGGCTTGATTATTCACGAAGGGCAATTGACTTACGCAAAGGCGGGGCTGAATAAAATCGTCGACTTAGGCGTTTGGTTCAAGAGTAAGTACGGCCTGCCCCTGCCGCTCGGCGCCAACGCCCTGCGCCGCGACCTCCCGCCCGACATCCAGACCGAGTGCTGCCGCCTGATGCGCGAAAGCATCCAGTATTCCCTCGACCATCGCGAACAGGCTCTCGCCTACGCCATGGAGTTCGCTCGCGATATGGAACGCGGCCTCGCCGACAAGTTCGTCGGCATGTACGTCAACCACTACACCGTCGATTGCGGCGAGGTCATCCCCCGCGCCGCGCAGAAACTCCTGGATCTGGGCCACGAGGCCGGCATCATTCCCCACCGCGTCGAACTGGAATTCGTCCGCTAAGGAACCGCCACCACCGCGTAGCCGCGATTGGCAAACACCGGCGTCAGCCCCGCCGGCGCCTTCTTGAAAATCAGGTAGTCCACCTTCTCCGCCCGCCACCGCCCCAGTTCCTCGGGCGTAAATGGCTTTTCCACCATCTGCCAGCGCCGCCACCATTCAAACGACCACTTCTCGTAGTAATTCACCTGGCCGCCGCCCTTGTAATCCACAAACAGCGCCCGCAACGCCCGCGACCGGAATAATCCCGGATGATTCGGATCCCGCCGTCCGTAATCGCGAAAAACAAATACGGCATCCGCCGGCGTCTTCTCCCGCGCCCACGCAATCAGGCCGTCCAGTTCCGGCGTTTCGAGCGTAGGGTAATTCTTCACCTTCGCCCAACTCCCCGGCGCGAACACCAGCACCAAGCACGCCGCCGCCGCCATCACCGGCATCGCCCGGCGCCAACGTTCTCCCGCCCACACCATCGCCGTCAGCCCAACCGCCAGGGCACAGGGAATGAAATACGGCCCCTTCGACAAATCCGGCGACAGCGGCGCCAGGCACGGCAGGAACAACCACACCGGCGCCTCCCACCAGCGCCCCCGCGCCGCCGCGCGCAATCCCGCCAGCGAACACAACAGCAGCGCCGTCACCGTCGTATAGAGCAGCGTCCGCATCGGCTGAATCTGCGGAATCAAGTTCCACTTCCAAAGGTCGAGCAACACGTACGACACCGGCACACACGCCAGCCCCATCCACGGCAGCCATTTCAAATACGGGCGCACCGGCTCCGGCAAATCCCACCGCACGCGCCAATACGCCGCCGCCGCCGCCAGCGCCAGCCACACATACTGCGCCAGGAAACGTCCCGCCCACGTATTGATCCAGTTATACGCCGCCCGCAGCCGTTGCAACTCCTCATGCGCCGGCGACACCGTGCCCAACAGCGGATTCATGTGGCTGGCTTGCTCGAGCGCCGCCGACAACAGCAGCACCCCGCCCGCCGCCGCCAACGGCACCAGCAGCGCCCGGCGCCACGGCCGCACCAGCAACACCGGCCAAACCGCCGGCGCATGAAACACAAATCCGGCCGCAATCGCCCATCCGCCCCACCGCTCCCGCCCCTGCGCAATGCAGCCCAGCCCCAGTAGCGTCAACGGAAACGCAAACCCGCGCGGCACCGGCTCCAGTTCCACCGAAATCACCGCCGGGCCCAGAATGAACGTGCTCATCCCGAACAGTCCCGCCGCCACCATCGACCAGGCCGGCGCCAATGCCGCCGCCCGCGCCAATAAATACACGCCCGCCAGTCCCGCAAACCGGAACACCAGTTGCATCCCCTGCAGCACGCTCTGCAAATCCGCGCCCGTCAGCTTCTTCAGCCCAATCGCCCAATCGTCGTACAACGTCAGCCGCATATGCGCGGCCTCAATCAGCAGGTCGCGGCTCAACACCTTGTGATCGGCCGCCCACTCCATCACCGGCACCCAGATCTGCGTGTCTTGATAAAGATAGGTGTGCCCGGGGAACCACACAAATCCGGCCACGGTCAGCGCGGCGAGCGCCGCCACAACGATAAGTCTCTCCATCATGGGCTACTGCGCCGGCGTCTTCTCCAATTGCTGCTTCGCCCACAACCGGTTCGGATTCAGCTTCACCGCCTGCTCCAGCGCCTTGCGCGCCTCCCCGTTCCGGTTCGCCTTGCGCAACGCGATCCCGCGCCACAGATACGCCTCCGCCGACTTCCCATCCAGCTCAATCGCCTTCGCGAAATCCGCCAGCGCCTTGTCCACGCCGCCCCCAAAACTCGCCGGCAAATAGAAGTTGCCCACGCCCTTGCGCAACCACGCATCGCTCGACTTCGGGTCCAGCTCAATTGCCTTGTTGATCTCGTCCATCGCGCAACGCCCGTACTTCAAGCCCGCCAGCACATTCGCCGGAATCACCTGCGCGCACAGCGTCCCCAGCAGCGTATGCCCCTCGGCCGACTTCCCGTCGAGCTCCACCACCTTGCCCGCCGCCCGAATGCCGCTCTCGGCCGCGCTCGCCGCCAGCTTCTTATCGCGCTGCTCCAGCGCCACTTCCGACAAGTACGATTGCGCCAACGCCAGCCGCGTCTGCGCCCCGCGGTCGGCCGGCTTCTTCGCCGCCGCGGCCTCCAGTTCCGTCACCAGTTTCTGCAACGCCGCCCGGTCCTGCGCGTCGCGCGCTTTCTCGAGCGCCGCATCGCGCAGCGGAGCCGCCCCAGTCAACCAAGCTGTGAGCGCTAGCCAAGCAAAACTTCTCATGGTCTTCACTTAGTGTAAGCGCGCCGGTACTCGATGCGGAAGCGCCGCGTGGCCGGCTCCCGCCGTTGGTCCCAAAAGTCCTCGAAAGATACTTCTGTTAAACCCGCCCGGCCGAAGCCCGCCAGTTCCCCTCGCGTCAACGGCCACGGAATCACCTCGTCCGCCTCCGGCTCCTCGCACCCCCGGCACACCACCAGCAATTGATCCCGCACCAGCGCCGCCACCGCCAACACCGCCGCCCCCCGCAACGTCCGCGGCAACGCCTGCAGCGTATGCACCTCCAGCACAAAGTCGAACTGCCCCAGCTCCCGCGCCGCCGTAAACAGATCCGCCACGCAGTACCGCACCTTCGTTCCCGCGTGCTGCCGCTGGCACCACGCCACCGCCGTCGGCGAGATGTCGAAAGCCGTCACCGCGAATCCGCGCGACGCCAGAAACTCCGCGTTGTCCCCTAACCCGCACCCGATTACCACCGCCGTCCGTCCCGCGCCCTCGGCCGGCACCCGGTCCACAATGTGCGGATTCAGCCCGCTCTCCGACCACGGGATCCGCCCCTTATCCCCCCGCGCCTCCGCATACACCTCCTCAAACCACGCCGCCGCGTCGCCTTTTTTCCAAGCCGCCCGTTGCAATTCCCGCACGCGCGCCTGCCGAGGATCTTCCACGCTACCATCATAGTTTGGACCTGCAAGCTCAACTCCAGAAGATGCGCGAGGAATGGGACGCCCGCGCCCGCGAAAACGCCCGCCACTACGTCCAAACCGCCGAAATGCAATGGACCGACGAAGGCTTCTTTGCCTCCGGCGAGCAGACCGTCGCCGAGGAAATCCGCACCGACATGATCAACATCTGCCAGGGCATGGACCCCCGGCAAATGCGCGTCCTCGAAATCGGCTGCGGCGCCGGACGCGTCACCCGCGCCCTCGCGAACCTCTTCGGCGAAGTCCACGCCGTCGATGTCTCCGGCGAAATGATCAAGCAGGCCAAAGCCGCCCTCCACGACCGGCCCAACGCCCACGTCTATCAGAACAACGGCACCGACCTCACCGTCATCCCCGCCGGCCAGCCCTTCCACTTCGCCTTCTCCAGCATCGTCTTCCAGCACATCCCCAGCAAGGAAGTCATCGAAAACTACGTCCGCGAAGTCCACCGCCTCCTCGCCCCCGGCCGCCTCTTCAAGTTCCAGGTGCAAGGCTGCACCACCATGGACGTCCACACCGGCGACACCTGGCTCGGCGCCGCCTTCTCCGACGAGGAAGCCGTCGCCCTCGCCGAACGCTGCGGCTTCGAGCCGCGCCACCGCCACGGCGCCGGCCAGCAGTACTTCTGGCTCTGGTTCTTCAAACACCCCGCCTAGCTCGGTTGACACGGCCCCCGCGCCTGTGATGAAGTTCCCCTGATCGCCTGGGAGGGCTTCATCTGTGCGCCTCGTTTGCCTATTCGCCGCTCTAGCCTCGTCTCTCTTCGCCCAAACCGCCGGCACCGCCACGCTCGTCGGCACCATTGCGGATTCCACCGGCGCCGTCATCGCCGGCGCGAAAGTCACCGCCATCAACGTCGCGAACTCCTTCACCAGCGAATCCACCACCACGCCCGAAGGCTCCTACTACATCCCCTACCTCGCGCCCGGCGAATACCGGCTCACCGTCGAAGTCGCGGGCTTTAAAAAGTACCAGCGCACCGGCATCGTCGTCCGCACCGGCGAAGTCCCCCGCATCGACATCCAGATGGAAGTCGGCGCCGTCACCGAAAGCGTCAGCGTCACCGGCGCCCCGCCCCTGCTCGACACCGAAACCTCCACCTCCGGCCAGGTCCTCGATGGCGACCTCCTCGTCAAAGTCCCCGTCAGCCAAAAACGCGCCATCCGCATCATGTTTTATATGCCCGGCGCCAACGCCATCGGCGGCTTCACCGTCCTGGGCCAACGCGCCCGCGCCATGGGCTACACCGTCGACGGCATCAATGGCAAAGAGCCCGGCATCGGCGCCACCAACGGCACCGACGCCCAAATCTCCACCACGCAAGACGCCTTTGAAGAGGTCAAGCTCTACACCACCGGCTCCCCCGCCGAACTCGGCCACTCCGCCGGCGGCCTCATGTCCATCGTCTTCAAGTCCGGCACCAACCAGTTCCACGGCTCCGGCGAACTCCGCTACATCAATCGCACGATGATCCACCGGAACTTCCTCGAGCAAAACGCCCGCACCAACCCCTTCGTCTACCAGGAACGGACCTTCCTCTTCCACGGCCCCGTCATCCTGCCCAAACTCTACAAAGGCCGCGACAAGACCTTCTGGCTCGCCGGCTGGGAACAGCACTTTGAAAACGCCGGCACCAGCTCCGCCTTCGCCACCGTCCCCACCGCCGACATGCGCAGCGGCAACTTCAACTTCCCCGGCGCCCTCGCCATCCGCAATCCCCTCACCACCCGCCAGGATCCCGCCATCACCGCCAACAACGGCTGGACGCGCGATCCCTTCCCCGGCAACACCATCCCCGCCAGCCTCATCGATCCCGCCGTCAAAAACTTCCTCGACCGCAAACCCCTCGCCGACCCCAACCGCCCCGGCGACCCCACCGCCACCGGCCCCATCAACAACCTCGTCGAAAACCTCATCAAGCAGGTCCGCCGCACCCGCTGGGACGCCAAGATCGATCACCAGTTCACCGCCAATCACAAGATCTACGGCCGCTATTCGCAAGCCCGCCACCGCGCCTGGAAAGGCGATTACCTGGCGCAATTCAACAACTGGCGCGACATCGACCCCAATGCCCAACCCGCCCCCGTCGACCACATCAACATGGTCTTCTCCGACATGCTGATCCTCTCGCCGTCCATGAACAATGAGTTCCGCGCCGGCTTCAACCGCCGCGCCCGCCGCGAAACCGCCCTCACCGCCAATCAGGATTGGGCCAAACAACTGGGCATCCCCAACGTTAGCGGCGGCACGTTCCCCTTCTTCAACATCGGCTACGGTCTCGCCGGTCTGCCCAGCTTCCAGAACATCGGTGAGGATTTCACCTTCCAGGACAACGTCACCAAGATCACCGGCAAACACACCCTCAAGTTCGGCTACGAACTCATCCGCACCCGCTACAACGGCACCGCCGGCGCCCTGCCCGGCGGCACTTACAATTTCACCGGCACCAACCTGCCCTTCGGCACCGGCACCAACACCGGCCAGCCGTTCGCCAGCTTCTTACTCGGCACCGTCGGCTCCGCCTCTTACACCGAAGAGTTCGCCTCCTGGCTGCCCCGCTGGTGGAGCCATCAGTGGTACGCGCAAACCGATTGGAAGCCCGTCCGCGGACTCACCCTCAACCTCGGCGTCCGCTGGTCCTACGAAACGCCCTTCCAAACCAAGTACGGCCAGCAATCGCAATTCGACCCCACCGTCAAAGACCCCATCACCGGACTCCTGGGCGCCATCACCCATCCCAAAGGAGCGCTCGCCGCCAAAGACCTGAACAACTTCGCCCCGCGCCTCGGCCTGGCTTGGAACTTCGCGCCCAAGTTCGTCTTCCGCGCCTCCTACGGCATCGTTCATCAGGACATCTTCTCCACCAGCGCGAATATCCTCTTCCAGGAATATCTCGCCAACGCCACCATCCAGGCGCCCGTCGGCGATCCCCGTCACATCTTCCGCCTCTCGCAAGGTCCGCCCAACTTTACTTACACGCGCCAGGCCGACGGCTCCGTGCCCTTCATCGGCACGAACTTCGCCGGCCGCCCCGCCGCCTGGTGGGATCCCAAGATGCGCATGCCCTACGTGCAAAGCTGGTCCGGCGGCGTGCAGTGGGAGTTCGCCCGCAACTTCGTGCTCGACGCGCAGTATCAAGGCCAGGCCGGCGTCGGCATGATCAATAGCTGGGATATCAACGCCATCCCGCTCGACATCTCCCGCGACCCCGTCCAACTCGGCAACATCTTCCGCGCCCAACAGAACTTCAAGCCCTACACCCAATTCGGCTCCGTCCAGCACTTTTCCAACTACGGTCACAACAGCTACCACGGCGGCACGCTCCGCGTCGAACGCCGCTACGCCGCCGGCCTCAGCTTCAATGCCTTCTACACCTACAGCAAGTCGCTCAACGAAAACGAAGGCGACGGCGGCGACAACGGCATCACGTTCTACAATCGCCGTCTCGAAAAAGGCCGCTCCAGCACCGACATCCGCCACCGCTTCGTCAGCGTCATGAGCTACGAGCTACCCTTCGGCGCAGGCCGCGCCTTCATGAACTCCAACCGGTTCCTCAACCACGCCCTCGGCGGCTGGGAGCTTACCTGGACCCAAACCTTCCAAAGCGGCCAGCCCTTCACCGTCGGCTTCGGCGGCTCGCCCAATCAATACCTCGCCGGCGAATCCCGCCCCAACATCCTCACCACCCACAAAGCCGCCGTCGTCGACGACTGGCAAATCGGCCCCAACCGCTTCCCGGTCGGCGCGCAGAACTCCTACCTCAACCCCGCCTCCTTCGCCTACCCGGCCTCCTTCACCCCCGGCAACCTCGGCCGCAATACCTTCGAAGGCCCCGGCCTCAACTGGACCCAGCTCTCGCTGGCCAAATGGTGGGCGCTCAAAGAGCGTTTCCGCTTCCAGCTCCGCCTCGACGCCAATAACTTCTTCCCCAAGAAGCAACCGCAATACTCCAACCCCGGCTCTACCTACAACGTGAACAACCTCCCCGCCTTCGGCCGCATGACCGGCACCCGGGGCTCCTTCTCCGACGTGGGCACCTCGAACAGCCACATTCTGCTGGTCGGCCGCTTCCAGTTCTAAGCGCTCACCTTCAGCGGTCACAGCGCTGCAAAATATCCCCAACTCCCGCGCCACCAGCGGGATGAGGGGATTTATCCGCCATCCTTCGATCCGTTTTTCGCCCCTCGCCTGCTACCGTAGGGCCGGGTAGCCCCCCTGCGCCCAAATCCCAAATCCAGGAGACTCTCCCCCCATGTCGCAATCCATCGACGAACGCAATCGCGCCAACGCGCAGCATTCCACCGGCCCCAAAACCGAAGAAGGGAAAGCCCGCTCGAGCCAGAACGCCCGTCGTCACGGCCTCTGCAGCAAGAGCATCTTTGTCCCCGAAGAGCGTACCGACGAATGGGAGTCTCTTACGAAATCCCTCTGGCAAGAAATCCAGCCCGTCGGCGAACTCCAGCTCCAGTTCTTCGAGCAACTCGCCCACGCCGCCTGGAACACCACTATCGCCCGCGAGCTTCTCACCCTAGGACTCATGAACGGCGACGACAAGCGCATCGCCATGGCCAACCGCTACCTGGCACAATACGAACGCAGCTTCGAAAAGGCGCTCAAGCAGCTCAAAACGCTCCAAACGGACCTCGCCCTACGCGCCATGAGCGAAAACGAACCCATCGCCGCGCTCCCGCTGACGTGTGAAATCAACAAGATCACAAACGAAGCCAGCAAAATCGCCCGGCTCCCCCGGCCCAAGGGCGAAACGACGGAACGAACCCAGCCCCACGTCCTCCGCTGGAGCGCCTTGAGCAAAATCGGAGCCGCTTTCCGCGCGCCAAGCCCCGCCCTTTAGCCCCAGCACGTCAGTGCGGGGGCCCCGCAGGCCACCTCCACTGGACACGGACCACCCAACGTGTGCCCGAACGCCTACGTCATCGCCGCCACTGCGCCATTTGCCGCACGGCGCTCCTTCACCGTCTGGCACCGCACACAATGCCGCGCCCACGGCAACGCCTCCAGCCGGGCCTCGCTCATCATCTGCCCGCACGACTCGCAGCGGCCATACCCGCCCTGCTCCACCTTCTCCAGCGCCAACTCCACATCGTGCATCAAGTGGGCCTCATAATCCAGCCGGTCCGTCAGCAGGTCCACATCCTCATCCAGGCGCGACTGGTCCATCTTGTCCGGCTCATGATCCATGTGGATCGCGGCGCGCTCCACCGTGTGGCCGCGCAGTTCCGCCAGCATCGCTCGCAAGGCTTTTTCATGGGTGGCTGTTCTCATGCTCGTCTCCGCCTGCACGTTCCTTGCCAGTTCTTCTGCCAGTTCTTCTGATAGAGTGGCAAGCGCAATGCCCCGTAAAGCTCTGGCGGCCCTCGGCGTCGCCCTCGTCTCCCTCTCCGCCCTCGTCTGGGCGCAGCAGCAGAAAAAGTACCGCACCTCCGAAGTCGGCTACCGCGACACACCCGTCCTCCCCGGTCAGAAATGGAAGGTTCACGACATCGACCGGCCCATCCCCCGCGTCGTCACCCCCGGCGCCAAATACGGCGACCCGCCGTCCGACGCCGTCGTCCTCTTCAACGGCCAGGACACGTCAAAGCTCCGCGAACGCGCCGGCGGCAAATCCGGCCCGCTCACCTGGAAAGTCGAAAACGGCTATATGGAAGTTCGCTGCGAAAAAGGCGCCGGCAGCCTCGAGTCCGTCGAAAAGTTCGGCGACGCCCAGTATCACATCGAATGGTCCGCACCCACCGAAATCACCGGCGACAGCCAGTGGCGCGGCAACTCCGGCATTCTCCTCATGAACCGCTACGAGATCCAGGTGCTCGACTCTTTCCAGAACCGCACCTATGCCGACGGTCAGGCCGGCGCCATCTACGGCCAATGGCCCCCGCTCGTCAACCCCGTGCGCAAGCCCGGCGAATGGCAGGCCTACGACATCTTCTTCGAAGCGCCCAAGTTTGAAAACGGCAAGCTCGTCAAGCCCGCCTACGTCACCGTCATGCTCAACGGCGTGCTGCTGCATCACCATCAGGAAATCGTCGGCCCCATGGCTCACAAAGTCGTGCGCGCCTACGAGCCGCATGGACCCGAAGAGCCCTTCGGCCTCCAGAATCACGACACCCCGGTGCGCTACCGCAACATCTGGGTCCGCCGCCTCGGCGCCTACGACAAACCCTAGCGCCGCGCAGGCTTACGGCACCAGGACAATCTTGCCGCGCGCCCGTCCCGTCTGGCTGTGCGCCACCGCCTCGGCGGCCTGCGCCAACCGGTACTCGCTGTCGAGCATCACCCGCAGCTCCGTTACGGGAAACGCCGCCAGGCGCGCGCCGTCCGGCTGAATGCCGTAATGCTTTGCGCCCGCCACCGGCGCCATCGCCGGGCTCGCCAGCACTCCGCCGGCCTTGAGCGCCGGCGCCGCCTGCACCGCGGCCTCGCCGCCCACGGCGTCGAAGATCACGTCTACTTCCTTCGGCCACACCGGCGCCGCGTAGTCAATCGCCTCATCGGCGCCGAGCTCGCGCAGCAGCTCATGGTTCCGCGCCGACGCCGTGGCGTAGACGTAAGCGCCTTGCCGCTTCGCAATCTGCACCGCCAGCGACCCCACGCCGCCCGCGCCGCCCAGCACCAACACCCGGTCGCCCGCCTTCGCCTCGCCGTGCACCACCACGCCGTCCAGCGCCGTAAACAGCGCCACCGGAATCGCCGCGGCCTGCGCAAATGAAAGCGCCGCGGGCATCGGCGCGAACTCCTTGGCGTCGGCCAGATAATACTCGGCGTAGGCGCCATTGCGCGTCAGGCTGCCGTAGCCATACACCCGGTCGCCCACCGCGAAGCCCGTCACCCCCGCGCCCACCTCGCTCACCACGCCGGCCAACTCGCAGCCGAGCGTCATCGGCAGCGTGATCTGCAGGTGCGGCAGGTACCCGGCCGCGATCTTCCAGTCCACCGGATTCACCGCCGCGGCCTTCACTTCCACCACCATCTGTCCGGCGCCCGCCTGGGGCACCGGCACTTCCTCAATTTGAATCGGCTGGCCGAAGCCATGCACTCGCGCTGCTTTCATGCTGCATCGGATGCGAGCCCCCCCGCCGTGGTCGCAACAAACGATCATGAAAGATCATGCTGCGCCGCCACTTTCTCGCCTCCTTCGCTCCCACCCCGCCGAAAAGCATCCTCGTCCACGAACACATCCTGGTCGACTTCATCGGCGCCGCCCGCCTCGAGCCCGGCCGCTACAATCCCGATGAAGTCTTCTCGCTCGCCCTGCCCAAACTCCAGGAGATCCGCGCCCTCGGCTGCCGCCGTCTGCTCGAATGCACGCCCAACTTCCTCGGCCGCGACCCGCGCCTGCTCGCCCGCCTCGCCCGCGCGGCCTCCCTTGACATCTGGACCAACACCGGCCTCTACGGCGCCCGCAACTTCGAACATCTCCCCGCCTACGCCCATTCGGAAACGCCCGCGCAACTCGCCGCCCGCTGGATCGCCGAGTTCCGCCAAGGCATCGACGGCACCAAACCCCGCTTCATCAAGATTGGCGTGAACAACGGCCCGCTCCACCCTCTCGACCGCAAGCTGATGGAAGCCGCCATGCTCACCTCGCGCGCCACCGGACTCACCATCGCCGTCCACATCGGCGACGGCCGCGCCGCCCTCGATCAGCTCGCCATGATCGAAGCCGCCGGCTTCCCTGCCGCCAAGTGGGTCTGGGTCCACGCGCAGAACGAAAAGGATCACGCGGTGCACGAGCGCGTCGCCCGCGCCGGCGGCTGGGTGGAGTTCGACGGCATCGGCCCGCGCACCGTCGAGTGGAACGTGAAAGCCGTCGAGCACATGGCCGCCCAAGGCCTGCTCCACCGCGTGCTGCTCTCGCAGGATACCGGCTGGTACCACGTCGGCGAGCCCGGCGGCGGCCGCTTCAACGGCTATGCCTTCCTCTACACCGGCTTTCTGCCCCAGCTCCAACCCCGCTGGCGCACCCCGCTCCTGTGGGACAATCCCCGCCGCGCCTTCGGCCATTAAGGTGATAGCATGGCTGGCCGATGAAGATCTCGGCCTTCCGAACCTACCGCGCCGGCCCATCCACCCTTCTCCGCGTCGAAACCGACAACCGCCTGGTCGGCTACGGCGAAACCAGCATCCTCCCGCCCGCCGAACGCGCCTTGCTGCAAGCCAAAGCCCTTGGCCGCGAAGCCTCGGCTTACGAAGTGCTCCGCGTCGAACTGGCCGCCGCGCCGCACGCCCAGGCGGCGCTCAACATGGCGCTGCTCGACATCCTGGGCAAACAAGCCAAAGTGCCCGCCTACCAGATCCTGGGCGGGGCCACGCGCGCCAAGATCCGCGTGCTCACCGCCCTTACCGGCGACGGCGCGGCGCAGGTCAAAGCCGGCCATCGCGCCTTCGTCGTCCCGCTGCCGGAGATCACGTTTCCCAATCCGCGGCATGAGTTTGTGCGCGTGGTCGGCGAACGCCTTAACAGCCTCCGCAAGAGCCTGGGCGACAATGTCGACTTTGTGCTCGACGGCGCCGCGCAACTGCCGCCCGCCGAAGCCGCCAACCTCGCCGCCGGCATTGAGAAGTTCCATGTGCTGTGGTTCGACGAGCCCTGCGCGGTGAACTCCCTGGGCGCCGTCCGGAAGATCGCCCGCGAGAACGTCACCCCGCTCGGCTTCGGCCGCCACGTCGCCAAGCTCGCCGAAGTGCAGGACCTTTTCCGCGAGCAAGCCATCGACGTCCTGCGCCTCGACATCCGCCAACACGGCATCAGCCAGATCCGCAAGCTGGCCGCGCTGGCCGAAACCTACTACACCGCCGTCGCGCCCTTCAACGACGGCGGCCCCATCGCCACCGCCGCGGCTCTGCAACTGGCCGGATCTCTGCCCAACTTCTTTATCCAGCAGGTGCCCGCGTCCCTTTCCACCGACTACGCCTCCGGCCTGCCCGCGCTGGCCGATGGCTTCCTGCCTTTGCCCACCGCGCCTGGTCTCGGCCTCAACATCAACGAATCCGCCCTCGCACGCTACCAGGAGGCCGCCTAAGCCATGAATTCCCCTCGCCGCAACTTCCTCGGCGGTCTCGGCCTGGCCGCCGCCGCCGCGCAAATGGGCCAAACGCCGCCCGGCGCCGACGCGCTGCGCCCGGTGGGCACCAAGACGCGCATCACCAACATCAAGACCTTCGGCGTCACCTGGGAGAACAACTCCGACCGGCCTTACGTCTTTGTGAAAATCGAGACGAACGACGGCGTGGTCGGGTGGGGCGAAGCCACGCTCGAAGGCAAGGCCAACGCCGTGATCGCCTGCGTGGGCGACTTCAAAGACTTCCTCATCGGCTCGGATCCCATGCTCGTCGAGCACCACTGGCAGTCGATGTACGTGCATAGCTTTTACCGCGCCGGTCCCGTAATGGGCTCGGCGATTGCCGGCATCGATCAGGCGCTGTGGGACATTCGCGGCAAGCTGCTCGGCATGCCCGTGTATAAGCTGCTCGGCGGTCCTTTTGATCCGGAAGGGGTTCGCGGCTACTATCACGTCTTCGGCAACTACCGCGATGTCCGGGCCAAAGCCAAGGAACTGGGAGTGACCTGCGTCAAGGGCGGCATTCCCGGCTACTACGAATGGATCGAGACGCACGCCAAGATCAAAAAAGCCGTCGACCACATGGCCCGCATGCGCGATGAACTCGGCCCCGAGATCGACATCGGCATCGACTTCCACGCCAAGACCTCGCCGGCCGTCGCCTCCGTGCTCGTCAAAGAAGTGGAGCCGCTCAAGCTGCTCTTCATCGAGGAGCCTTGTCCGCCCGAGAACATTGCGGCCATGAAGAAGATTGCCGAGCGCTCCACCACGCCCATCGCCACCGGCGAACGGCTCGTGGCGGCTTATTCCTGCCGCGAACTGGTCGAACTCGGCGTGGTCGATATTCTGCAAACCGATATCAACCACGTGGGCGGCATTACGGCTTTGTGGAAGGTAGCCGCGCTGGCCGAACCCAGCGGCATCAAGATCGCGCCGCATGCCTGCGAGGGCCCGATCGGCGCGCTCGCCACCGTGCACGTCGACGCCGCCATGCCCAACTTCCTGGTGCAGGAGATCTGCTCGCAGGTGGTGGCCAGCCCGAAGGAGAAGATGTGGGAGGAGTGGCTTGGCTTCCCGGCCATGCGCATGGTGAACGGCAAGTTTCCGCTGCCGCAAAAGCCCGGCCTGGGCTTCGAGCTCAGCGAGGACGCCTTCAAGCGCTATCCGTTCCAGGGCACGCGCCCGATGGCGCGGGTGTTCCATGAGGACGGCTCGGTGGCCGCGTGGTAAAAGGCTAGGTTGGAAAAAGAGAGAGTGCTTCCGAGGGGCGGAGGAGACCAAGAAAGATCGGCGAAGATCCGGTGTCCCCCCTGGCTGACCCCGACTAAGACGCCACTCGGGCTCGCTCTTCTTGGGCTACTAGTGTTCTCAGCAGGTCTTCTTTCCACGGCGGCTGCACTGGGTTATGGGCTTTCTCGGGGTGGAGTGTTGCTCTGCGGGGCGTGCCTTGTCTTGGCCAGGATAGGCATGTGGATCATGAGCCGCGGACGTATTCTTGTCCTATCCTATTTCGCTAAGCACGAATGGGAAGAGGAAGAAGAATTGATTCTGTTCTTGCGACCGTTTCGCTCCGACTCGAAGCTGTCTTGGCGCAACGAGAACTGGCTTCGATTACCTGGCGGGCTTATCTCGACGGAGGAACGCCTGCATGAGGCTATCCAAGCGCTTGGGCACGGAGTCGCCATAAGGAGACCTGGGGAATTCGTTTCCAATCTTGGGATTGGCCGATGGTCAATCACAAACGTCGACTGGCGAAGCGGGATCGAGAGCTTGATAGCGGAGTGTTCGCTTGTGTTATTCGCGTGGGGCGCAACGGAGGGCCTCGACCAAGAACTAGAGATCGCAGTTCGCAGAAAGAGCCCGCACCGGATCGCGTTCTTGATCAGCGAACCCGACGAACTGACTTCACTGGGAAGGCGCATTCTCCTCTGGTACAACAAACCGATGCCGCCACTGCCTTCAAAGTTTCCCCTAATGTGTGACGTCCATGGATTGGTGACCTTCGATGCGGACGGCTCACCCAGATATCATTCGGTCTGCGACGATTTTCCTGTAATCATGCACTGCTTGCACGACCGGTTCCACGCCGGCTACGAGAACCAGCATCGGTATCGTCGCAAGCGGGAACTGTGGCTGTGGCCGTGCGTCCTGTTCGCTGCCTTCATCTCGAAGGCCATCTTCGACACTATCTAACGCCGGGGTGCTGGTTAGTGCGGCCTGTTCCGAAAAGCGCTATGCTTCCAGCCCCGGTTCGATCGAGCGCCGCCATGCCCAACTTCCTGGTGCAGGAGATCTGCTCGCAGGTGGTGGCCAGCCCGAAGGAGAAGATGTGGGAGGAGTGGCTTGGCTTCCCGGCCATGCGCATGGTGAACGGCAAGTTTCCGCTGCCGCAAAAGCCCGGCCTGGGCTTCGAGCTCAGCGAGGACGCCTTCAAGCGCTATCCGTTCCAGGGCACGCGCCCGATGGCGCGGGTGTTCCATGAGGACGGCTCGGTGGCCGCGTGGTAGCGCGTCAGTAGAGCGACGGGCTGCCCGGCGGGCGGGTCTTCCAGCGGCGGTGAATCCAGAGCCATTGCCCGGGATGCTCGCCGATGGCCTGCTCGACGGCGGTCTGCACGGCCTGGGTGTCGACGGCGGCGTCGCCCGTCAGCACGACGGGCGGGTAGAACTTGAGCACATAGCGCCCGGCGGCTTCGTTCCATAAGGCAAAGCCCGGAATGATGGTGGTGCCGGCGCGGTGGGCGAGCTTGGCGAAGACGGGCGCCGTGCAGGCTTTGACGCCGAAGAAGTCGATGAAGATGCCCTGGTCGGGCAGGGAGTTCTGGTCGACCAGAATGCCGACGGGCTGGTTGGCTTTGAGCGCGGTGAGAATGCCGCGGGCAAAGTCTCGCTTCTCGATCACCTGATTGCCGGTGAGGGAACGGCGGTTGGCGACGAAGCGGTCGAGCAGAGGATTGTCGAGCGGCCGCACGACGACGTGCATGGGCTCGGTCATCAGGGCGTGGGCGTGCGCCGAGAGTTCCCAATTGCCCAGATGACCGGTGGCAAAGAGCACGCCGTTGCCTTTGGCTTTGGCTTCGGCGTAATGCGAGAAGCCTTCGTAGTCGATCCACTGGCGGACGTTGCCTGGGCCGATGCCGGGCAGGCGGGCGAAGCCGAGCAGAAGGCGGCCGACCGAGCAGAAGACTTCATCGATGATGGCCTCGTGCTCGGCGGCGCGTTCGGGCAGGGCCAAACGCAAGTTGATGCGGGCGATGCGGCGCAGGCGGGGCACCAGGCGATCGAGGGCGCGGCCCAGGCCGGCCGCGAGCGGGCGCGCCAGCGGCAAGGGGAGAACGCGCAAGACGCCGAGCATCAGCCGCGCGCCAACGTATTCGGCGAGGTTGCGGGTCTGCGAACGCCTACTCAATCCAGCCGCCGCCCAGCACGAGTTCTCCCGCGTAGAACACCGCGCCCTGGCCCGGCGTAACGGCGCGCTGCGGCGTATCGAAGGCGACGCGGACGCGCGCCGGATCGAGACCCGGCGTGAGGGTGGCCCAGGCCGGCTGGTGGCGGTTGCGGATGCGCACCTCGGCGCGCACGGGTTCGGCGGGCGGCGCGATGGAGATCCAGTTCACGTCTTTCACGGCGAACTCGCGCTTCATGAGATCGCCGTTCGTGCCGACCACCACGCGTTGGGTGGCGGGGTTCGTTTCAATCACGTAGAGCTTTTCGCTCTTGCGGTGCGGCACTTCGATGCCCTTGCGCTGGCCGATGGTGAAGTGGTGCACGCCGTCGTGGCGGCCGATGATCTCGCCGCCGGCCGAGACAATTTCGCCGCGCGTGCGATCGTGCGCGATGCCTTGCTCCTTGAAGTAGGCCTCGATGAAGGCCGCGTAGTCGCCGTTGGGCACGAAGCAGATCTCCTGCGAATCGGGCTTTTCGGCCACCGGCAGGCCGAGCGATTCGGCGAGGGCGCGCACTTCGGGTTTGACCATGCCGCCCAGGGGAAAGAGCGTGCGGGCGAGTTGGGCTTGGGTGAGCCCGAAGAGAAAGTAGGTCTGATCTTTGCCGGCGTCTTTGGCGCGGAGCAACTGCCAGCGGCCGGTGGCTTCGTCGTAGCGGATCTGGGCGTAGTGGCCGGTGGCGACCTTGGCGGCGCCGACGGCGTCGGCCATTTCCAGGAACTGGTCGAACTTGATGAAGTTATTGCAAAGCGTGCAGGGAATGGGCGTGCGGCCGGCCAGGTACTCTTCGACGAAGGGCTTGACGACGTGCTGCTCAAAGCGGTCTTCCGAAGTTCACGACGTAATACGGGATGCCGACGTGATTGGCCACGGCGCGCGCGTCGTAGACGTCGTCGAGCGAGCAGCAGCGTCCGCTGGCGCCTTCGTTGGCGATTTCGGGCAGGCGCCGTTGGTTCCAGAGCTGCATGGTTAAGCCGACGCAGGGCACGCCCTGGCGGTGGAGCAGGCCGGCGACGACCGAAGAGTCGACCCCGCCCGACATGGCGACGGCGATGGTTTGCGGGTTAGACATGCGCGGGGGCCAACTTTCTGAGCCGCGCGGTGACTTCGGCCAACGCCTGGACGAGCGCGTCGACCTGCGCGGCGGTGTTGGAAGCGCCGAGCGAGAAGCGCAGGCACGAGCGGGCGTCGGCGCGCGAAAGACCGATGGCCGTAAGCCACGTGCGAGGGCTCAACGGCGCCGCTCGAACAGGCCGCTCCGCTGGAGACGGCAAAGCCGGCCAGGTCGAGGCCGATGACCAGAGGCTCGCCTTCGACGCCGGAGACCAGCACGTTGCTCGTGTTGGCCACGCGCGGCGAGTGGGCGCAGTTGATGCGCAGGTCGGGGATGGCGGCGCGCAGGCCGAGTTCCAGACGATCGCGCAGGGTGGAATCGATCGGGGTGAGCGCGGCGCAGGCGGCGCCAAAGCCGGCGATGGCGGGCACGTTCTCGGTGCCGGGGCGGCGGTCGCGCTCGTGGCGGCCGCCGAAGGTGGTCTTGTGCAACGGGGCTCCTTTGCGCGCGATCAAAGCGCCGGCGCCTTTCGGCCCGTAGATCTTGTGGGCGCTCAAGGAAAGAAAGTCGAGGCCGGTGAAATCGAGCGGAATCTTGCCAAGCGCCTGCACGCCGTCGACATGCAGGAGCACGCCGCGGGCCCGGACGCGCCGGGCGATCTCGGCGATGGGCTGCAGGGTGCCAAGCTCATTGTTCACGGCCATCACCGAGACCAGGGCCGTATCGGGCGTGAGGGCGCGCTCGAGCTCAGCGGGGTCGACGACGCCGGACGGGCCGACGGGCACCACGGTGGCATTGAGCTCAGCGGCGGGGTTGAGCACCGCGGGATGTTCAATGGCCGTGGTGACGATGTGGCGCTTGCCGGTGGCGCGCACGGCCCCGAACAGGGCAAGGTTGTTGGACTCGGTGCCGCCGCCGGTGAAGACGACTTCGTCGGGCCGGGCGGAGACGGCGGCCGCTACCTGGCGCCGGGCACACTCAATGGTTTGGCGCGCGGCCTGGCCTTCGCGATGAATCGACGAGGCGTTGCCGTAGATGTCGCGCAAGCAGCGCTCCATCGCCTCGCGCGCGGCGGGCGAGAGAGGCGTGGTGGCGTTGTGATCGAAGTAAGCCCGCTCCACGGTTACCATTTTCTCAGATGGCGATCATTACTCTGACGACGGATTTCGGCACCCAGGATCATTTCGTGGCGGCGATGAAGGGCGTGCTGCTCTCGCTGGCCCCGAAGGCGACGGTGGTGGATGTGACGCACGAGATTGCGCCGCACGCCGTGACGGAAGGCGCGTTTGTGCTGGATGAAGCCTGGCGCACGTTTCCGAAGAAGACGGTGCATGTGTGCGTGGTGGATCCGGGGGTGGGATCGGCGCGGCGGCCGGTGCTGGTGGAAGCGGCGGGGCACTACTTTCTGGGTCCGGACAACGGCGTGCTGGCGCTGGTGTATGAGCGCGAGACGAAGCACAAGGTCCGGCACGTGACGAACGAGAGACTGTTCCGGCAACCGGTGAGCCGGACGTTCCACGGGCGGGACGTGTTTGCGCCGGTGGCGGCGTATCTGGCGGCGGGCGGGCGCGCGGCGCTGGTGGGCCCGCTGATTGAGGACTACCGCAAGCCGCCGTCGTTCTTCCCCGTGCACACGGGCAAGCGGTTTTGGACGGGGCAGGTGTTGAAGGTCGACCGCTTCGGGAACCTGATCAGCAATTTTGCGCTGAGCGAGTTTCCGGCCGTGCGGGAGCGTCCGTTTGAGCTGGCCGTGGGCACGCGGGTGCTGACGCAGCTTTGGGGCACGTACGCGGAAGCGGCGTTGGGCGAGCCGTTTGTGGTGGTGGGGAGTTCGGGGTATTTGGAAGTATCGGTGAACCAGGGGCACGCGGCGCGCGTGTTGGGATGCGAGGCGGGGGCGCCTTTGGAGTTGCGAATCTACTAGCGCTGGAGGATGGGCAGGTAGGCCTTCCAGGGGCCGACGGCCTCCTCGTACTGGCGGCACAGGACGCGGCTGATCTGCGCCAGGTGGCTGAGGTCGTGGACGGTCCAGGTGGCCAGCAGTTGGCCGAGCGTGACGGATCCGAAGGCGGGATGCGTGCCGCGCTTCTGCAAGTCGCCGGCCGTTAGATTCCAGGCGGACAACTCGGCCAGGCTGCGGGCGCGGAGCGCGGTGAAGGTATCGAGGAGTTCGGCCAGGGCGGGCGGAGCGGCTTGGTTCATTTGCGCGAAGCGGTCGAAGGGCGGGAAGACCGCCGATTCGCCGGACTCAAGAATGAGGCGGCGCGGGGAATCCAGTCGGTCTCGTCGCCGTGGATCAAATGGCCGAGCACGTCGCAGGGGCTCCAGGTGCCGGCGCCTTCGTTCTGGCGGGCCCAGGGTTCGGGCAGATGGCGCAGGAGCGCGTGCAAGGTGGGCGGGGTGCGGCGCAGGATTTCGACGGCGTGGGCGAGTTCAAACTGCATGAGACCAGTATGGCCCCGCCCTTGCGCCGGGCGGGGCGTACTGGTATTTCCGGCAAGCGCTTACTTGCGGCGGGCGAAGGCGCCTCCGGCAACGAGGAGGATGCCGAGGGAGGCGGTGAGGGCGGTACCGGGTTCGGGCACGCCGGTATCGGGACCGGCGTTGGCGATGACGAGATTGTCGATGAGGTTGGCGCGGCCGCCGGGCTGATCGGTGGGCGTATTGGCCGAGTAGACGGAGAGCGACGCGATGGGGCTGGTGGTGGTGACGCCGAAGAACTGCGGCGTGAGGGGCGTGGGCGTGGTGAAGTTGTAGGTTTCCGACGGAGAGCCGTCGGAGAAGTTGATGGTGACGATGGCGAACTCGGAAGTGCCGCCGGTGAGATCGAGATTATCGAAGCCGACGGCGGTGATGTTGGGGCTGAAGGTGAGCAGGATGGAGAGGAAGTTGTTGAGCTCACCAAGGCTGGTGCGGCCACCGATGGCTTGCGTGGTGCCGTAGACCTGGAGCGAGACGGCGCTGGCGCCGCCGGGAGTGGAGAGGGCGACTTGACCGCCGCCGACGTCGGTGATGGCGGCCGGAGCGGCCGGGACCTGGAAGTCGAAGTCCTGGGGGCTGGAGACCGCGGCGAGGAAGGTGGCGCGGTCGCTGAAGGTGATGGTCGCAGCGGAGACCGGGAGGAGAGTGCAAAACGCGAGGGCTATTGCTTGGATCTTCATTGCTTGTTGTCTGTCCTTTGTTTGTGCGTGATGTTCCGCCAAGGAGAGCGGCGGGTGAGGACAGAATAGCGGCGGGCGTACGGGCGTTCAAGATGGAGAGGTTAACGGGAGGTAACGTTTCGCTTTACTTCCGTGAAAGGTGATGGGGGTGAGCCCGCGCATGGGTGGAACGCCCGAGCGCACCGGTGGCGGGAATCCCTGCGTACGCTTCAGGTGTTTGCCGGGATGCGGTGAGGCGCGTGACTACTCGCGACGGAGCGCGCTTTGTGGATTGAGACGCGCGGCGCGCCAGGCGGGGAGCGAGGCGGCCAGGAGGGCGGCGGCGAGGAGGACGGCGGCGCCGGTGCCGAGGGCGGTGGGGTCAAAGGGAGTCATGTTGTGGAGCTCCTTTTTGACATACTCGGCGCCCCAGTAGACGAAGGGGGCGCCGGCGGCGAGGCCGAGCGCGACCCAGGCGAGGCCGTCGCGGAGGACGAGGTGGACGATGCGGCCGGGAGTGGCGCCGAGCGCCATGCGGATGCCGATTTCGCGTTCGCGGCGGGTGGCCGAGTAGGACATGACGCCGTAGAGGCCGATGGCGGAGAGGGCGAGAGCGAGGAGGCCGAAGCCGCCGCAGAGATACGCGAAGAGGCGTTCGCGTTTGTAGAGATCGCCGATTTGGTCTTCCATGGAGCGCAGGTTGACGAGCGGGAGGTCGCGGTCGAGTTGGCGCATGGCGGCGGCGATCATGGGCATGGCGGCGGCGGGGGCGTGGTGGTGCGGATGATGGCGGTCATGGTCTGGGCGCGGCCGTCGGCGGGGAGATAGACGACGTTGGGGCGGGCGGTGAGACGGTGATGGTGGAAGTTGGCGGCGACGCCGATGATTTCGTATTCGGTTTGGGGTCGCCGCCCATGCGGAACTTGCGCCCGAGCACGGAGGAGCCCAGGAGCTTGGCGACATCTTCGCTGACGATGACGGGCGTCGGCAGGAGGGCGTGGTCGCCGGGGCGGAAGGGGCGGCCGGCGCGGAGGCCGACGCCGAGGGTTTCGAGGAAGGCGGGAGTGACGTTGTTGAGGCCGGTCTCGATGGTCTTGGGAATGCCGGGGACGGCCAAGTCGCCCACCAGCCGCCGCCGACCATCACTTCGTACTGGGAGAGCGCGGCGCGCTGGACGCCGGGCAACTGCGCGAGGCGGCTTTCCATTTCGCGATAGAAGTTGGCGAGCTTGGGGCCGTCGTAGCCGAGTTGGCCAGGGCTGATGCTGAAGGTGACCAGGTTGGTGGTGCGGAAGCCGGCGTTGATGGCGAGGATGTTCTGGAGGTTGCGGGTAAAGAGGGCGGCGCTGGCGACCAGGATGACGGTGAGGGCGACCTGCGCGGCGACCAGGAGATGGCCGAGGCGTTGCGAGCGCTCTTTGAGTTCGCCGTTGAGCTGGGTGCGGGAGGCGCGCCAGGCGGGGTAAAGACCGAAGAGCAGCGTGGTGAGGACGGTGGCGGCGAGGGCGGCGAGCACCATGCGGCCATCGAGCGGAACGTCGAAGACGGCGGCATCGCGCGTGGGGGCGAGATGGGCGAGCAGGTTGGCGGTGGCGTAGGCGAAGCCGAGACTGCAGGCTCCGCCGAGCGCGGCGAGCATGGCGCTTTCGGTGAGCAATTGGCGGCGGAGCCGCGCGCGGGTGCAGCCGAGCGAGAGGCGTACGGCGATTTCGCGGGCGCGGGCTTCGCCGCGGGCGAGCAGGAGATTGGCGATGTTGGCACAGGCGATGAGCAGGACGAGCGAGACCAGGGTGATGAGGACGAGGAGGGGTTTTTCAAAGTCGCGGCGCAGGGTGCGTTGGCCTTGAAACCCGGGGTCGAGGCGCAGGGAGGGCGTTTCGGCTTCGCTCTTGGGTTTGCCGGCCCAGGTGGTGGGGAAGACGGTGGACCAGCGCGGCAGCAGTTGCGCCTCGGTGACGCCGGGCGCGCGGCGGGCGATTAAGGCGACGAACCAGACGGCGTTGCTCTGGAAGTTCATGAGGTTGATGAAACTTTGCTGGAGGGCGAGGCTCGAGTGGCGGAGGGGCGTGTAGAGCGTGGTGCGATCGCCGAGGTCGAGACCGTAGAAGCCGGGCGGGAGGACGCCGATGAGGACGCGGGGGGCGGTTGTTGACGCGGAGGGTTTGGCCGATGACGGCGGGGTCGCCGCCGAGTTCGCGGAGCCAGTAGCGATAGGTGGCGACGGTGACGGGCGTGGCTTCCGGGCGGTCGTCGGCGGGTTCGATCAAGCGGCCGAGGTGAGGCCGTGACGCCGAGGACGCGGAGAAAGTCGCCGCCGACGGGGCGTTCGTACGCGACGGCGGAGCGGCCGCGGAAGCTGGTGCTGACTGCTTCGGCAAAGGCGACGTAGGGGGCGACTTCGGCCAGTCCGCGCGCGGTGTCGTGGGCGGTGGCGGCGAAGCGGTAGGGAAAGAAGTTGCCGGTGCTGCGGGGGCCGTCCGGCCACATGCTGCCGGCGCCGCCTTCGCAGGCGCCGCGGGGGAAGCTGGCGGCGCTCCAGTGGATCATGGTGAGTTGCTCCGGTTGTTTGACGGGCAAGGGTTGGAGCAAGACCATGTCCATGAGGGAGACGATGGCGGTGTTGGCGCCGATGCCGAGCGCGAGCGAGAGGACGGCGGCGGCGGTGACGAGCGGCGCGGCTTTCATCATGCGCCAGCCGAAGACGAGATCCTGGCGGAGGGCGGCGAGCCAGTGCCAGCGGCTTTCGTCGCGGCATTGGTCTTTGACGAGCGCGGTGGCGCCGAATTCGCGTTGGGCTTTGGAGCGGGCTTCGCGCGGCGGGAGGCCTTCGGCTTCGTACTGGCGGACGAGTTCGGCCAGGTGGTGTTGGATTTCGCGGTCGAGATCGGTCTCTTCTTTTTGCCAAGGCCAGCGCATGTGGTTAAGCCTCCAGAACCCATTGAATGGCGAGCGCGTAAACGTTGCCATTGTTCGCGCTCGGCGGCGAATTGTTTTTTGCCCTTGGTGGTAAGGGAATAGACCTTGGCCATGCGGCCCGAGCCGGTTTCGGACCATTCGGCGGTGACGAGCCCTTTGCGTTCCAGGCGATGGAGCGCCGGGTAGAGGGAGCCTTGCTGAACCTGGAGGACCTCTTTTGAGTGGGCGAGGATGCGCTGGGCGATGCCGTAGCCGTGGAGGGGTTCCAGGCGAGAGTCTTGAGGATGAGGAGGTCGAGGGTGCCTTGGAGGAGATCCGATTTGTCGTCCATCTACATGTATTGTGCATCTACATATGTAGAGTGTCAAGGCATCAAGAAAAGCAGGCCACAAAACTTAACAATCGGGCGGAAGCAGCGGGATAAGCTGGATGTGCGATGAAACCTGTTTTTGCACTGCTGCCGCTGGCGGCGCTCTTATTTGCGGCAGATCCGTGGAAGGCGAAGAAGCCGGGTGAAGCCTGGGAGCAGGAAGAGATACAGAAGCTGATGACGAAGTCGCCTTGGGCGAAGGAAGTATCGGTGGCGATGTCGGGCCCGTCGGCGGGAGGACCGGGGATGGGCAGCAGTGGCGGCCGGCGGGGCGGGGGTGGCGGCGGCGGTATGGGTGGCGGCGGCGGTATGGGCGGCGGTGGCGGTATGGCGGTGGCGGCGGAATCGG
Source organism: Ottelia alismoides (assembly GCA_037367405.1). NCBI lineage: Eukaryota > Viridiplantae > Streptophyta > Magnoliopsida > Alismatales > Hydrocharitaceae > Ottelia > Ottelia alismoides. The sequence continues at coordinate 808,801 of JAZKJV010010157.1, read as the reverse complement.
CGGTGCGGATATGGGTGGCCCCGGCGGCGGGATGGGCGGCGGCGGTGGCATGGGTGGCGGTGGGGGTATGGGCGGCCCGGGGGCGGGATGGGCGGCGGCGGTGGCATGGGTGGCGGTGGGGGTATGGGCGGCCCGGGGGGCGGCGGCATGGGTGGTCCGGGGGGCGGCGGTCCTCCGGCGATGAAGTTGACGGTGCGGTGGGAGAGCGCGCAGCCGATGTTTGACGGCACCAAGCGCGAGCGCGCGAAGGAATCGACGACGCATTACATTGTGAGCGTGACGGGGCTTCGGATGATGGGGGCATGATGGGCGGAGGTCCGGGGGGACCGGGCGGCGGCCGGGGGGAGCGGAAGGGGAAAGGCGACGGCGACGAGCCGAGCCCGGAGCGGCGGCGGGCCGGGATGATGGAGCGGCTCAAGGAGGGTACGATGCTGGAGCGGAAGGGGAAGGATCCGATTCATCCGGAAGCCGTGCAGCCGGTGCAGACGCAGCAGGGGATGATTCTGGTGTTCCTGTTTCCGCGGGCGGGGCAGCCGATTGAGCTCGACGATAGGGAAGTGACGCTGCATCAGAAGATGGGTCCGGTGGAGTGGAAGGCGAAGTTCGCCTTAAAGGACATGGTTTACAACGGGAAGCTGGAGTTATAGGCCGGCGGGAGCAAGGCCGGGCGTGACGCCGGGCTTTTTCGTACGTCGGGTATACTGGAGGCTGAAGGAGTCTCGCCCTCCCATGAGCTTTCGTCTAAAACTCGCCGTGGTGACGTTCACCACCTTGATGGTGGCAGCATTGCTGGTTGGCCAGGCGGTGGGGCGCAGCGGCGCGACACCGGAAGATCCGTATCGCCACATTGGCGTCTTCAGCGAGGTGCTTTCCCGGATCAAGGGCGAGTACGTGGAAGAGCCGGACATGAAGCTGGTGACGATGGGGGCGATCAATGGGCTGCTGGAGCAGATCGACCCGTACGCATCCTACCTAAATAAGGATCAGTTCGACCAGTACACGAAGGCGAAAGATCAGAACCGTGCCGATGTTGGATTGGTGTTGTCGAAGCGGTTCGGCTACATCAGCGTGGTGGACGCGATACCGGGCTCGCCGGCCGATAAAGCGGGGTTGAGCACGGGCGACATGATTGAGTCGATTGCGGGCGTGGCGACGCGGGATATGCCGCTGGCGTTTGCCGAGATTTTGCTCAAGGGGGACGTGGGCAGCGATGTGGAGATCACGGTGCTGCGCGTACGGAAGCCGGAGCCGACGAAGTTGACGCTGACGCGGGCGAACGTGAAGTTCGCGGCGGTGTCGGCGAAGCTGCTGGCCGATGGCGTGGGCCACGTGAAGGCGTCGAGCCTGGAGGCGGGCAAGGCCAAGGAGATTGCGGCGGCGGTGCGGGATTTGGAAAAGCAGGGCGCCAAGAAGCTGGTGCTGGATTTGCGCAACGCGGCGTCGGGCTCGCCGGAAGAAGGGGATTGCGGTGGCGAATCTGTTCCTGGAGAAGGGGCTGATCACGTCGCTGAAGGGCCAGCGGATTTCGAAGAAGGAGTTCGCGGCCGACCCGGCGAAGATGATTTGGAAAGGGCCGGTGGCGGTGATTACGAACCGGGGGACGGCGAGCGGCGCCGAACTGGCGGCGGCGGCACTCCTGGACAACAAGCGTGGGGAAGTGATTGGCGAGCGGACGTACGGCAACGCCGCCCTGCGCCAGGCGGTGGCGATGGACGACGGCGGCGCGGTGATCCTCGCCGTGGCGAAATACTATTCCCCGAAGGAAAAGGCGATTCAGGACAACCAGGTGATGCCGTCGCATCCGCTGATTGAGACCGAACAGCCGGAGACCGATGAGGATGACGATCCGGCGACGCCGCCGGCGCCGGCCAAGAAGCCGGACTCCGATTTGCTGTTGAAGAAAGCTTTGGAAGTGCTGGGGGCCAAGGCCGAGATGGCTTCGGCGGCTCCCGCCAAGTAAGTTTGTAAGCGATGCCCCTTTACGAATACGAATGCAAGAAGTGTGGCCAGACGTTTGAGGTCATCGAGAAGTTCTCGGACGAGCCTCTAAAGAAGCACGCCGGTTGCGGCGGCAAGGTGGAGAGGCTGCTTTCGGCGCCGGGACTCCAATTTAAGGGTTCCGGGTGGTACATCACGGACTATGCCCGTTCCGGCGGCGGGGGAGCCGCGGAGAAGGGCGAGTCGAAGAGCGAGAGCAAGAGCGAGACCTCGGCAGCTAGTTCGGAGACGAAATCGGCCGATAAGCCCGCCAAGGCAGCCAAGAAGAAAAAAATAGCCCTCCCGGCGACGGCGTACTAAGGCCGCCTGCCGATTTTCATTGTAACGGCGGGCCCTATTCTGGCCGTGCATGAGGCTTCTTCTCAGCTTGGCCGCGGGCGCGTTTCTCTTCACGCCGCTTATCTGTCGAACGTGACGCCGCACATTGTGTCGGCGGGCGACATCAATAACGCGTTGTACGGCCAGACGGCGGCCCAACGTTCTCCGGCGTGGCCCGGCTGACGCTGACCCGTTCGGACGGCACTTTTCTGTGTACCGGCTCGGTGATCGGCCCCACGAGTATTCTGACGGCGGGCCATTGCGTGACGAACCCAACGGGGTCGCCGATTACCTCGCTGGTGACGGCAATTCTCACCGACGGTCTCGGAAATACCTTAAGCGTCAGCACGGCGAATTACGTAGTCCACCCGACATGGAATGGGTCACTGGGTACCTCGATTGACCTGGCAGTGGTCAACTTTTCGACGGTGTTTCCGAACTGGGTGACGCGCTACGGACTGTACAGCACGAACGACGAACTGAACCAGACGTTTACGGTGGCCGGCTTCGGCATGACGGGCAGCTTCGGCGCCGCGGCGACCGGCGGGGCGGGCACGTTCCACCAGGGGCAGAACCGATGGGAGCGGCTGCAGACCAACATGGGGCTAGGCTGGACGGTGGACGGGCTGGTGATGGACTTCGACAACGGCACGAGCACGAACGACGCCTTCGGGCAGTTCTACGGACTGTCGCATCTCGGCTTGGGCAACTTCGAAGTGAACACGGCGCCGGGCGATTCGGGCGGGCCGAGCTTTATCAACGGCATGGTGGCCGGCGTGACGAGCTTTGGCTTTACGCTGTCGGGCTCGGTGCAGCCGGATTGCGTGATTTCGGGCACGCCGAACTCACCGAACTCCTCCTGCGGCGAGTTCTCGTCGATGGTGCGCGTATCGAGCAACATCAACTGGATTCAGGGCGGCGATGGTGCCGGAGCCGGCGACATACGTGACGGTGGGCCTGGCGCTGGCCGCTCTGGCGTGGAGCCGCCGCCGTAGCCGACAATAGTCCGTATGGACGTATTCGCGCTCACGCGAGCGCTGATCGATATTGAGTCGATCACCGGTAACGAAGCACCGGTGGGGCACTATTTGATTAACGTGCTGAAGCCGCTGGTGGAAGCGCACGGCGGCCGCCTGGAGACCATGGACGTGGAGCCTGGGCGCTTCAACGTTTTCGCGCACTGGGGCGACCCGGTGGTGACGCTTTCGACGCACCTGGATACCGTGCCGCCGTTTTTCCCGTCGCGGGAAGACGATGACCACATCTGGGGCCGCGGGGCCTGCGACGTAAAGGGCATTATCGCCGCGATGATCTGCGCCGTGGAGCGGCTGCTGGCCGAGGGTGTGCGGGGCGTGGCGGTGCTGTTTGTGGTGGGCGAGGAGCGGAACTCGGCGGGCGCCTATTACGCCGGGCGGCATCCGCGCGGGTCGAAGAACATCATCAACGGCGAGCCGACGGAGAATCGTCTGGCGGTGGGCTCGAAGGGCGCGTTGCGCTTTGAGGTGACGGCCGCCGGACGCATGGCGCATTCGGCGTATCCGGAGCTGGGCGAGTCGGCGATTGAGAAGCTGCTGGATGCGCTGGCGCGGATTCGGCAGGTGGCGCTGCCGGCGGATGCGCTGCTGGGGCCGTCGACGTTGAATATCGGCACGATCAGCGGGGGCCGGGCGCCGAACGTGATTCCGGATGCGGCGAAGGCGGAACTGCTGATCCGGCTCGTGGACGATGGGCAGGCGACGGTGGACGCGGTGAAGGCGGCGGCCGGTCCGCTGGTGAAGGCCGAGGAAGTGTTGCGGATTCCGGCGGTGCGCCTGGGGACGCTGCCGGGGTTTGCGACAATGGTGGCTTCCTACACCACCGACATTCCCGCGTTCGGCGGTGCTTGGGGTCAGCCGTTTCTCATCGGACCGGGCACGATTCACGTGGCGCATACGTCGGAGGAGCGTGTCCCCAAGCCGCAGTTGCGGGAAGCGGTGGAGATCTACCAAAGGATGGTTCGGCAACTCCTCAAATGATCGTGATGAAGTTCGGCGGCACGAGCGTGGAAAGCGCCGCCGCCATTGAGCGTCTGGCGGGCATCGTGCGCTCGCGCCGGGCGCGGCAGCCCATTATTGTCGTGGTGTCGGCGATGGGCAAGACCACCAACCGGCTGCTGGAGATGGCGGAGTTGGCCGTGGCGGGCCGGCGGGAAGAGGCGCTGGCGAAGTTTGCCGAGTGGCGCGACTATACCGACGAGATCGCGAACCATTTCGACGTGTGGCTCGACGCGGAGTACCAGGAGTTGCAGGAGCTGTTGCGCGCCCTGGCCGTGCTGGGGGAACTGACGCCGCGGCTGTGGGATCACATGGTGAGCTACGGCGAGCGGATTTCGAGCCAGGTGGTGGCCAAGGCGCTGAACGCCACGCATGTCGACGCGCGCCGTTACCTGGTGACGGACGACCGGCATAGCCAGGCGCTGCCGCTTTACGACCTCACCAACGAGCGCCTGGCCGGGCTGCCGCCGGCGCCGGTGCTGGTGATGGGCGGGTTTATCGGCGCGACGGAAGAGGGTGTGACCTCGACGCTGGGGCGCGGCGGATCGGACTTCACGGCGTCGATTGTCGGGGCCGGCGTGGGCGCCGAGGAGATCCAGATCTGGACCGACGTGGACGGCATGCTCACGGCCGATCCGCGCATTCTGCCGGGCGGGCATCGGGTGAAGACGATCTCGTTCACCGAGGCCGCCGAGCTGGCTTACTTCGGCGCGAAGGTCCTGCATCCTTCGACGGTGTTGCCGGCGGTGGAGAAGAACATTCCGGTGCGCATTCTCAATTCGCGGCGGCCGGAGAACGAAGGCACGCTGATTGTGAAGCAGGCGGTGGCGTGCGCCAATCCGGTGAAGTCGATTGCGTGCAAGACGGGGATTGTGCTGCTGAACATCCAGTCGACCCGCATGTTGATGGCGCACGGATTCTTGCGGAAGATTTTCGAGGTCTTCGACCGTTTTGCGACGCCGGTGGACATGGTGGCGACTTCCGAAGTGAGCGTGTCGCTGACGATTGACAACGCCACGAAGCTTGACGCCATTGCGGCGGAGCTGAGCGCGTTTGCCGAGGTCTCGATTGAGCGGGACCGGGCGATTGTGTGCGTGGTGGGGGAGAACATCCGCGACACGCCGGGCGTGGGCGCGCGGGTCTTTCAGGCGATCAGCGGCATCAACGTGCGGATGATTTCGCAGGGCGCGTCGCTGGTGAACCTGAGTTTCGCCGTGGCGCAGACGGACCTGGCCGAAACGGTGGCGCGGCTGCACGCGGAGCTCTTCGCGTCGCTCGATCCTAACGTGTTTGAATAGTAGAACTCCCCCGCGCACCTGATGAACCTCGCAATTGTTGGCTACGGCAAGATGGGCCGGCTGATTGATCAGCTTTGCGCCCGATTACGGCTTCACGGTTACGCAGAAGCTGGATGAATTCAATAACCCGCGCCAGGTGGCGATGACGCCGGAGAATTTTCGCGGCGTGGCGGTGGCGATCGAGTTTTCGACGCCGGAAGCGGTGTTGCCGAACGTGCAGCGGCTGACGGAGTTGGGCGTGAACGCGGTAATCGGCACGACGGGTTGGCTGGAGCATCTGGACGAGGTGCGCAAGCTGGTAGAGAGCGCGGGCACGGGCCTGGTGTGGAGCCCGAACTATTCGATCGGCGTGAACGTGTTCTCGCGTTTAGTGCGCGAGGCGGCGCACCTGCTGAAAGACGAAAAAGAGTACGAGGCGTGGGCGTGGGAGATTCACCATTCGGCCAAGAAAGACGCGCCTTCGGGCACGCTGCTGAAGCTGGTGGACGATATGCGGCAGGCGGGCTACACGGCGGGAATCGACCAGGCGGCGTCGCGCGCGGGCAAGCATCCGGGGACGCACGAGATCGGTTTTGATTCGGCGGCCGACACGATTACGCTGCGGCACGCGGCGCGCAGCCGCGAGGGCTTTGCGCGCGGAGCGTTGAAGGCGGCGCAGTGGGTGGCGGGGCGCAAGGGATTTTACGAATTCAGCGAAGTGTTGTTCGGCAAATAGCGCCAACGCAAGAGCGCTTGCAGACAAGGACAAGGAGAAGAGAAGACATGTTTCAAGGCTGCGGCACCGCACTCGTCACGCCGTTTCTGGCCGACGGGAGCCTCGACGAAGCCACCTACCGGCGCCTGGTGCAACGGCAGATCCGCGCGGGCATCGACTTTCTGGTGCCGTGCGGCACGACGGGCGAAAGCCCGACGCTGGCCGTGGAAGAGCACTTGCGCGTGGTGGCGATGACGGTGGAAGAGGCGCGCAAGGCGCCCAAGGAGACGCCGGTGCTGGCGGGCGCCGGCGGGTACAACACGCGGGAAGTGGTGGAGCTGGCCAGGGAGTGTGAACGGCTGGGCGTGGACGGCGTGCTCTCGGTGACGCCTTATTACAACAAGCCGACGCAGGAAGGCCTGTATCAGCACTACAAAGCCGTGGCCGATGCCGTGGACATGCCGGTGATTGTGTATTCGGTGCAAGGGCGGACGGGCGTGAATGTGGAGCCGGCCACGCTGAAGCGCCTGGCGGCGATCGACAACATTACGGGCGTGAAGGAAGCATCGGGCAACATGGCGCAGATCGCGCGGGTGATCCACGACGTGCCGGAGAATTTCACGGTGCTTTCGGGCGACGATTCGGTAACGCTGGCGCTGATGGGGTTGGGCGGCAAGGGCGTGATTTCGGTGGTTTCCAACGAGATTCCGGCCGAGATGACGGCGTTGGCGGCGCACGCGAACAACGGGAACTTCGGGGCGGCGCGCGCGATTCAGCGCAAGTTTCTGCCGCTCATGGAGGTGAACTTTGTCGAGTCGAACCCGATTCCGGTGAAGGCGGCGATGGCCGCGATGGGACTGCTGGAGCCGGTGTGGCGGCTGCCGCTGTGCGCGCCGGCGCCGGCGAGTTTGGATAAGATCCGCGGCGTACTCCGCGATACGGGGCTCCTGCAATAGACATGCAACAAGCGATTGAAACGTTATTTGCGGCGGCGCCCAAGACTTACGGCGACGCCGAGTGGAAGCTTTTTGCGGAGTTCAAGGCGGCGCTGAACGCCGGCGAGATCCGCGCGGCGGAGCCGGACGCCGGGTCGCCCACGGGCTGGCGCGTGAACGCGTGGGTGAAGAAGGGCATTCTGGTCGGGTTCCGGTTGGGCCAGATTGTGGACATGTCGATCGACGCGGCGCGGCAGCCGTGGCTCGATAAGTCGACGTATCCGGTGAAGCAGGTGACGGCGCAGGACGCGGTGCGTATTGTGCCGGGCGGGTCGAGCGTGCGCGACGGCTGCTTTCTGGGCAAAGGCGTGACGTGCATGCCGCCGATGTACATCAACGTGGGGGCCTACGTGGGCGGCGGGACGATGGTGGATTCGCATGCGCTGGTGGGCAGTTGCGCGCAGGTGGGCGAGCGATGCCATATTTCGGCGGCGGCGCAGATCGGCGGCGTGCTGGAGCCGGTGGGCGCGTTGCCGGTGATCCTGGAAGACGATGTGCTGATGGGCGGCAACACGGGCGTGTACGAAGGCACGGTAGTGAAGCGGCGGGCGGTGTTGGGCACGGGCGTGATTCTGAATCGCTCGACGCCGGTTTACGACGTGGTGCGGGAGCAGGTGCTGGCGGCGACCGACGAGCAGCCGCTGGTGATTCCCGAGGGCGCGGTGGTGGTGGCGGGGGCGCGGCAGATCACGCGGGGCGTGGGCAAAGAGTGGGGACTTTCCATTTACACGCCGGTGATCATCAAGTATCGGGACGAGAAGACCGATGCGCGGGTGCAGCTGGAAGACTTGCTGCGTTAGAGCGGGGCTTTGGGCTTCGGCACGCGCACGCTCTTGAGCTCCTTTAGCTTTTCGAGCAAGTCGCGGCGGTCGATGACGTAGTAGAACTTCATGCCGGTCTCGCCGCCGCCGAGGATTTCGACGATTTGCTCAAAGGCATCTTCAGCGTTGCCGGAGGCGACGCCGGCGGCGCGGAGGTAGCCGGCGCCGCGCAGGCGCCGGATGAGTTCGGGGAGCGTGAGGCGGCCTTCGAAGGTGAGTCCGCCGGAGCGATGGCTGCGGCTGAGCAGATACTGCATGAGGAGCACTTCGTCGAAGAGGCGGGGGGCGAGGTAGAGGCGGCCGCCTTCTGATTCCCAACCTTCTTCCAGGCGCCGCGAGCGGCGAACGGCGAAGATGCCGCGGAAGATTTCGGCCCAATCGGTTTTGGGTTCTTTGCGGGCGAGGTAGTGGTGAGTGGCCTCGATCAGCCATTGCGGATCGTCGAGATTCAGGCCGGCGCTGGTGTGCTGGAGCCAGTGATAGAAAGCGTCGCGCTGGGTGGATTTTTCTTCGACGATGACGAAGTTTTCGCCGGTGCCGAGCGACTTGACGAGATCGCGGCGAGCGGCGTCGGTAGCCTTACCGCTTTCAATGCGGTGAATCTTCAGCGCGGTGTGCCAGCGGGGAGCGGCGCCGCACCAGCGGCAGGGCTCCTGCTCGGCTTCGGCGCCGAGGAAGGGGCGCGTGGCCTCGGTGGCGGTGAGTTCGGCGACGGTGGGCGCGTAGTGGCGAATCTGCGATTGGGCGGTGACGGGCGCGAGGCCGAGTTGGCGGGTGAAGACGTCGAGCACGCAGGCGAGGCAGAGCCAGCGCGGCTCGTGGAGGAGAGCTTCGGGCGGGAAGGCGGAGAAGTCGAGTTCGGCGCCGCCGCGGACCTTCTTGACCGGCGCGGGGGCTTTGGCGGCAGTCTTCTGGGCCGGGGCTTTTTTGGCGGCCGGAGGTTTCTTGGCGGCGGCGGCTTTTTTCGCGACCGGAGCTGGCTTGGCGGCCGGAGGTTTCCTCGCAGCCGGAGCTGGCTTCGGCGCGGCCGGAGCCTTTTTCGCGGTGGCCTTTTTCGGGGGAGACTTCTTTGCGGACGCCGAGGCCGGCCTGGGGGCCGCAGAACTCTTCTTCTTCACAGCCATTGCTTGAATTATCGCGCCTTCGCCCGCGCGAGTCACGCCCTCCGGACGCTATGCTGAAAGCAACATGACCGCCCGAGTTTTCGCGATTCTTCTTGCCGCGTGGGCCTTGCCGGGCCAATCGCGCGTGGCCGAGCTGGCGCGCTCCGTGCGTTCGCTCGAGTTTGACGAGAACCGTTGCTACCGGGTGCGCGAGCTGAATTTCCAAAAAGAAGACTTGAAGATTTACCTGACCGACGGGTATCTGATCTTCAGCAAGCCGGTGGCGGGTGCGCCGGTGGCGGCGGCGTTTTCGGCGGAGGTGGAGAGCGGCGAAGGGGAGATCCTGCTGATGCCGCCGACGCGCAGCGAGCGGATGTCGCTGGCGTCGTTCACCAAGTCGCCGAACCTGGAAGAGCGCATTCACCGCGCCATCTTCCTGTTCAGCGACGGGACGGCCGAGACGCTCGCCGCCGAGATCGCCAAGGCCGAGGTTCCGTTCAAGCAGAGCACCGAGATGGGGCTGGTGCTGAAGCAACGCTTCGAGCCGGCGGCGCGCAATCTCGCCGGGAGCTTTGAGGTGCGCATGGTGCAGGACCTGCTTTCGGCCAAGCGCAGCGAGAAGGGTTTTTTCTACGCGGCGCTGGCGGGGGCGCACTTGGGCAATTTCGACGTTTTCGTGGACCAGCGGGGGCGGCGGCTGCTGACGGTGGGGCAGATTGTGCTGCGGGAGCAGGTGAGCGTCTTTGATACGTGGACGCAGTTTGAGGGCCGCAGCCGGCGGCAACAGGCGGGTCCGCGGCAGGTGGGCGTTGAGTGGGACCCGAAGCTCGACGACTTCCGGATCGACACGACGGTGTTTCCGGATTTGCACCTGGAGAGCACCACGCGCGTGAAGGCGGTGGTGAAAGATGCGGCGGAAGGCGCCTTGCCGTTTGAGATCTCGCCGCGGATCCGGATCACCGAGGCGCGGATTGACGGCGAGCCGGCCGAGATTTTTCAGCGCGAATCGATGCGCTCGACGCTGATGGCGGGCGGGCAGAACGAGTTGATTCTCGTGATTCCGAACAAGCCGCTGGAGGCGGGCCGGGTGTACGAGCTGGAGTTTAAACACGAGGGCTCGGTGATTCGCGAGGCGGGCAATGGCGTTTATTTTGTGGGGTCGCGCGCCAACTGGTATCCGCAGCGCGGCTTGCAGAACGCGCAGTACGACGCGCGCTTCAAGTATCCGAAGACGTTGACGCTGGTATCGGCCGGCGAGGCGAGCGAGGATGCAAGCGAGGGGGAGTGGCACATTACGCGTTGGCATACGACGGTGCCGGTGCGCCTGCTGGGCTTCAACCTGGGCAAGTTCGAACGCAGCACGGTGACGCGCGGCGCCTACAAGCTGGAGGTGTATGCAAACCGGCTGCTGGAAGGCGCGTTGCCGCCGCCGACGTTGATGGCGCCGGCGGCCGCGCCCGGACCGCCGGGGCCGCGTTTGCCGCGGCGCATGGAGCCGGGACTGATGGTGACGGCGCCCACGCCGGCGCCGAGTCCGCTGGCGCGGTTGGAGAAGATGGCGGGCGAGATGGGCGAGACGCTGGAGTTTATGGCGGCGCGGTTGGGGCCGCCGCCGCTGAAGACGGTGAACGTCACGCCGATTCCAGGACGGTTCGGCCAGGGCTTTCCGGGGCTGCTCTATCTGTCGACGCTGAGCTACCTGGATACGCAGGCGCAGGCGGCCGCAGCGAAGCAAGAGGGCCAGTATTACTTCGAGATTTTGCAGGCGCACGAGGTGGCGCATCAATGGTGGGGCAATCTGGTGGCGCCGGGCGCGATGGAGGACGAGTGGTTGATGGAGGGTCTGGCGAACTACACGGCGCTGCTGTATCTGGAGAAGAAGCGGGGCACGCGGGCGCTGGAGAGCGTGCTGGAGCGCTACAAGCAGCGGCTGCTGGCGGAGACGGCGGACGGGAAGACGGTGGAGTCGGCGGGGCCGATTGTGTGGGGGGCGCGGTTGTCGAGTTCGCAGTTGCCGCAAGCCTGGCAGGCGATTACCTATGAGAAGGGCTCCTGGATTTTGCACATGCTGCGGAAGCGCATGGGCGATGCGGCGTTTGCGAAGTTGCTGGGCGAGTTGACGAAGCGCTTCGCGCTGGCGCCGTTGACCAACGAGGACTTGCAGCGGGTGGCCACGGAGTTGATGCCGGCCGAGGGGAAGGGGAAGTCCAATGCGGTGGCGGCGTTCTTCGATACCTGGATCTACGGAACGGGCGTGCCGGAGGTAAAGCTGCAGCACAAGGTGACGGCGGGGCGCGGCGGCGTGGTGGTGACGGGCACGGTGACGCAGACGCAGGTGGAAGAAGACTTCACGGCCGAGGTGCCGGTGGAGATCCAGTTGGGGCGCGGGCGGACGATGACGCATTGGGTGCGGACGTCGTCGGACGCGGTGGAGTTCAGCGTCGCGTTGCCGGCGGGCGTGGTGGCGTCGCAGGTGAAGGTGGCGCTCGATCCGGCCGGTTCCCTGCTCCGGCGTTAGGCGGGACTCCGCGGACAAAACAATCACCCCGGCCTCTCGAAGTTTGGAGAGGCCAGGGTGATTCTAGCGGAGGGGGAAACGCCCTGCTCTCTTACGAAACGGCCACCTGGATGGTGCGCGGCTTCGCAATCTCCTTTTTCGGCAAGGTGACGGTGAGCACGCCGTTCTTGTAATCCGCTTTCACAGCTTCCGGGTTGACGGTCTCCGGCAGCGTGAAGTAGCGGACAAAGCCGCCGTAGCTGCGTTCCAGCCGGTGGTAGCCCTTGCGGTTCTCCTCGCTCTCGAACTTGCGCTCGCCTTTGAGGGTGAGGGTGCCGTTTTCGAGCTTCACTTCGATGTCCTTTTGGTCGACGCCGGGGAGGTCGGCATAGAGCACGACCTGGTTTTCATCCTCGAAGATGTCGACGGCAGGAGCCCAGGGGCGGTTGGCCGCGGCGCCTTGGGGAAAAGGCTGGGCAGAAGTTTGGAAGAACTGTTTCATGGTGTCTTCGATGAGGGAATCGAAGTCCACGGGGGTGGGGCGATATTTGATCATGGTCATAGTTAGCTTACCTCCATTTATCTAAGCTCAACTACAGTATAAAAACTGAGTCTGCTATTGTCAACTAAAATCTTTTCACCTGTTTTCAACCACTTAGCCTTCCAGGCTGACCACTCACCCCTTCCTTCGCTACAATATTGGTGATGTCTACTGCTCCGTCCGCCTTCGCTTCCCGTGAACAGCTCCGCGCGCAAACCGGCGTGCAACTGGTGAAAGCCGAAAACGAAGGCTTCGCGCTGGTGAAGCAGCCCAATGGCACGTTTGGCTTCACGTATGCCCCGCTTGACGAATCGCCCGTTTTTACGAAGCAAAGCTTCCAGGTCTTTGAGGTACAGAAGCGGCCTGACGGCTCGCGCTGGGTGGTCTGCTATGTCACACCGGAGCACGAGGCGCTGATCGGCGGCGATCAGGAACCGATTGAAGTGACGCTGTATCCGGAGCCGTTTGAAAAAGCCACGCAGTTGGTGGCGGTGCAATTGGACCGGGTGATCAAGAAGAAGCCGGCCTCACGGATCGACGGGAACTACATTCAGGTCACGCTGGCCCGGATGTAGGGTTTCCCCACGCGCCCGTTGCGTGTGCGGGTACGCCGTTTCGTGAGCGAAGGAAGCTGCGTGTGCGGGGAAGCTGCCTGTGCGGGGAAGCCGCGTGTGCGGAGCAAGCCGCGCAGTTAGGGCCGCGAGCCTTCCAGCACCGTGACCGCGCGGATGCGCGTCATTTCGCGGCGCGCGATGGTGGCCCAACTCGAACCCGGGTCGAGCTTGAGGTACTTCTTCCAGTGCGTGAGCGCCTGGAGGAACTCGTTGCGCGCCTGGTACAGCAGCGCGATGTTGTAGTGCGCATCGCCGTAATCCGGATTGAGCTCGATCGCCTTCTGGTAGTGCTCTAGCGCCTGGTCGGCTTCGCCGCGCTCGTCGTGAAGGTTGGCGAGGTTAAAGTGGGCCAGCGCGTAGCGGGGGTCGTTTTCCACCGCCTGGCGGTAACACTTCTCGGCTTCGTCGTGCCGGCCGCGATTGAAAAAGAGCGTGCCGAGATTGACGAGCGCGCTCGAAAAGAGCGGATCGATCTTCAGGCACTCGCGGTAACACTCTTCAATGCGGCGCTCGTGTTCGCCGGCCTGTTCGGCCTGCAGGCCTTGCTGGAACCAGCGTTCGGCCTCGGCGCGGCGCTGCTTGCGTTCGGCTTCGACGGCGTGGGGCCGGCGCTGAAGGGCCTGCACTTCGACGGGCTCAAAGTCGAGCAGGTATTGGCCGCTGACGGGGTCGAGCACGAGACCCTCGGCGCGCACGCCGATGCGGCGGCCGCCCTGGAGAAAGAGCTTGGCTTCGGTGAGCGGGTCGCGCACGGTGAGGCGTTCGCGCGTGGCGTCGACGGAGGCGCGGATGCGTTCGGCGCGGAGTCCGCTGCGGCGGAGTTCGACGAGCGTCCGCAGGGCGCGCAATTCGGTAAAGGAGTAGACTTCCGAGACGGGAATGAGATCCTGACGTTCCCACGCGCGCAATTGCATTTCATGAACGCCCAGCATCTTGCGGACTTTGTGCCGGGGTAGAGCTAGGCGCGCCGTAGCGGGGAACGAGGCAGCCACCTTGTGCACTATAGCACGCCGCTCCGCGCCCACGTCACGTACGAGAGTACTACGAGCGCGATGCTGAGCCAGCCCACGCCCTGCCAGACGCGTTCGCGCCAATCGGGCACGGCGCGCGGGAGCCCGGCGAGCCACGCGATGGCAAAGCCGCCCACCATGCCGCCGAAATGCGCGGCGTTGTCGGTGCGGCCCCAACGGCCGATGGGCGCCAGCGAGAGCAGCACACCGAGCAGGAAAAGATAAATGGCGAGCCGCGTGTAGTACTCCTTGTCGGAGTAAGAGCCCTTGAGCACGGCGTAAGCCACCAGGGCGCCGAGCAGGCCGAAGATGCCGGCCGAGGCGCCGACGCTCAAGAAATTGCCCCACAGGTAGCTGGCGTAATAGCCCGTGATGGTGGAGAACACGTAGATGGCGAAGTAGCGCGGCGCTTCGAAGAACTCTTCCACTTCGTTGCCGAGCTGATAGAGCGCCAGCGTGTTCATCATGATGTGCACGATGTTGCCGTGGAGAAAGCCGGCGGTGATCAGGCGCCACCATTCGCCGCGATAGTACATGTGCAGGCCGCTCATGGCGCCGAGCTTGGTCAGCACGTTGCCGTCGAAGCCTTCCATGCTCATCGACTCGGGGCCGGCGTACAGAATGGCGGCCGCGAACATGCCGACGTTCATCATGAGCAGCAGGAACGTGGTGGTGTGGGAATCGGGAATGATCTGCGGCAGGAGGCTGCCGGTGCCGGGGCGGCGGCCGATGGGCGGAAGCGGCGGCGCCAGTTCGTACTCGCAGTAAGGGCAAACCCGATCGGCGCGGCTGAGAAGGGCCCGGCACTTCGGGCACGTGCGTTGCGACACTACTTCTTTACTTTCTCATGAATGCCCGCGGCGCGATAATAGAAGCATGCGCAAGCTCCTGCTCCTGGTGCCGTTCGCGTTAGGCGCACAGGAGACCGTGATCGCGCCGCCCCGCGTCGGCCAGATCGACTTTTACGGACTCAAACGTCTGAGCGCGGAACGCATCCAGAAAGAAGCGGGCTTAAGCGTGGGCATGCCGTTGCCCGCGTCGCAGCCGGCGCTGGTGGAGCGCATTGCGGCCATCAAGGATGTAACGCAGGCGTCGGTGGAGGCGGTGTGCTGCGCCGGCAACGGCGCGGTGCTCTACGTGGGCGTGGAAGAAAAAGGCGGGCCGCGCTTCGACATTCGCGAACCGGCGGCGGTGGACGGGGAGCCGATGCTGCCGGAAGAGCTGCTGGACGCCTACCGCCATTTGCTCGATGCAATGGCCAACGCGGCGCGCAACGGCGACACGGCCGAGGATGTGTCGCGCGGGCACTCGCTGCTGCGCGACGAGACGGCGCGCGGCTGGCAGTTGCGCGTGCAGCAGCTGGCCGAAGCCAACGTGGATCTGCTGCGCAAGACGCTGCGCGTGGGCACCGACGACGAACGCGCCGTGGCCGCCCTGGCGATTGCGTACGTGGAGGAAAAAAAGCGCATTGTGGATGACCTGCAATTCGCCATGCGCGACCCGGACCCCACGGTGCGGGCCAACGCGCTGCGTTCGCTGGTGCCGGTGATTCAGCTGGGCCGCACGGACAAAGCCTCGGGCATTCGCGTGGAGTACACCTGGATTGTGGAGACGTTGCACTCGGTCTTCTTCCAGGACCGGCAAAACGCCGTGAAGGCGATGCTCACGCTGACGGAGGCGGCCGAGGACGACCGGCCGCGGCAACTGTTGCGCGAGCGGGCGCTGGAGCCCCTGGCGGAGATGGCGCGGTGGCGGCATCTGCCGCATGCGCTCCCGGCGTTTCTGCTGCTGGGCCGCGCGGCCGGACGCAGCGATGGGGAGATCGAAAAACAGTGGGTGTCGGGCGAGCGGGAAGCCGCCATTCAAGCGGTGCTCAAGGAGAATCGCAAGCGGTAATCGTGGTACCGTTTGAAAACAAGCTATGGCTCGAAGCGTAAACAAAGTGATTTTATTGGGGAACCTCGGCGCCGACGCCGAGACGAAGTTCACGGCGCAAGGAACGGCGGTAACCAAGTTTCGCGTCGCCACCACGCGGCGCTGGAAGGATCAGCAGACGGGCGATTGGCGCGATGAAACGGAGTGGCACAACGTCACGCTGTGGAAGGGCGAGGGCGTCGCTCCCTACCTGACGAAGGGCAAGCAGGTCTACGTGGAAGGGCGCCTGAAGACGTCGACCGTGGAAGGCCAGGACGGGCAGAAGCGCTACTTCACCGACATTGTGGCCGAGGACGTGGTGTTGACCAGCGGCGGCGCGCGGGGCGGTGACGATATGGGCGGGGGCGCCGGGGAATACGGCGGCGGTCCGGTTTCGATGCCGCGCAGCGCGCAACGCCAGTCGCGGCCGGCGGCGGCGCCGAGCGGCGGTCAGGATTTCGACCCGGGCATTGGCGACGACGACGTTCCGTTCTAACGGCGCGGGCGTTAGCCGCGCGGGCGGCCGCGCTTGATGCGCTTGAGCAGGCTATGGACGCGCTCCGGCGGGCCGAGGTCGGCGGTGGCGGAGAAGTGGAGCTCGGGCACGCGGCGCAGGTCGAGGCGCTGCGAGAGCTGGCTTTTGAGGAATCCCTTGGCGTGTTCGAGCGCGGCCACGGCCGCCTCGACTTCGCCGCTATGCGAGATCACTTGCACCTGCGCGTGTTTCAAGCCGGGATCGGCGTGGACTTCCACCACTTCCACGCCATCCACGCGCGGATCGGCTAGTTCGAATGAAATGATCTCGGCGAGCTCTTCCCGCAGAGCTTCCACCACGCGTTCGCGATGGTGATTTTGGGCTTCCACGCTTCCCATCCTAACAGGGCGGACCGCGGCGAAACCGGCGGGCGAGGGAGCGGGTTTATCGTATTCTAGAAGCTTCGCTTTCGCCCTGCCATGCGCGTTCTCCTTTTAATCGCCCTTGTGGCTACGTCACTGTCCGGTCAGATCTCGATTGGACAGGGTGCCCCGAACGACACGATTCGTTCGGCGATTCAGCGCGGTTATTATCGCGGCGTGTTCCCGACGCTGGCGGGTTTGCCGCCGACGACGCAGGTGCAGGCGCTGGCCGGCGCGGCCGGTTCGTACGTGCAGGAGTTTCCGGACGTTACGAAGGTAAGCGGCCTGCGCTTTGCGGTGATCGCAACGCCGGGGGTTTCGGTGGGCGGCGAGATCCAGGACAACTTCCAGATGCATCACCCGCTGTACTCGTTCTACGTAAGCGCCAGCGTGGGAGCGGCGAACGCGGGGTTGCCGCTGGGCGATACGGAGAATAACGCCATCTACGGCTCGGACGGCGTGTTCGTGCTGAACAAGTTTCAGTATCAGGCGTTCTCGCGGAACTGGGGCCTTTTTGTCTGGGACCAGGCGCCGGAGCTGAACAGCGTGGGCACGCAGTTTGCGCTGAAGGATCCGTTCTTTTCGCGTTGGCGGAACCTGGGGCAATTTGCCTTCCTGGGCGCGTGCACGAGCGCGGAAACGGCGCTTACGTCGGGACGGGGAACGGCGGCGACGGTGGTGAAGTTCCAGAGCGGTTATCTGTTCAACATGACGAGCGGGCCGTCGGCCGGGCGCGTGGTGACGGTGGGGCCGGCCGTGTACGACATTTACTTTGCCAACGGCGGGCCGGCGGGCCGGCTGGGTTTTCCGCTCAACGATGAGATCAACGTCGCAATCGGGAACCAGAGCGGCAAGCGGCAGCAATTTGAAGGCGGGAGCATTGAGTACGTGCCGGGGCAACCGGCCGTGTTGCGCAACGCCGTGTCGAGCATTACGTTGTCGACTACGGGGTCGATCCGGTTGAATCTGGGCGAGACCGCGCCGTTGCGCGCGTCGCTTTCCACGGCGGCCGGCGAGACGGTGAACGACCGGGATGTGTCGTGGACCACGTCGAACGCGCGGGTGGTGACGGTGCAGACGACGCTGGGCAACACGGTGGCGGTGACGTTGCGGGCGGTGGGAGGCGGCTCAGCGGTGATCACAGCGACGAGCGAAGGGCGGACGAGTACGCCGCTCACGGTGTTCGTCTCGGCGCCCTGTTGCGCGGTGGGCGAAGGGGCGCCGACCAACGCGATTGCGCAGACGTTTCTCGACGTGGTGGCACGCAACCGGCTGGCCGTGCGGCTGCCGACGCCGAATCCGGTGCGGCGCGCCGGGGCGGGCTTTGTGCAGGAGGTTACGTTGACGGACGGGCGCCGGGTGTTGCTGACGAAGTCCGACGCGAGTTCGCAGGCGTTTGTGGTTTCCAACCTGCTGGAGACGTACGAAGCGGCCGGCGGGCCGACCGGACCGTTGGGCTATCCGGCGGCCGACCCGGCGCTGACGGGGCGGCAGTTGTTTGAGAATCAGGCCGCGCTGGCGGGCGATCCGCCGTTTGTGGTTTCCGGGACGCTGCTGGCGCGTTGGGCGCAACTGGGCTTTGACAATCCGGATGCGCCGCTGGGCCAGCCGGTGGGGCCGGCGTCGACCTTTCTGACGTTCACGACGGTGGCCGGGCGCGGGCAGCTTTTCCGCAACGGCGGAATCTATGCGGCCGATACGGGGTTGCTGGCCAACCGGGCATATTTTGTCCGCGGCGTGATCGCGGCGAAGTATGCGGAGTTGGGCGGCCCGATGGGCCTGGCGGGATTGCCGACGAGCGATGAGTTTCAGGTGTCGGGGCGCTTTCGCCAGGAGTTCGAGGGCGCAACGCTTGAGTACGGTCCGGGCGAGCGCGAAGCGGCGGTGACGGAGAAGACGCGGCGGCCGGTGGTGACGGTGACGCCGCAGACCGTGGTGGCGGGGAACCGCATTCGCCTGGCGGTGGGCGGCTTTGAGCCGAACGCCGCGCTGCGGATCTCGGTGGCCGGCCAACCGGATTTCCAGGTGACGACGGCCTCGGGCTCCTACGCGTGGGATGCGTTTGTGCCGGCCAATGCGCGGACGGGCAGCGTACTGGTGCGCGCCACGCGCGCGACGGGCACGCCCGCGGCGACGGCCGAGACCACGTACAACATTCGGGCGCTGGCCGAGACGGTGTTCGACCTGCGGCGCATTTCGGGCGATACGCAGACGGGAGCGCCGGGGGCGCTCCTGCCGGCGCCGGTGCGCATCCGGTTGCGCGATGAATTCGGCACGCCGATTGTGAACTACGCGGTGCGTTTCAACGCGTCGGGCGGAGCGGCGATTGTGCTGCCGGGCGGCGGCAACACGGTGTTGACGAATGACCAGGGCGAGGCCGAGGCGCAGGTGCGGATGCCGGCGGCCGAAGGCGTGGCGCTGGCGACGGCCGAGGCGGGACGGGCGGTAACGACGTTCAGCTTCCGCGTGGCGGCGCTTTCGCTGACGAACTTCCCGCGGCAGGCGCAATCGCCCGGAGCGTTTGCGGCGCAGACGCTGGGGCCGGGGCCGGGCACGGTGGGCGAGCGGGGGTCGCTGCTGGCGGCGGTGTCGTCGGTGCTGCGGTATTACCAGGGGCGCGGGGAGTTGCCGCAGCCGAATGGGCTGATTGAGCCAGGGCTGTTGAACCAGTACTTGAAAGATTTCTGCGCGATTGACGGCGCGAACCGGCGGATTTGCGATGGGTTCCTGACGGGGTACGGCAGCGGGGCGTCGCCGATTGTGAATCCGTTCCGCGCCACGGCCTTTGTGGGCGGCAACGCGGATGTTGTGATGGAGGCGCCGGCGGCGGCGAACCTGCGCGACCTGGTGGCGGCCGGGTCGCCGGTAGTGGTGGCGCTGGCGCTGGAAGCGGGCGGCAATCCGGCGGGCGCGCACTTTGTGGCGGCGATCGGGATTACCGGCGGAGGCGATATCGAGATACACGATCCGAACCCGGGGTTGAACCGGCGGACGCTGGAATCGTACTTGAACGGCGACGGCGGGTTGACGGGCCGGATAACGGGCGCATTTCGATTTGCGTTGCGTTCGCCGGCGGCGGGCGCCTTCTACGTGGCCGCGAACGCGCCGGTGCGAGCGCTGTCGAGCGCGGGGCCGTGCGGCGCGGCGCTGAGCTTTCCGGAAGGGCTGGCGGTGGCGCCGGTAACGGTGACGCCGTCGAGCACGATTCACTTGGCGGCCTGCGACGGAGCGCGGCAGCCGCTGGAGTTGCAATTCAGCTCGCCGAACGAAGTGCGGGCGTCGTTTGTGGACCTGGGGAATCCGGCGCAGCAGTTGAACCTGACGGCGCCGGAAAGCGCGACGTACCGGGCGTCGCAAACGAACAATCAGTGGCTGGTGGCGGCGCAGTCGACGACGTTTGCCGCGTCGGCGGTGTTGAGCGCGGCGAGCTTCACGCCGGATCTGGCGCCGGGCGGATTATTCTCGATTTTCGGTGCGGGCCTGGCGCGCGAGGGCACGGCGACGGTGGTGGAGGTGGACGGCACGCCGGCCACGGTCGTCTTCCAATCGCCGTTCCAGGTGAACGCGCGGATGCCCGTGGACGCGCGGCCGGGCGGGGCGACGTTGCGCGTACGGTCGCCGTTTGGCCAGGCCGAGCAACGCGTGACGCTGAAGGCGGTGGCGCCGGCGATTTTCCTGCTGGGGCCGAAGACGGGCGCGATTGTGAATCAGAACGGCAGCCTGAATTCGCCGCTCACGCCGGCGACGCGGAGCCAGGCGATTGTGGCCTATGGCACGGGCTTTGGCGCCACGGCGCTGCGCGGCCAGTTGCAGGCGACGGTGACGCCGGTGACGGCGACGGTGAACGGGCAGGAGGCTTCGGTGATTTTCGCCGGGCTCGCGCCGGGTTTTGTCGGGCTGTACCAGGTGAATATCGTGATACCGGGGGCGTTGCCGCCGGGGAACGGCTTGCCGTTGGTGCTGCGGCAGGGCGCCGAGACGGTGGCCGGGCTGGAAGTGGCCGTGCAGTAGGCTCGGGGATTCACTTTAGACACCCCTCAAGCCGAGTACTCTCCCCGCCGATAGTCCATAGAGGACTTAGCGGCACCATGGAATCCCGGAGATGGAATCACAAACCCATGCGATGCATGGTCTGCAGCGATGCAATTCCCCTACACCGGCGGGTATCGGGGTCCTGGTTTTGCAGTCATTCCCACCAGCGCGAAGGGGTCGCGGCGGGATTGATCGACCGGGCGCAGCAGCACCGGACGCAGAAGGACTGGGATCACGACGGCAATCCGATTGACCCGATGAGCTGCTACTTCTGCGGCTATCCGATCGGGCTGATGCGGCGCGCGCAGGGGCACGAGTACTGCTCGGAGGAGTGCTACCTGGCGCACCACGTGCATCAGACGAGCGAGCCGAACACGGGGCGTCGCGATGCGATTGTGGCGGCGGGCGTAATGGGGATTGCGGGCGCGATGTTGCTGATTGACCGGCAGGCGGTGGGCCGGCCGCAAGTGGTGGACACGGCGCCGCGGCAGCCGTTGCTCGACCTGCGGGACTGGCTGCCGCAGTCGCGGGACGTGCAGCTTTCGTTCAAGACGGCCGAGGGGCTGGCGCTCTGGATGGCGGCGCAGGATGCCTGGCGGGTGGCCGAGAACGCCGTGCAGCCCTTACGGTCGGTGCTCTACAAGGGCATTCGCGAGTTCCACTCGGGCGCCATGGAGTTGACGGCGCGGGGCGGCGCGGGGCTGATGGTCTCGGCCAGCGAGAATCTGGCGTCGTATCACTTTGTGGCCTTTCGCCCGCTGGTGGAAGGCGGGCGCGTGGTGGATTACCGCTTGGATTACGGCACGCGGGTGGACCGGGAGACGATCTCGTCGTCGAGCCGGCGGCTGCGGCTGGGCGCGGCACTGGCGGACCGCCGGGAAGCGACGTTCCGGGTGGAGAAGAAGGGCTACAACCTAGAGGCGTTTCTCGAGATCGCCCCGGGGAACCGGCGCTGGCTGAACAAATGGGAAGAGAAGGCGCTGCCCGACGGACGCGTAGGACTTTACGTCGGCGAGGGGCAGCGGTACTCGGTGGTGACGGGGCGCATCCAGGCCGACGATGTTTCGGCTTAGTGGACGCGCAAGCAGGAAGCCCGGCCGCTAGACGGTGAGCTTCCAGGGCTTGCGATACTCGCGCACCATATACTTGCGCGGCTCGGCCTGCGTAATGGTTTGCTTTTCGTTATCCCAATCGACGCGCATTTTGGAGCGCAGAGCGATGTTGCCCAAATGGCAAGTGGAGGTCGAGCGGAAGCACTTCTCGATGTCGGACTGCGGTTTTTGGCGCGTGCGGACGCATTCGAGAAAGTTCTTCCAGTGGTTCGCGTTGCCGGAGTCGGTCGCTTTGACGTCGACCGCCTCGACGCTGGAATTGCGTTCGGGGAAGATCTGATAGCGGGAGCGATCGACGTACATGGTGGCTTTGGTGCCCTGGAAGGTGATGCCGCCGCCGCGGTCGTAGGGATTGGCCAGTCCGGTGGCGGTGCGATTTTCGTAAGTGGCGACGAAACCCGGGTACTCGTAGGTGACCTGGAGCGTGTCGGGCGTTTCGCGGTTGTCCTTCAGGTAGTACTTGCCGCCGATGGCGACGCAGGAGGTGGGCATGGCTTCGTCGAAGGCCATTTGCACGATGTCGAGCCAGTGGATGCCCCAGTCGGTCATCATACCGCCGGCGTAGTCCCAGAACCAGCGGAAGTGGGGGAACCAGCGCTGTTTTTCCACCTGGTCGGTGTCGATGCCGAAGCGGTTCTTGTTGAACTTGCGTTGGGGCGCCGGGCCGAGCCACATATCCCAGTTGACGTTCTGCGGCGGGGTATTCTCGTCGGGCGGATTGCCGATGCCTTCTTCGGGCGACAATCCGGTGTTCCAGGTGCGCACGAAAGTGATCTTACCCAGCAGGCCGCTCTTGACGATCTCGGCGGCCTTTTGGAAATGGACGGCCGAACGCTGCATGGTGCCCGCCTGGACGACGCGCTTGTACTTGCGCGCGGCCTCCACCATCTTTTTGCCTTCGTCGATCGTGACCGAGATCGGCTTTTCCACGTAGACGTCTTTGCCGGCCTTGCAGGCTTCGACGGTCATATAGGCGTGCCAGTGGTCGGGCGTGGAGACGCAAACGACGTCGATGGACTTGTCGGCGAGGATTTCGCGGAAGTCCCGCACGGCTTTGGCCGCGCCGCCGGGTTGTTTGGAGGTGGCGGCGATGGCGCGCTGGAGATTGGGTTCGAAGACGTCGGAGATGGCGGTGACCACGACGTTTTCCTGGCGGAGGGCGAAGCCGAGGTTGCTGGAGCCCATGCGGCCCACGCCGATAAAGGCGGCGTTGGTTTTATTGTTGGCGCCCTGGAAGGAGTTGGCCCAGAGGTTGGTGGTGTAGAGGCCAGCGGCGGATAGTACGTGGCGGCGATTTAAAGCTTGACGTGTCATGGATATTGAATATGCTGGTAGCAACGGCGCAAGCAGCAGCTTCAGGATTTTATCATTGGACTAGTGTCAGTTATGAGGAGGTAGTTGGTCTTGGAATCATCACGTCGCGGTTTTTTTGCGGGCATCGGCGGATTATGGGGTGTGATCTCGGCGGCGCTGGCATGGCCGGCGGTCCGCTATATTCTGGGCGGCAAGCGAGGAAGTGGGCAGGCTGAGTGGATCGAAGTGGGCGACATCTCGAAACTGCCCACGGGGATCCCGCAGGAGATGAGCTTTGAGCGGGTGCGCGGCGACGCCTGGCGCGCGGTGAAGGAAAAAGGCTCGGTGTGGGTGGTGAAGAGCGACGCGGGCAAGGTGACGGTGTTTGCGCCCGGCTGCACCCACTTGGGTTGCGCCTTCCATTACGAAGAGAAGAAGAACCAGTTTTTGTGCCCGTGTCATGACTCGTACTTCACGCTCGACGGCAAGGTGCTGAGCGGGCCGGCGCCGCGGGCGCTGGACCAGCACGTGAGCCGGGTGGTGAACGAGAAGCTCTCGATCGGCCCGGTGAGGAAGGGCTAAGCGATGCTGCAGAGCGCTTTGGATTGGATTGAAGACCGCACCGGGCTGGTTTCGGGTGTGCAGCATTTTCTCGACGAGGATATTCCGGCGTCGAGCGGATGGCACCAGGTGTTCGGCTCGGTGGCGCTGTTCCTGTTGATGCTGCAGATCCTGACGGGACTGTTGCTGGCGCTGAACTACGCGCCCACGCCGGGTGAGGCCTATCAGAGCCTGCGCTACATCCTGCTGGAGGTAACGGGCGGGAAGACGATCCGCGGGCTGCACCATTGGGGCGCCAGCCTGATGATCATCATCGTCGTGCTGCACATGGTGCAGGTGTTCCTCTACGGCGCGTACAAGAAGCCGCGGGAGGCCACCTGGCTGCTGGGCGTGGTGCTGCTGCTGCTGACGCTGGCTTTCGGACTGACGGGCTATTTGCTGCCCTGGGACAATCGCGCGTACTGGGGCACGGTGGTGACGACGCAGATTGCGGGCACGGCGCCGGTGATCGGCGAGCTGACCAAAGATCTGATGGGCGCCGGGGAAGCGGTGGGCGCGGTGACGTTTTCGCGCTTCTACATTGTGCATGTGCTGGTGTTGCCGCTGGTGACGCTGGCGCTGGTGGGCGCGCACGTGTTTCTGGTGCGCCGGCACGGCGTGGCGCCGCAATTGGGCGACGAGACGAAGCCGAAGCAGAAATTTTTCCCGGCGCAGGTTTGGAAAGACACGGTGGCGATCTTCCTGGCGTTCGCGCTGCTCTACGGGCTGGCGTTGTTTGCGAAAGTGCCGCTGGAGCGGATGGCGGACCCCACCGACCTTTCCTACATTCCGCGGCCGGAGTGGTACTTCCTGTTTCTGTTCGAGCTGCTGAAGTATTTCGAAGGTCCGCTCGAAGTGGTGGGCACGGTGTTGCTGCCCGGCCTGGCGACGGCGGCGCTATTCGCCGTGCCGTTCATCGATCGCGGCAAGGTACTGCCGTTGGCCAAGCGCACCTACGCATTTGCGGCGGTGGTGTTGGGCCTGCTGGCGTTCGGCGGGTTGACCTGGGCGGCCATGCGGACCACGCCGCAGCCGCAGACGAAGCTGGTGGTGGATTACGCCGAGCCCACGCCGTGGCTGGCGCTTTCGGCCGATGAAGTGGCGGCGGTGGGGTATTGGCGCCAGGGTGGATGCGCGAAGTGCCATGCGCCAGGGTCGGTTCGCCCGTTGCTCAAGCCGTCGCAACGGGAAAAGGAATGGCTGGTGGAGCACTTCCGCAAAGCGGGCAGTGTGGGAGACCTGAAGGAGTTCCAATTGAACGCGCTGGCCAACGAGGCGCGCGAGATGGACGCGAATGTGCGGTTGGCGATGGAGACCACGCCGGAAATCGCCATTCGCGGCGCGACGGTGTTTCACGTGAAGCGCTGCTCGGCCTGCCACGTGATCAATGGCACGGGCAACTCGGTGGGTCCGCCGCTGAATGGCTTGTCGCGCCGGCGCAAGGCCGACTTTGTGGCGGCCTTAATCCGGAATCCGGCGGCGATGACGCCAGGGTCGCAGATGCCGCCCGCCAAATTGAGCAACGCCGAAATGGAAGCCCTGCTCGCCTACTTGTTCGCGCTGGAGCCATGAGCCGTTTTCCTCCGGCATGACGCGTAGTGGGTCATGAGGAGGAATTCGTTCATGAGATTCACGCACTGGGCCGCGTTGCCGGTGTTCGCGGCCGCCTTGATGGCGCAGTTGCCGGACTTTACACCGCCGTCGCCCCTGTTGGGCGCGGTGTTGCGGGGTGATGCCGAGGGCACCCGAAAGGCGTTGGCCGAGGGGGCCGACGCGAACAAGGAGCGCTTCTTTGGCTTTCCCGCGCTGACCATCGCGGTGATGCAGGCCAATCGCGAGACGACCCGGGTTCTGCTGGACGGCGGAGCGGCAATTCAAATCCAGGATGCCAACGGCAATACGCCGTTGATGTGGGCGGTGGGACAAGAAACGCCGCAGCCCGCGTTGCTGGAAGACCTGTTGGCGCGCGGTGCGGACGCGCGGGCCGCGAATCACTTCGGCGATACCGCCCTGACGTGGGCGATGAAGCGCGGACAGATGGACGCGGTGAAGCGCTTGAAAGAAGCCGGCGCCAGTGACCGGCCGATGATCCGGCAGGCGGTGGAACGCGCCATGGTTCCTTTGCAAAAGAGCGGTCCGCAGTTTGTGAAGGTGTCGGGCTGCGTCTCTTGCCATCACCAGTCGTTGCCGCAGATGGTTTACGGCGCGGCGCGGCAGCGGGGCTGGGCGATGGACGCCGCGCTGGCCGAGCAGCAGGTGAAGGCCGTCATGGCGATGTTCAAGCCGGTGCGCGAGAAGCTGATGGATGGCTCGATGATGCCGCCGAATCCGTCGATCAGCGTGGGCTACGCGCTGCTGGGCTTGGAGGCCGAGGGCTATGCGCCGGACGAAACGACGAAGGCGATGGTGGCGGCGATTGCGCGGACGCAGCTGCCGGATGGGAGCTTCGCGCTGCTGGGGGTGCGGCCGCCGATGGAGTCGAGCGGCTTTACCGGTGCGGCGTTGGCGGTGCGGGCGTTGCGGACGTACGGAGACGCCACGCACGAGCCGGCGGTAGCGAGGGCGCGCGAATGGATGATGCGGACCAGGCCGGCGACGAACGAGGACAAGACGATGCGCTTGCTGGGCTTGGCCTGGTCGCGGGCGCCGAAGGGCGTGGTGGAGAGCGCGGCGGCGGACTTGCTGGCCGACCAGCGAGTGGACGGCGGTTGGGCGCAGTTGGCCGATCTGGAGACGGATGCCTACGCGACGGGCCAGGCGATGGCGGCGTTGCGCCTGGCGGGAGTGGCGGCGGGCGCGGCTTATGAGCGCGGCACCGCGTATCTGCTGCGGACGCAGTTGGCCGATGGCACGTGGCTGGTGCGCACGCGCGCCAATGCGGTGCAGCCGTTGAAGGAGAGCGGCTTCCCGCATGGCCGCGATCAGTGGATCTCGGCGGCCGGCACAAGCTGGGCGGCCTGGGCGCTGGCGCTCAGCGAGCCGGTGGCCGATGAGACGTCGAGCGAGGAGTAGACGGCTTAGGCGTCGTTGGCCGGTAGATACCGCGTGGCCCAATAGGGAAGGAGCGCACCCAGCAGCAGGAGCAACGCGGTAAAGGCGAGGAGTCCGGTGAGGCCGAGCGAGTCGCGGCTGAGGCCGCCGAGGAACGGAGCCATGCCGGAGACGAAGCCGCCGGCGAAGTTGAACGTGCCCACGGTGCTGGCCCGGAGACGGGCCGGCACCACGTCGAAGGCGCAGGCCACCTGGTTGGCGTTGATGAAGCCGTTGAAGCAACCAAAGGCAATGGTGGCGGCGCGCATGGCGGTAAGCGTGTCGGCGTGCGCGATGGCGTAGATGGCCGGGGCGGAGAGCGCAAAACCGGCGGTGACGATCCAGAAACGGCTGGCGCGCGTAACGGCGTGCAAGCGGTCGGCGAGGAAGCCGCCGAGCAGCAGGCCGCAGAGACTGCCGAGTTGGGGCACCACGCTGGATTCGAATGCCGCGGCGGCCACGCCTAGGTGGAAGCGGTCGGCGATGAGCGTGGGCAGCCAGGTGTAGACGAGAAAGAGGCTGAAGTTCGCAACGCCGATGAAGGCGATGACGCAGAGGAAGGGCGGGATGCGGAGGAGTTCGCCGATGGCGGAAGCGGAGAGGCGCGAGCCGGGGCTTTCGTCGGGATTCCAACTGGCGGGCGCGCGGCGGAGAAAGAGCCAGAGGGGAAGCGAGTGGAGGAGCCCGATGGCGCCGAGCACGAAGAAGGCCCAGCGCCAGTCGTAGTGTTCAGCGATGTAGCCGGTGAGAGCGCCCCCGAGCATAACGCCGCCGATCTGGCTGGTGACGATGGTGGCCATGGCGCGCGAGCGCGTGGCGGGCGGATGCGCGTTGCCGACCAGCGTGGCGGCGGCGGGATAGTAGAAGCTCTCGGTGAAGCCAAGGAGCGCGCGCGAGGCCAGCAGGACGACGCCGTTGGGGGCGAGTCCGGTGAGGACGGTGACGCCGGACCAAGCGGCGAGGCTGCCGGTGACCAGCTTCCGTTTTGAGAAGCGATCGCCGATTAAGCCGGCCAGCGGCGAGCACAGGCCGTAGGTCCAAAGGAAGATGGCGTGCATGAGCCCGAGTTGTGTGCTCGACAGATGGAAGGCTTGCTGCAGCGTGGGAAAGAGAACGGGCACCACCTGGCGATCCGCGTGGTTGAGCAGATAGCAGATCCAGAGGAAGCCGACGAGTACCCAGGCTCGCATCGAAGAACTCATATGATATCCGGATGGCGAAATACCGCTACGAAGAATTTAGCTGGCCGGAGATCAAAGAGGCCGTGGCGCAAGAACGCGTGGCCGTGCTGCCGGTGGGAACCATTGAGCAGCATGGGCCGCATCTGCCGCTGCTCACCGACGTGATTACGGCGACCGAGATTTCCCGGCGTGCCGTGGAGAGCATGGCCACCGAGGCGGTGCTGCTGCCTTCGGTCTGCTATGCGTTCAACGAGCATCACCTGGATTTTCCCGGCACGATCGCCGTGGACGGCGACACATTTATCCGCTACGTGAGCGATATCGGCAAGAGCCTGGCGCACCATGGCTTCCGCAAGATTCTGCTGGTGAACGGGCACGGCAGCAACGTGCCGTTTCTGGATATCGCGGCGCGGAACATTACCAATCACACGCCGTCGATTTGCGCCATGGTGCCGTGGTGGAACCTGGTGCCGCGCGAGTTGCTGAAGCAGATTCGCGAATCGGCGTTTCCGGGCGGCATGGCGCACGGGTGCGAACTGGAGACGTCGCTGTTGCTGTACATGCGGCCGGACCTGGTAGCGATGGAACACGCCGTGGCCGATTTTCCGGTGCAGCGCTCGGAGTATTTTTACTGGGACCTGGAACGGCCGTCGCCGGTGTTCTTCCAGGAGTTCTTCAGCCGGTATTCGAAGACCGGGACGCTGGGCGATCCAACGAAGGCGACGATCGAGAAGGGGCGCCTGGTGACGGAGGCCTGCGTGACGCGCCTGGTGTCGGTGATTCGGGAGTTGAAGGCGCGGGCGATTGAGCCGCGCGTGGATCATCACTAACGAAAAAGGCGCCGGGCTCCGCGCCCGGCGCCGTTATGCGGCATAAGTTGCGGTACGCCGCAAACGCTAGTGGGTGACTTTGGGCTCCATCTTTTTGGCTGCTTCCACCCAACCGCGCACGGTGTCGAGGTCAGGAACACTGCGCGCGTAGTTGCCCACCGGATTGGTCTCCGCCAACTTCTTGTGGAGATTTTCCGGCAGGCGATTTCTCAATTCTTTGACGGTGTCGACGCCCGAGGCTTCGAGCAGTTCCGCCCAATCGGGCGTTACGCCGGGGATGCGCAGAAGATCGGCGGCGTTCACCCACTTGAGGATGAGCTCGCGCTTGATGCCGGTCTCTTCCACAATGCGGGCGCGGCCCGGGGCCGACGCGCCTTCTTCCAGCAGATCTTTCACCCAGGCGATACCGGTGGAGCGAAGCTTCTGCCCGTAGACCGGCCCGATGCCTTCAATGCGCTCAATGTCGCCCCACCCTTCGCGCTGGGTGCGCATGACGAAGGATTGGAAGCGATCGCTGAGGCGGGAGTAGCGGCCGTCGTCGACGACCGAGGCGGTAGTGGCGGCGCCCACGCCCGCGGCGGCGGCCATGGCGACCGGCGCGGCGGCTTTGGCGGTAAGTTCGGCGATGCGCTCCCGGGCGGCGGTGAGTTCGGCGTTGAGCGCGGCCAGGCGCTGTTCGTAGGCCGCATCGTCGGCGCGGTCGGCCTCCTGCTCGCGCTTGAGCTTGGCTTGCAGGCCGGCCACTTCGGCGCGCAGGCCTTCAATGGTGTTGCGGAAGTTGGCGTCTTCGATGGTGTCGTCATCGGCCGCTTTCTTGGCTTCGGCCTTCAGGTTGGCGAGTTCGCCGCGCAGCTGCGCGATGACGCGTTCGTAATTGGCGTCTTCACTCTGGTCGTCGGCCAGCGCCTTGTTGTACTGCGCGGTCACGGTGGCGAGTTGAGCCTTGAGCCCCGCGATGGTCTTCTCGTAGGCCGCGTCGTCGGCCTGATCGGCGGCGACGGCCTTCTGCAGGTTGGTGGTGGCGGCGGCCAGTTGCGTTTGCAGGGCGGCGTTCTCAGAACGCAGCGCGGCAATCGTCTTCTCGTAGGCCGCGTCGTCCACGGCATCGTCGGCGACGGCCTTCTTGTAGCCCGCCAGCGCGCGATCGCGCTCGGCGAGGGCGGTCTTGAATTGCGCGTCGAGGGCCGCGTGTTTCGATTGCCACTCGTTGGCGGCGACTTCGGCGTTCTTGAGCCGCAGTTGCGCGGTGGACAGATCGGCGCGGAGCGTGGTGATGGTCTTCTCGTAGGCCGCGTCGTCGGCGGCATCGTCGGAGACGGCCTTGTTCAAATTGGCGCGGAGGGTGGCGCGTTCCGTATCCCAGGCTTTGGCGCGAGTGTTCCAGTCGGCGAGTTGAACCTCGAGGGCGGCGCGGGAGTCGGCGCAGGCGCGCAGATCAGCCACGAGTTTGTTGCGGTCCGAATCCCAGGCGGCGGCTTTGGCGGTCCAGCCGGCGATCGCGGTTTCCAGAATCGGCAGGCGCGCCGAGACACCGGAGAAATCGGCCTGGAGGCGGTTGTGATCGCCATCGAGCGCGGCGAACTTCTGTTTCCACGCGCCCAGAGTTCCGTCGGCTTCCTTGAACTGGGCCACGGCGCGGTCGCGCTCTGTTTCGAGCGCGCCGAGCTTACCGCTCCATTCCTCTTCGAGCGCGGCGAGCTTGCCGCCGAAACCAAAGCCGCGCAGGAGCCAGCCGATAAGACCGCCCAGCAGCGCGGCGCCAAGCAGGCACAGGAAGATGTGTTGAAGAACGTAGAACACGCGTTAGAGTCCTTTCACCTTGAATTCGGTACGGCGGTTGCGGCGCATGCCTTCGGCCGTTTTGTTGCTGGCGATGGGTTGGTCGGGGCCGTAGCCGGCCGAGGTCATCCGCGCGCTATCCACGCCGCGCGAGGCGAGGTAAGCAACGACGGCGGCCGCCCGGCGTTTGCTGAGATCGAGATTCAATTCGCGGCTGCCGCGCGGATCGGTGTGACCGCCCACTTCAAACTCCGCCGCGGGGCAAGTCTTCGCCATGGCGGCGAGGCGATTCAACAGCGGGTGGCTCGCGCGCGCAATCTCGGCCTTGCCGGTGGCGAACTGAATGGGCTCCTTGAGGAACTCGTCAAACTTGCCTTGGCAATTCACGGCTTCGGTGCGCTGCTGCGGCGTCATCACCGGGGCGGGAGCGGGGGGAACCGCGATCGTGAGCAGGTTGCGCACTTCGGAAACGCCGTAGACCTTCCAGGCTTCCTGTTCGGCCTTGGCCTTGGCGGCGGCGTCGGCCACTTCGCCGGTAAGCGTGATGATCTGGCCCTCGGCCGCCGGCTTCACGCCGGCCAATCCCACGGCCGCAAGCTGCTGATTGGTTTTCGAGATGAGGTCTGCTTCGATGTCGGCCCGATGGTGATTGGCACAGAGGTAGGTGAGCGCGCAAATTCCCAACAGACCGAGGAGCAGTGTGATCAGGTTTTTCATCGCCAGTCCCGCTTCCTTTGCTGGAGAGTTGTATCGATTCTAGTTTCCCGGAGGGGCGATGCAAGTGGATGGAACGCCAGCACAAATGACCGCCAAGCTTTGTATAACATCGCATCGCGCCCGCTTGAAGTCAATTGATTCGGCAAGGTTTTTTCCGCCGGAACAGGTTCCGTGCGGAAGGTGCCGTACTGGATCGACTATTGATTATCCTGAGAGCGGATGAAACTTCTCCTGCCGCTCTTGTGCGTGGCGTGTTTGCCTGCCGCCGAACGCTTTGATCACAGCGCGTGGGACCGTGCACTGAAGAGCCTGGTGAATCACGTGGGCGAAGTGGACTACGCGGCGGCCAAGAATCATGCGGATTTGGCACGGTACGTGGCGGCGTTACGCGAGACGAGTCCTGAGAACCGCAAAGCGTTGTTCCCCACCAAGGCCGATGAACTGGCGTACTGGATCAACGCCTATAACGCGCTCACCACGTACGGAGTAGCGAAGGCGTATCCCACAAAGAGCGTGCGGGACCTCGGCCTGCTATTCGGATTCTTCCGTAGGAAGGACTATGTGGCCGGCGGACGGGCGTTGAGCTTGCAGCACCTGGAGAATGAGATCATCCGGGCCCGGTACCAGGAGCCGCGAATTCACTTCGCGATTGTTTGCGCGTCGCTGAGTTGTCCGAAGTTATCGCGCGAAGCGTATACGGCGGCCAACCTTGAAGCGCAACTGGCGTTTCAGACGACGCAGTACTTTGCCGAGACGCGCAACCTCTCCATCCGCGGCAATACGGTGCGCCTGGCGAAGATCCTGGACTGGTACGCGAGCGACTTTGGCGGAAGCCGGCAGACGGCGCTTGCCTATGCGCTGAAGCATACGACGGAGGCAAAGCGGGCAGCGGTAGGACGCCTGAAGAATCCGAGCGTGGCGTTTCAGGATTACGATTGGTCGATCAACGACCCGGGGTCGCGCGCGCGGGCGGCTTCGGCCGAAGAACGCGAACTGGCCAAGCCAGCGCTATAGACCGTCGCGGATGCGGCCGGTGAGCGCTTCGAGAAAGGCCTTGAGAGAGCTCTTTTCGGCCGGCGTGAGCTCGAGCGGGCGGATCTCGCGGTCGAGGGCTCCGATGGCAGCGCGCGCCGGTGAGCGTCCGCCGCGATCGTAGTGTTCAATCACGTCGTCGAGCGTAGCCAACGAACCATCGTGCATGTAGGGTGCGGCGCGGGCCACGTCGCGAAGGCTGGGCGTTTTGAAGGCGCCGCGGTCGGCCTCCCGATGCGTCACGGCGAAGCGGCCTTCGTCGGCCGAGGCCAGGCCGGTGTTGTGAAAGCGTTCGTCGGTGAGATTGGGGCCGAGGTGACAGGTCACGCAGCCGGCTTTGCCGCGAAACAGCCGCAGGCCTTCGCGCGCGCTGGGCGAAAGCGCGTCGCGATCGCCGGCGAGGTAGCGGTCGTAGGGCGAGTCGCCGGAGAGAATTGTGCGGAGATATGTGGCGAGCGCCTGGCGCAGTTCGGCTTCGCTGAGGCCCACGCGGGCGGCGGCGTCTTCCACCGGCAGCGACATTTCGAGCGGATTGGCAATGGGCCCGCCCACCTGTTCTTCGAGCGTGGCGGCGCGTCCATCCCAAAAGAAGCTGCGGCCGTAGGCGCGGTTGGCCAGGCGCGGTGTGCGGCGCGTTCCCTTCTGGCCGCGCAGGCCGATCGCCACGGGGCGGGTATCGGCGAAAGCATGCTCCGGGTCGTGACAAGTGGCGCAAGCCACCGTACCGTCGCGCGACAGCCGTTTGTCGAAGAAGAGCTGCTTGCCCAGGCGCGCGCGCGCCGCGGTGACGGGGTTGCCGGGCGGCGCGGGCACATAGGCGTCGAGCCCGAGCGGCACGGTGAGAGTTTGCGCGGCCAGCACGGCAGCGCCCGTGATGAGCCACCAACGCTTCATCTCCTAAAGCTACACTGATCTCCATGGCCGTGGTTGGCGTGCTCACGCTCGAACTTCACCTGGTGGACGCCCATTCCCTGAAGGACAAGCGGCATTATGTGCTCGGCCTGAAGGAGCGGCTGCGCCACAAGTTCAACGTTGCGGTGGCCGAGATTGCCGACCAGGACCTGCAGAATCGCGGCGTACTGGCGGCGGTGACCATTTCGCCCTCGCGCGAGATTGCCGAGCGCGTGCTGCGCGCGGCCGAAGATCAGGCGGCGGAGTTTCTGGGGCCCTATCTGGTTTCGGCGCACATCGAGTGGCTGGAGTGAAGCGTTTACAATCAAGAAAGCCCCGCATGCGAATTCCCGCCTTGATCGCCACCTTGCTCTGGCTTACGGCCTGCGCTACCGAGTCTCCCAAAGCGGAGAAGAAAGCCGAGCCGCCGCCGGAAGCGATTGGCGCGCAGAAGGCGTTTTTCCGCACGCTGCCTTCGGCGCGCACCTGGTCGCCGGATGTCATGCCGCTCTCGATTGAGAGCATGGCGATTCCGGAAGTGAAGTGGGGCGAAGGCAAGTATGGCGCCTGGAAGGTGACGTATGTTTCGGCGGCCAAGGGCCGGTTGAAGGTCTACACTTACGGCGTGGTGGAGTCTCCGGGCAACGTCTACAAGGATGTGTTCAGCCCGCTGGAGGAACGCTGGAGCGGACCCACGGGACAAACGCTGCCGTTCCGGATGGAGGCCTTCAAAGTGGAGAGCGACAAGGCGTGGGCCACGGCCGTGGAGAAGAGCGCGGCGTACTTGGCGAAGAAGCCCACGGCTCCGGTGAACTTCCTGATCGAGTGGAACAAGCGCTTTGCCCAGCCCTCCTACCGGATCTACTGGGGCAACTCCATCGGCACCAGCGAATACTCCGTTTTTGTGGATACGGTGTCGGGCGAGTTCCTGACAAAGGTTCCCTAACCGTGCTTTGCCCATTCTGCGGACATTTGCAAGACAAGGTCATCGATTCGCGAGAGAGCCGCGAGGGCGACTCGATCCGGCGGCGGCGCGAGTGTCTGGAGTGTGCACGGCGATATACGACCTACGAGCGGATCGACGAGATACCGTACATGGTAGTGAAGAAAGACGGCCGGCGGGAGAAGTTTGAGCGGCAGAAGGTGCTGAACGGCCTGTTGCGCGCCTGCGAGAAGCGGCCAATCGGGATGGTGAAACTGGCGGGACTGGTGGACGAGGTGGAGCAGATGCTCTCGGAGTCGGCGGACCGGGAAGTCTCGACCACGAAGATCGGCGAACTGCTGATGGACCGGCTGCAGGGCTTGGACAAGATCGCCTACGTGCGCTTCGCGTCGGTGTATCGCGATTTTCAGGATGAAGAGGCGTTTCTCAACGAAATCAAGAACCTGATGCGGCAGAAGAGGTCATGACGGTCCGAGGGCCGTCCCGGTACCCCCGCTTGTAGGACTCGTCCGCCAAGAATCTCTGTAACCATTTCCTCACCCAGGCATCTTATCTATTGACAGGTGACAGTGACATGGCGTGTCTTCGCCCCCTTTTTGGGCTTAACATTCCGGTCACAAAGTGGTATACTCCACTGGTTATTTGCACTGACTGACGTTTGGGCCACTAGGTTCGTAACCGACCCCTTGAGCGGCGCTTAAATATTTTTAGCCGTACTTCCAAGACAGCCATTCCGGCACCAACGAACCAAATCGAAGCCAGACACGGTCAGAGGCGTGAGGGCCCCTTGGGATCTTTAGGGATAGGGGCAGGATACGCTTTTGGTGTTTCGAGGCCAGAGAAATGACATTTGTCTTCCAGCCTGACAGACGCCAGTGTGTTTTTTGGGTCGGGCGAAACTCTTTTGGGCCTCCGGCTCTTGCTGTGTGTGTGCGCGCCGTTGGTGTGTCTACTCTTCCTGGGGAGCACGAGCGGCGGTTGGAAAGTGGACTGGTGACGGGGCCTAACGGGGCGAAGCGCGCCCCGGGGTCAGAGCCCCGCCAGTATAAGGTGTGACAGAAGTGGACAACTACGAAGACCAGTACTTAAGCGAATCCCACGAGCCGCTCGAAATTCCTTTCGACGAGGAGCCCGGGTTTTTCCATCCGGAGGAGCCGGCCGATGGCGAGGAGTTCCCGGCACAGCAGGCGCCGGAAGAGTCGATCTACACGGATGACCCGGTCCGGGTGTATCTCCGTGAAATGGGCGCCGTGCCGCTACTGACGCGCGACGGAGAAGTGAGCCTGGCGCGCAAAATGGAGCGCGGCAAGATCCGTTCGCAGAAGGCGATCAGCCGGTCGCCGCTGGTGGAAAATCTGGTTTGCGAGTACGCCGAGCAGATCCGCAAGGGCGCTTTGGAGCTCGACGACATTGTCGACCTGGGCGATGTGGAAGAGGGAACGCCGGCCGAGGAAAAGAAGCGGAAGCAGGTGCTGGAGCAGTTCAACAACCTGCTGATGACCTCCCGCAAGAAGCAGGCGGCCGAAGCCAAGTACGAGGATACGCCGCAGTCGAACAAGAAGCTGAAGAAGAAGATGAT
Source organism: Ottelia alismoides (assembly GCA_037367405.1). Lineage (NCBI taxonomy): Eukaryota > Viridiplantae > Streptophyta > Magnoliopsida > Alismatales > Hydrocharitaceae > Ottelia > Ottelia alismoides. The sequence continues at coordinate 773,049 of JAZKJV010010157.1, read as the reverse complement.
GGGCAAGCTGAACCGTGCCCGCGTCGAATTCTCGCTGGCAATGCGCGCCGTGCCGTTCCACTTGTACCAGTGGAAGAAGTTCACTAAAGAGCTGGAGCGGGCGATTGAAGAGCTGGCCCATCTGACGGTGGAGCTGAAGCGCTTTGAGGAGAAGACCTCGCAAACGGCCCAACTGCGCGTGAAGGAGCTGAAGCGCGACATCAAGAAGAAAGAAGCCGCCGCCGGCGCTTCGCTCGAACAACTGATGTCGTCGCTCGACTTTATCCGCGCGGGTGAGGCGCTGGCCGAGCGCGCCAAGAAAGACCTGGTGGAAGCCAACCTCCGCCTGGTGGTTTCGGTGGCGAAAAAGTACGTCAACCGCGGCTTGCACCTGCTGGACTTGATCCAGGAGGGCAACATCGGCCTGATGCGCGCCGCCGATAAGTTTGAGTATCGGCGCGGCTACAAGTTCTCGACCTACGCCACCTGGTGGATTCGCCAGGCCATTACGCGCGCCATCGCCGATCAATCGCGCACCATCCGTATTCCGGTGCACATGAACGAGTCGATGAACAAGTTCCTGCGCGCCACCCGCGAACTGGAAAAAGAGCTCGGCCGCGCGCCGACCAACGACGAGATCTCGCGCCGGATGGATATTCCGGTGGAGAAGGTGCAGAAGCTCAAGACCATCTCGCGCGACCCGGTTTCGCTGGAGACGCCGGTGGGCCGCGACGGCGAGTCCGCCCTGGGCGACCTGATCGAAGACCGCTGGGTGTCGTCGCCGATCGATTCGGTGATCGACGGCAACGTGCGCGATGAGACCGCCGCGATCTTGAAGACGCTTTCGCCCAAAGAGGAGAAAGTGATCCGGTTGCGGTTCGGCATCGGCTGCGAGCGTGAGCATACGCTGGAAGAGATCGGGCAGGAGTTCGACGTGACGCGCGAGCGAATCCGGCAGATCGAGGCCAAGGCGCTGCGGCAGTTGCGTTCGCCGGAACGAGCCCGGCATCTGCGGGCGTTGCTCGCGGCACGGTAGGCGAATTTCAGAAGCGAAGGGCCGTCCCCGCGAGGGGCGGCCCTTTTTGCGTTGGGGGGCGCCTGGCTTGGCTGTCCGTAGGGGCTAGGCGGCTTCCTCAATCATGGACCGGACGACAGTTTCCACCTCCGAGGCAATGAGGGCGAGGCCCGGTGTGTCGAAGACCTTCATCATGGCGGTGGGCAGCATGGTGGCGATGGTGTAGTCGCCCGGATGCCCGTAGACGGAGATGCGGCAGGGGAGCGCCGTGGAGATGGCACCATCGACGGCGAGCACGCGCTGGGCCTGCCGGGGATTGCAGACTTCGAAGATGCGGCAATCCATGCCGAGCGGAACGCCTTTGCTCGCCATCGTCTGCCGCAAGTCGTGCACGGCAATGACGCCAAAGGAATGGCGCGCGGCCGCCGCGTGCAAGCCCTGGGCGATTTCGTCGAGGCTTCTCTGGGATTTGACCTGGTGAATCATTGTGGTAACTCCGGACGGCGGATGTAATCGTGCGGGATCTCCCCGGTAAGCGTGCCGAGCCAGGCCACGAGGCGGCGCACTTGGACATCGCTGAGCGCAACGCCGAGTTGATGGCGCGCCATGCGGCGCACGGCGAGGGCGAGGTCAGGTTCGCTGCCGTTGTGGAAGTAGGGCGCGGTTTGCGCCACGTTGCGGAGCGAGGGGACCTTGAACACCATGTGGTCCGCCGGTTGTTTGGTCACCGCTTCGCGGCCGGGGTCGGTGGTGTCGGGCCAAGGCTGCACTTTGCCGAGCTTCTGCAGCGAACCGCCGCCGATGTAGGCGCCGTTGTGACACGAGGCGCAACCAGTGTGCATGAACTCGTGGAAACCGGGAAACTCGTCGCTGGTGAGCGCGCTGCGATCGCCGTCGACAAAGCGGTCCCACCGGCTGGGCGTAACGAGCCCGCGTTCGAAGGCTCCGATCGCCAGCGCCATGTGGTCGAAGGTGACCGGCTGCGAGTCGCGGGGAAAGGCGGCGGCGAAGGCTTGCGCGTAGCCCCGGATGGCGCGGAGCTTCTGCTCGACGTCGCCGGGTGAGGCCATGGCCATCTCGACCGGATTGAGCACAGGGCCTGTGGCTTGATCTTCGATCGTAGCGGCGCGGCCATCCCAAAACTGGAGCACGTGCCCGGCGGCGTGATAGACGGTGGGCGAGTTGCGACCGCCTTTCTGTCCACCGACACCGAGGGAGAAGGGCTGACCGTCCGCTCCATACTTTTCCAGGTCGTGGCACGAGTTACAGGAGACGGAATTGTCGCGGGAGAGCCGGGCGTCGTAGAAAAGCATGCGGCCCAGGGCGACCTTTTCGGGGGTGAGGGGATTCGCAGGGGAAGAGATGGTCTGGGGCAAAGTGCCCAGGATACGGCCAGGGCCGCCCATATGACCCATTTGAGCGTTCATACTCAGGATCGCGGCACCGGCGAGGAGGAAGAATGCGGTCTTCATGGCGCACTCCTTTCATTCCGGTATGGCTGGGAGCACGCCAGGGGCCAGGAGACGACACAAAGAAGAAGGCCGCCCGGGTTGCCCGGGCGGCCTTCCGCATTTTTGACTAGCGGCGATTTACCAGAAGAGCTTGAAGCGCAACTGGACGTAACGCGGTCCACCGTTCTGGTTGGAGGCCAGGTGCGGGAACAGCGTGCCGAAGTTCTGATCGAGCGGGTTGGTGTTCAGACCGTTGTTGCGGCCGAAGAAGTAGTAGTTGGTGAGGTTGAAGACCTCGGCGCCCAGCTGGTAGCGGACGCGCTCGCCGATCTTCGTTTCCTTCAGCAGCGCCGTGTCGATGTTGAACAGCATCTGCTTGCGGATCTGGCCGGAGCGGAACGGCGTTTCGCGCGGAGCGAAGCCGGGCTGCACGAGCCAGGAGTAGTTGCCGGGGTTGGCCGAGACGGCCGCCAGGTTCGCCTGCGCGCCGTTGGAAGCGGGCAGGTTCACCACGCCGCAGCCAACCTGGTTGGAAACCGGCGTCGAGACGATGCCGCCTTCGTTGGTCATCTGCAGCACGCAGCGGTTCCAGCCAATGTTCTGGTGGGCCTTCCAATCGTAGGTGCCGTTCCAGTTGGGCACCGAACCATTGGTGTTGGTCACCTTGCGCGGATCGGCCAGGATGCGCACGTTGCCGGGCAGGTCGTTCGGCTCGCCCGAGGCGTGCGTATAGTAGCTCGACCAGGTCCAGCCGCCGATGAAGGCATTCAGCAGACGTCCGGCGCCGCCGCCGATCGCCCGGCCCTTACCGAAGGGCAGATCCCACACCGCAGTGCCCTTCACAAAGTGCGGACGGTCGTTGAAGTAGAGGCCGCCCTGGCGCACGTTGTTGTAGGGATCGTTGAAGCCGAAGTTCTCGTACATCTTCGACAGCGTCCAGTTGGCCAGCAGGTTCAGGCCGCCCTTCACGCGGTAGTTGTAGTTGATCTGCAGCGAGTTGTAGTTGATGAAGCCCAGGTTCGTGCCGCGCATGTTGATGCCGCCGAACTGCGGGAACGGCCGTTGCATGTCGAAGCGCGAAAGCTGCGCGGCCGTGAAGTAGGCCGTGCCGCGGAAAGCTTCGATGCCCCGGAACGGATTGTCGACCAGCGCGTTGCAGAAGGCGACATTGCCGCCTTCAAACGGGTTGCACTGGCGGCGGAAATCGGCCGTCGGGTTGTTGGTCGGAATCGAGTCCTGCTGCGAACGCGAGCGGCTGCCCACGTACGACACGTCGAGGTTCTGGCCCTGCGACAGCGCGTACTGGAAGCCGAAGCTGAACTGGTGCGTCAGAGGCGTGCGGAAGTCCGGATTGAACCAGTCGTAGCCGCGGCCGGCGAAGGTATTCAAACCGAGGCCGGCGCCCGCCGGACGGTTGATGCCGTTCGGGAAGGGGTTGGCAATCGAGTTCAGCGCGATGGGCGTGCGGCCGCCGTCGAGCGAATCGACGAACGGGGTGTTGGTGGCAAAGCCCGTGGCGAGCAGGAAGTCGTTGTTCGGGTTGTTGTAGAACAGACCGTAGCCGCCGCGGATCACCATCTTGTCGTTCACGGTGTAGGCCGCGCCGATGCGGGGCTGGAAGTTGTTGCGGTCGAGATTCGCCACGTTGCGCGGACGGCCGCCCACGTTGGCAAACGTCAAACCGCCACGCAGGTTGCGGAACTGCGGGAACTGCGCGGCGTTGATCTGCTGCGCAATGGGGCTGGTGGCCTGCGTGTCGAAGATCGAGTTGATGCGGTCGTACTTCTCATAGGGCGAGAAGTTCAAATCCCAGCGCAGGCCGAGCTGCAAGGAGAGCTTGCGGTTCACGCGCCAGTCGTCTTTGAAGTAGTAGGCATTGTAGTTCTGCTTGAAGAACGGGAAGAGCGGAAACTCGCTGATGCCGCTCGCGTTGCCCGTGCCGAGCAGGAAGCTGGCCATGGCGTCGCCCGAGTTGGGGTCGCTCTGGTTCCAGGTCTGCTGGGTATAGGCGCGCGAGAAGTTCATGCGGAAGATGGCGCCGGTGTTCTGCAGAATGTACTGGTTTTGCCGGAGATCCGCGCCAACCTTGAGGGTGTGCGCGCCCTGGATCTTCGTATAGTTGAGGGCCAGGTTGTAGTTGTTCGAGATGTTGATGCTCTGGTAACGGCCCAGGGTGGAGTAGCCTTCGAACTGATACTCGCCCATGAAGCGCGGCTGGGGCAGCTGGTTCACCACCGAGGCGGGGAAGCCGAGGCTGGTGATGTCAAAGCCTTCGTTGGCGCGGCCGAGGCCCTTTTCAATGAAACGGTTGTAGGAGGCGCGCACGTTCAGCACGCTGGTGGGCGTCCAGTTGCTCACCCAGTCCATCACGTAGGCGTCGTTGATGCGCTGGAAGGGCTGCTGGCCGTTGGTGCCCGGCCGGTTGTCGATGTCGTTGACGGCGCGGTCTTCCGTACGGTCGTTGGAGGCGTGGCGGAAGAAGACGCGGTTCTTGTCGTTGAAGTTGTGGTCGAACTTCAGGATCAGGTTGTAGAAGCTGTCCTTGGCGAAGTAGCCGGGGTTCAGCAGGTTGTTCGTCGCATAACGCTGACCGGTGGACCGCGCGTTGGGCGAGGGCATGAAGCGGATGAGATTGCGCGCGATCGGGCTGATCATCGACGAGGGGATGACGTTGCCGGGGAAGGGATCGCGGCGAATGCCGCCGCCGGCAGTGGAATCCTCACGGCCGGTGAGCGGGTTGAAGATGGTGATCGGCCGGCCCTGGGCGTCGACCAGGCGCGAAAAGTCGCCCGTGCGCATTTCCGCTTCCGGATACGAGTTGATCAGCGGCGTGGGCGTGCCTTCGCGGTAGCCTTCGTAGCTGCCGAGGTAAAAGGTCTTGTTGCGGCCGTCATAGAGTTTCGGGATCCGCAGCGGCCCTTCGAGCTGCCAGCCGTACTGATCCAAATAGTGTTTGGCACGCGGCGCGCCCACGGCGTTGTTCTGGAACGACGCGGCATCCAGCGGCGTGCGGCGCAGGAACTCCCAGCCGGTGGCATGGAAATCGTTCGTACCGCTCTTGAGCACCACGTTCATGACGCCGCCGGCCGTCTTGCCGTACTCGGCGTCGTAATTGTTGGACTGCACCTTGAACTCGGCCACGGCGTCGACGATCGGCACATAAGCGACGTTGTTGCCGCCCTGCTGCGCATTGTTCGGCGCGCCGTCCATCAGGAATTCGTTCGACGACTGGCGTCCGCCGTTCATCGACCATTCGGCGATGGCGCCGTTGTCGAACGGACGCTGCCAAATGGCCGCGCCGCGGAACGTCACGCCCGACATCATGGCGCCGAGAATATACGGGTTGCGCGCATTCAGCGGCAGTTGCGCCACGCGCTGCGAGTCGACCACCACGCCGCGATCGGCTTTTTCGGTGTCGAGCAGCGGAATTTCGCCGGTCACCGTCACCGTGTCGGAAAGCTGACCGACTTCGAGCTGCGCCTCAATGCCAGCCGTCTGGCCGACCTGCAGCGTCACGCTCTCGCGCGTATAAGTTTTAAATCCCGACGCCGTCACCGTGATCTTGTAGCTACCGGGACGGAGGAACGGAACGACATAGTTGCCCTGGGCATCGGACTTGGCCGAATTGGCTTCGTTCGTGCCGAGGTTGCGGACTTCGATGCTCGCATTGGGAACAGCGGAGCCGCTAGGATCGATGACGCGGCCGTTGATGGTGGCGCGGAAATCCTGCGCCAGCAACAGGGCTGCGGTCGTGAGAAAGAGCAGGAACGCTTTCATAGCGAAACCCCTTAACGTGTAATGACCTCTTGAAGCGCCCGTCGAAACACTGACTGGGCTTCATGAGATTCTATCACCAGTCTCGCGGTGCTCCTGCTCGCACGGCGGACGGACGGCTAGTTTTTCTTGTTGTGCTCGGAGCCTTCGATCGGCGCCACGCCTTTCTTCTCGCCGTCGGACGCGCCTTTCAGCAAGCCGAGCGACACCTGGGCGCCCAAACGGATCAGGCTGCCTTCGCCGGGCGATTGGAAGAAGTGGTAGCCGGGACGGTCTTTCCAGGCCGCGGGTCCGCCGACAATGCGCTGGGCGCCTTGAATGGCATCGCGCGACTTCGAGACCAGGGCTTCATACTTGGGGTCGCCCTGCTTTAAGCCGGAGAAGCTGCCGAGGTCGGTACTGGCGATAAACACCACGTCCACGCCGGGCACGGAGGCGATCTCCTTGGCCGCGGCGACACCGATGGGCGATTCGATCATGGCGATGATCATGATGTTCTCGTTGGCCGTGGCGCGGTAGTCGCTGCCCCACATGGCGCCGTACTGGCCGCCGCCCTGGCTGCGCTTACCCACAGGCGGGTACTTGGCGAACTTCACCGCGTTGCGCGCCTTTTCCGGATCGTCGACCATGGGCACGATAATGCCCAACGCCCCCATGTCGACGGCCTTCTGAATATCGCCTTCGGTGGCATCGGGCACGCGGACGAAGGGAATGGCCGGGGCGCCCTTGCAGAAGCGGATCATGTTGGCGGCGTCGGAATAGGTCAAGGTGCTGTGCTGCATCTCGATCCAGAGAAAGTCAAAGCCGGCGTTGGCCATGGCGCAATAGACTTCCGGGTCGTTCGACGAGACGGTGCCGCCGAAGACCTGCTTGCCGGCGGCGAGCTTGGTTTTGACGGTGTTGTAGATCCGGGGCGATTGCGCCGCGGCAAAGCCGGCCAGCAGCGCGCACGCGATCAGGTAACGGGACATGTCAGAGAACTCCTTGTGAGGGGCGCTCTGGCAATCTATCACCTTTCGGCGACGGCTTAGGTACGCTCGAGCAGGCGCGAAGTGGACTTGGGCAACTGGAAGCTGCCGGCTTGCGCGGCCGGCAGATCGCGCTGCATCTGCTGCGAGGCGTTGTCCATCGAGCGCGTGCTGAAGACCGAGCAGGCCTTGGCCAGGCGCTGCACGTCGTTGCCGTCTTCCACCACCATTTCGTGCTCCACCCAATTCGAGAGCGGAATGTTGCGGAAGTAGAGCCGCTCCTGGAGGATCATCGACTTGCGGTTCATGAAGAGCGACTTCGATTCGCGCAGGTAGTGGCGCTCTTCGACGCGGAAGTCCGAGAGAAAGTCGTCCAAGGCTTTGCGCTTGGTTTCCTCTTGCGTGGCGCGCACGCGCTCTTCCATCGTCTTGTGCTGAGCATTGATAATGGCGCGCGCTTCGGCCAGCGTCTCGCGCTCCTTTGATACAGCGACCTCGAGTTTCGACTGCATCAGGTAGAAGGCGAGCAGCGCGGAGCCGATCGCCACGAACACCGGGAAAAACAGCCAGAGAAAGTTGTCCATAACGCCTGTCCTACGCGTGGATCGGCGTGGGTGTCAGGCGACTTTAGTCTTTTTGCGTCCCATCCACTTTTGACCCGGTGAGAACTCCCACAAATCCCCCTAGATCCGCCGCGGAAAGACGGGAGAACGCTCCCCCGATGCGGGTAGAGAGGCCAGTACCAAAGCCCTGCCACTTCCCCAGGTAACGGGCGATGCCGTGCGCGAGATCGGCGGCGTGATAGCCGTGAGCCAGTTCCGGCGCGCGGCCACTGCTGGTGACGGCCGCCTCCGGCACGAAGGCGATTTTGCGCCCGCCGCGCTTCACCTGGAAGAACACGTCGAGGTCGGCGCCGAATTGCCCGTACTTGTCGTCGAAGTAGTTGATCTGGACAATGGCCTGACGCCGGATCATCACGGGAGCGCCGGCCGGAAACTCCACGCTTCCCCCGGAGGCGGGTAAGGGCAACGGCGTTCCCCAGTTGCCCTGCGAACGGCGCGCCGCAAGCTGGTCCGCGCCGGGCAAGTTGTAAAAAGTGGAGACCGTGGCGCCCGTAGCGTCGCGTTCCAGCGGAACAACGGCGGCGGCCGAGGGGTCGGCTTCGAGATATCCCGCCAGCTTGGCCACGGTGCCCGCTTCCACCTCGGCGCCGGGGTAGAGCAGAAACAGATATTCGCCGCGCGCCGTACGCGTGCCGATGTTGGCAATCTTGGTCCAGCCGAAGTTGCGCGCGTTGCGCAGCACCGAGATGTGCGGGAACTCTTCGTCAAGGCGCTCGGTGCCATCCTGCGAGCCGCAATCGGCCACGATGATCTCCAGCATTTCCCGCGGGACGGACTTCTCCAAAGCGGCAACCGAACGCCGCGCGGCGTCGGCCTGGTTGCGCGTCACGAGCAGGGCGGAGACTTTGAGCGGAATGGGTTCGGGCGGAGGAACGGGAGCGGGCACGAGAGTCTCTTCAGTCTACAATGGCCGGGATGGAAAGCAGCCGCCGTCAATTCTTCGCTTCCGCGCTGGCCGCCTCGCTGGCGCCGGCGCAGGATCGTCCGCCCAACTTCGTAATTCTCTTCGCCGACGATTTGGGCTACAGCGACTTGAGCTGCTACGGCAATCCGGTGATCCGCACGCCGAACCTCGATCGCCTGGCCCAGGAGGGTCTGCGGCTGACGTCGTTCTATGCGGCGGCCTCGGTCTGCACGCCGTCGCGCGCGGGCTTACTGACCGGGCGCTACCCGGTGCGCGCCGGGCAGCCGAACAACACTGGCCCGGAAACCAACGGCGGCCTGCCGCTCGGCGAGATCCTGCTGCCGCAGGTCTTGAAGAAGCGCGGCTACCGCACCATGGCGATCGGCAAGTGGCACTTGGGCTACCAGCCGGAGGCGCAGTTGCCCACGCGGCGCGGCTTCGACGCCTACTTCGGCCTGCCTTATTCAAACGACATGATTCCGCCGTGGGTGAAGACCGAGGTTCCGCTGCATCTGTACCGCGACACGGAAATCGTGGAGCGCGTGGGCGACCAGTCGCAGCTCACACCGCGCTACACCGATGAGGCGGTGAAGTTCATTCAAGCCGCGAAAGGCCAGCCGTTCTTCCTCTACGTGCCCTACGCCATGCCGCACTTGCCGGTGAGCGCGCCGGCCGATCGCGCGGGAAGGTCGCGCGGCGGGGCCTATGGCGACACGATCGAGACGCTCGACTGGTCAGTGGGCGAGATCGTGAAGGCCTTGCGCGAAACCGGCGTGGAGCGGAACACGATGGTGGTGTTTTGCAGCGACAACGGCCCGTGGCACAATCTTCCGCCGCGCATGCTAGCCAGGGGTGTGGAACCGTGGCACACGGGCACAAAGGGCATGCTGCGCGGCGCCAAAGGCACCACGTATGAAGGCGGCTTCCGGGTGCCGGGCATCGTCCGCTGGCCCGGCGTGATCGCGCCCGGGCAGACGTCGGCCGACCTGGCTTCGACGCTCGACCTGTTTCCCACGATGGCGAAGGCGGCCGGCGCCGAGTTGCCGGCCGATCGCGTGTACGACGGAGTCGACCGGCTCGGCGCCTGGCGCGGCGGCGGCGGCGCGGCCACGGCTCCCCGCGACTTCTACTATTGCCTGGGCCGCGTGCTGGAAGCCGTGCGCGAAGGGCCCTGGAAGTATCGCTTCGCCCGCGTGGCGTCGAACATCGACGGACAGGACACGGGGCAGGCGCCCGTGGCCGAGCTGTTCCACCTGGACTGGGATCCCGCCGAGCAATACAACCTGGCGGCCCGTTATCCGGACGTGGCCCGGCGCCTGGCCGCGAAGCTAAAAGCGTTCGCCGGCGAGATTGGGGCGCAGTTGCCGCAAGCCTAGGCGCGCCGCCGCATCATGACGAGCGCCAAACCGGCGCCCACCAGCAGCACGGTGGAAGGTTCCGGCACGCTCGTGGTATCGAGCGGCGACGTGATCACGCCGCCCGTCAGCAGCAGCGAGTTGGTGCTCATCCCGCCCACCGTCGGCGCGGGGCTCACCAGGAGCGTGGTGGCCGCCACCACCGCCATTGACTGCGTTACGGTAAGCGGCTCGCTCCCGCTGTTCAGGTAGAGCGACTTGAACGCAAACGCCGTTGGCGCGGCCGGCGGAATCTCTTCCTCTTCCACTGGCGGCGCCGGCGGCGGCTCTTCGGGGAAGCCCACCGTGTCGGCGCCTCCGAAAGCCACCTGCAGGTGCTGCGCCATGGCCTCATACTGTGGAGCGAGTACGGCGCGGATGCGCTCCGCCTCCGCCCCCGTGAACGAAGAATAAAGTTGCTGGAAGACGAAGTCGAGCAAGCCGCCCGACGTGATGGAGATCGCCATCACCGGCCCGGGCGCGGGGGCCGGCGAGGGCTCATCGGTCCCGGCTGTTGCGTCGCCTTCTTCGGCCAGCGGAGCGACGCCGGCGAAAACGCCCTGTGTGGCCGTGGCGGCCCAGACAGAGCTCGGCGTGAAGGCGCGTCCGTAGGGATCGGCCCAAGTGAGCGTGGCGGAGTGCGCGGGAAGGGCGGCTAGCACCAACAAAGGGAGGAGGAGTAGGCGTTTCACGGTCATTCCTTTACCCCCAATAAATCGGTGGGCAGTGGGGTTCCACTTAGCCTTTGTTCGCGGGCGGGCACCGAATCAAGGCAAAATGTGAGTGGGACCCTCGGTGGTCCAGTACCCTGAAGGGAAAGGTCCTGGGCGGCAGCCTGCCGCAAAAAATTGATGCTGCGCCGCCTGCGCCACCATATCGCTGTCTTCTTCTCGGTGATCGGACCGGGCTTCATCACCGCCGTCGTCGACAACGACGCGGGGGGCATCTATACCTATTCGCAAGCCGGTGCCCGCTACGGCTACCTGCCGTTGTGGACGCTGCTGCCCATCACGCTCCTGCTGATCGTCACCCAGGAGATGTGCTCGCGCATGGGCGCCGTCACCGGTAAAGGGCTCTCTGACCTGATTCGCGAAGAGTTCGGCCTGCGCACCACCTTCATGATGATGGCCATCCTGGTCATGGCCAATCTCATGAACGTGATGGCCAACTTTGCCGGCATCGCCAGCTCGCTCGAGCTGTTTCACATCAGCCGCTATGTCTCCGTGCCCTTGGGAGCCGTTGCCGTCTGGCTGCTCGTCGTCAAAGGCACCTATGCCCGCATTGAGAAGGTCTTCCTGCTCGCCACCACACTGTATGTTGCCTACATCGCGGCCGGAATTCTGGTAAAGCCCGACTGGAAGCAGGCGGCGCTCAATAGCATTGAGCCGAAGTTCATCTTCGAGCCCGGCTACATCACCATGTTGATCGGGATGGTGGGAACGTCGGTTGCACCCTGGATGCAGTTCTATCTGCAGGCGGCCATTGTCGAAAAGGGCATCTCCGCGAAGGACTATGCCGAGTCGCGCATTGAGGTGATCGTCGGCTGCGTCGTTATGACGGTAATCGCCTTCTTTATCATCGTGGCCTGCGCCGGCGCGATCGGGCATACCGGCCCCCGGGACATTCGGGACGCCGCCGATGCGGCACTGGGACTCCGCCCATTTGGGGACTATGCCTACATATTGTTCGCCGCCGGGCTCTTCAATGCCTCCCTTTTCGCGGCCTGCATTCTCCCTTTATCCACCGCCTACACTGTCTGCGAGGGTCTGGGCTTCGAATCGGGCGTAAACTTCCGCTTTCGCGAAGCGCCGATCTTCTACTGGCTGTTCACGCTGTTGATTGTGGTGGGCGGCGGCGTGGTGCTGATGCCCGGCTTTCCGCTGGTGCGCGCCATCCTCTTTTCGCAGGTGCTCAACGGTATCCTTTTGCCGTTAGTACTGGTTTTCATGATCCTACTCGTAAATAAGCCGCGATTAATGCGCGACTGGATCAACTCAAAGGGTTATAATCTAGTCGCGTGGTCAGCGGTGGTGCTGATGATCGGCCTGACTTTGGCCCTGACGGCAATTACGGTGCAAGATTTGGTGGGAAGATGAGCCCGCCGGCCGATAAAATACGCATATCCATATTGAGGGTGTTTGTCTGCCGGCTAAAACCGAGAACCGTCGCGGGACTGAGGGCTGCGTAGCCATGGAATCATCGGGGCGCACCGACGTCGGCTGCGTGCGCAAGAACAACGAAGACTCGTACCGCTGTGACGACACCCTGGGTTTGTACCTGGTGGCCGACGGCATGGGCGGCGCCCAAGCCGGCGAGCATGCCTCGAACCTGGCGGCCGACGCCGTGGTGGGCTACTGTTCGGCCACGCCGGTCGAGCGCAACGAATCCGCCCTGGAGCGCGCCTTCCGCCATGCCAATCGCGTGGTGCTGGAAGCGGCCGAAGCCGATGGCCGCATGGAGGGCATGGGCACCACACTCGTGGCCGCACTCCAGGCGGGCGACGACTTGCTGATCGCCAGCGTGGGCGACAGCCGCGCCTACGCCTTGGAGCAGGGCGTGCTCAAGCCGCTTACCGACGACCAAAGCTGGGTGCACGAGATCGGCCGCCTGCAGCTGGGCCTGGGAGAAGAGTCGCTCCGCAAGCATCCCATGCGGCACGTGCTCACCATGGCGATCGGCGTGGGCGATGCCCTGCGGGTGAACACGTACAGCTATGCGCTGGCGCCGGGCGCCCTGGTTATGCTCTGCAGCGACGGGTTGCACGGCGTGGTGCCGGAAGACTCCATTGAGCAAGTGCTGCGCGCCGGCTCCGGGCTCGACGAGAAATGCCGGCAACTCATTCAACTGGCGCGCGAAAGCGGCGGCCCCGATAACATCACCGTCGTGCTGTTCCAGCAAAAGCCTTAGCGCGCGTGCCCGGCCACCTCGGCCTCCAGCGGTTTCGACGAATCCAGAAACGTCCAGGCCAGGAACGAGATCGCGTAGGCGCCCGCGGAAACGTAGAACACAAAGTCGATGCCAAAGGTGTCGCGGATGAACGGGAAGGCGATGGGAAAGAAGCCGCCCCCGAAATTGCCCATCATATTCATGGAGCCGGAAAGCGTGCCCGCGTAGCGCCCGCCGATGTTCATCGCCGCCGCCCAGGCGGCCGGCATGGTGAGATCGTTGCCGAAGCTGGCAAAGGAGATCAGGAAGAGCGCCAGCATCGGGTTCTGCGTCTTCACCGAAGCGATCAGGCAGACGGCCGCAATCACGGCGCCGAGCCGCCCCATGAACTTGCGGCCGGCATTGTCGGACTGAAAGGCCTTCGACAGCCGGGCCAGCAGCAGGCCGCCCACAAAGCAGCCAATGCCCCCGAAAAAGAGCGGCATCCCGTTGAGCCAGGCGTCCTTGCGGAAGTCAAACCCGCGATTCTCCGCCATGTACGCCGGTAGCCAGGTGATGTAGAAATACCAGCTATAGGAGATGGCGAAGTATTGCAGCCACAGCAGCCACACGCGCGGCGAGCTGATCATCTTGCCCCAGGGCATTTCGCCGTGTCCGCCGTCGCCGGTGGCGCCTTCCCGAATGATGTGCAGCTCGGCGGCGTTCACCCCCGGATGATCCTTCGGGTCGTCGCGAAACCAGCGATAGAAGAAGAACGCCCACACAAACCCGAGCGCGCCGAAAATTACAAACGCCGTGCGCCATTCCACATAACCCAGCACCACGCCCACCAGCAGCGGCGTGAACGCGCCGCCCCAGCGCGCGCTCATCCAATTGATACCCTGCGCCCGCACGCGCTCGCGCGTCGGCAGCCACGTCGTAAAGGCCTTGGTAATGTTCGGGAAGCAGCCCGCCTCCCCGATGCCGAACAGAAACCGGATGGCCGCCAGCGAAAGAAAGTTCCACGCCGTGGCGGTGAGCGCCGTAAAGGCCGACCACCAAACCACCACGCGCGTCAGCGTACTCCGCGCCCCGAACTTGTCGCCCAGCCAACCCGTGGGAATCTCAAACGCCGCGTACGACCAGACGAACGCCGACAACACGTAGCCCCACTCTTTATCGGAAAGCCCCAGATCTTTGACGATGAGCGGCTTGGCCTGCGCAATGCACACCCGGTCAATGTAGGTGATGATCGAACACAGAACGGCCCAGATGATCACCTTGTGCCGCGTACTGGTGGGCCAAGCCTGGCCCGCTGTGGTTGTCGTCATGCGAACTCATGAGGCTATCATGTTCGCGGCGGCAGCAACGACTCGTCGAGCCAGGCCAGATACGGCGCCGCGCCCTCCACCACCGGCAGCGCGACGAGTTCCGGCACGTCATAGTTGTGAACTTTCCGGAGCTCGGCGTGCAGCGCGGCAAACAGCTCGCGGCGCGACTTGATCACCAGCAGGCTCTCGCGATCCTCGGCCACCTCGCCTTTCCAGCGGTAAACGCTGCGCGCCCCCTCCACGATGTTCACGCAGGCGGCCACTTGCCGCTCCACCAGGTGGCGCGCGATGCGCTCGGCGTCGTCGGGCTGGCAGGTGCTGAGGACCACAATTTTGTCAGTCATGTGACGGTAGCGATTGCGCTGGAGACGAAAAACGGATTATAACTGGAGAGACCTCTCCCATGCAGTCGCCGCTCCGCACGTTTGTTTACATGACCGCCTTCTTTGCCGCGGGTGCCGGTGTGATTCTATTTGCGCGCGGACCGCAGGGCTGGCCGGCCATCCAACGCCAGTTCGGCGAAGTGCGGCAGAAGCAGATTGAGGTTTCGAAGGCCCGCGAGCAGGTGCGCGCCATGGAAGAAGAGGCGAAGCGCCTCCGCGATCCCAATAGCGACGAAAACGACCTTCTGATCCACGAGCATCTCCAACGCCAGCGCAAAGGCGAGTTGCGGCTGAAGCCGGCCGATCCGCCGCCGGGGCTCAACAAGCAGGAGAAGCTTCCGTTGACCGTCCCGCCCGTCATCCAGCGGTAGCGCCGGCAAGATCCCCTGAATGGCCCCTGGCTCGCAGCGGGCGCGGGCCGGCGTTGACATAGACTAAGTGGGCAAAGGCGGCCACTTACATGAAACGAACTTGGACGATTGCCTTCTCGCTCCTCGGCGCCCTCCTCGCCGGTGGTTTGGGTACATGGGTGGCCCGAGAGCCATATGTTTCGCAAGCGCTGGTAGCCGCGAAACCGGCCCTTCTGCCCCCCAGTGTGCTTCCGGCCGAGCCCATCGGCGGCCGCGACATCAATCAGGCTGCGCATGCCACGTTAAGCCGCGCCTCGTTGGGCTTGCTGGTCGATAAATTTGACCTCTATGCCGCCGACCGGGCGCGCCTTCCCCGCGAGGATGTTCTCGAATCCATGCGAAAGGAGATTCGCATCGAACGGGCTGGCGAACATCTCGACGCTTGGCGAATCAGTTACGTCTACACCGACCGCGTGAAGGCCCAGCAAACGGCGCAGGACATAGCGGCAAGCTTGGTCAGGGAGGTGAAAGAGTACCGCCGGGATCGGCTCGGTACCGGCATCGATTTTCTGCGGAACCAATTGTTTTCCGCGCCGCGGGGCAAGAGCGCGCGGGCATCTGTTCCCACCGCCGCGGAGGCCGAGTTCGCAAAACTCGTGACCATCCGGACTTCGCAGTCAATCCCCGGCGAGGCGTTCCGTCCGCAACTGGCGGAGTTAACCGCCTTGAGGCCTACTGCCGCCGAACCGCCGGACGCTCGCCGGCAAGAAGTTCAGCGCCAACAGCTCGCCCAGTTGCAAATCATGCTGCAGCTCCACGAACAGGGCCACGGCGAGCAATTGCAACTACTCGACCCGGCCTCGTTGCCGCCCGAAAACAACATGCGCGAATACGCACCGTGGTCGGTCGTCGCCGCGGCGCTCCTCGGCGCGCTGCCTCTGGGCGCCTGCGGCTGGTGGCTCGACCGGCGCCGCGCTTACGGGTCGCCGAACATGAGCCGGCCGGGATAAGGCGCCGGCGCCACCGCGTGCGTGGCTTGATACCGGTCCAGCAAGCCCAGAAAATCGGCCCAAAGGCGCTTGCTGTCCACGCGCGTGATCCAGGTGATCTTGCGCGGAGAATCCGCCGGCGCGTGGACGAAGGCCATATCATCACCCAACTTCGGCCGGGGATTTTCTTGCGATTCGGTCATGCCGAGCAGGTGCGCGAGCACGATGTTGTCCCAGATCATCCACGGCTTGGAGTAATCTTCTTTGCGCAGCGGCTTCACGTGCCGGTAATACCAGGCGGCGAACTCCGTCCAAAGCCAATCGCCGATCGGACCGCGGCCCGCCACCATCGCCTTGGCCTGCTCGAGCGAAAGCGCCAGGTCGCGGCGGCAAACGTCGCCGGCGCCGGTCACCAGCGGCACGCCGGAATCGAGCACCACCTGCATCGCCTTCGGATCGTTCGCAATGTTGAACTCGTTGCCGCCCTGTTGCCAGTTGTGAAAGCCCATGTTCAGCACGCGAATGCGCCGCGGGAGGGTGGGATCTTTCAAAATCGCCGACGCCACATCGGTGATGGCGCCGATATTCAGCACCTGCAGGCGATTCGCCTCGCTAAAGCCCTGCGACGCCTCGATCAGAAAATCCACCGCCGCGCTGGGCCGGGGCGTCTTCGTGTCGGCCAGCGGCACGCTGCCGCCTTCGATCAACGGCGGATGCGTCCGCAGGCCCATCCGGTCTTCCACCACGGCACGCAGAATCTGCAACGACGTCTTGCCCGCCGGCGGCGCAATGCTCGGCGCATGCGCCGACAGAATGCCTCGCACGTCGAACCGCGGCTGCAGCAGCAAGTAGACAATCGCCCATTGGTCATCCACTTCGTTGCCCACGTCGGTGGAGAGCACCACGGGAATCCGCTGCGCGGCTGCCGTGCCGGCTAAGCCCAGCACAACCGCCAGGAGCCTTAACACCAATGCGCTCCGCGCGCCTCCACATACACGGCGTAGAGCGACTGGCTGCCCGTCATATACAGCCGGGTCCGCTTCGGCCCGCCGAAGCAAAGGTTCGAGCAGATCTCCGGCAGCAGAATCTGGCCAATGCGCTGGCCTTCCGGCGAGAAGATATGCACACCGTCGTAACCGTCACCCACCCAGCCGGCGCTCGACCAGATGTTGCCTTCGCTATCGCAGCGAATGCCGTCGGCCAAGCCCGCGCCCTTGCCCGCCAGATTCATCGAGCAAAACTCTTTCCCGTTGCGCAGCGTCTTGCCGTCCACCACGTCCCACACTTTGATGTTCTTCGGCGCATTGTCATAATGCGTCGAGCCGGTGTCGGCCACGTAGACCTTCTTATAATCGGGCGAGAAGCAAAGGCCATTGGGCTTGAAGATCTCATCGGTCACCTTCGTGATCTGGCCCGTGGCGCCGTCGATCCGGTAGACCGCTTCCTTCAGTTCAAGCGGCGCGCGCTCGCCTTCGTAATCCATCAACGCGCCATAGCCCGGATCGGTAAACCAGATGTTGCCGCTCGGGTCCACCACGCCATCGTTTGGAGCGTTCAGCCGCTTGCCTTCGAACTTTTCGGCCAGCACCGTGCGCTTGCCGTTGTACTCATAGCGCGCCACACTGCGCGTCAGATGCTCGAAGGAGACTTGCCGCCCTTCGCGATCAAAAGTGTTACCGTTGGAATTGTTCGCCGGCGCGCGCATCACGCTGATGTGGCCGCCGTCGTCTTCAATGTACCGGCGCTGGTTGTTATTCGGAATGTCGCTGAAGACCAGATAACGGCCCGAGCCGTTCCACGCCGGACCTTCGGCCCACAGAAAGCCCTGCGCCAGACGCTGGATCGGCGAATTGCCGATCTTGATCTTCGCAAAGCGCTTGTCGAGCACCACTACGTCGGGCTCGGGATAGCGCGTGGGCTGGGTCCAATCGCGTTTCGTCGTTTGCGCTTGCATCAGCGCGGAGGAGCCGGCCAGGGCCCCGAGGATTTGTCGCCGGGTGGACATGGATGGCAGTATAGCGAATG
This sequence comes from Ottelia alismoides, assembly GCA_037367405.1. Taxonomy (NCBI): domain Eukaryota; kingdom Viridiplantae; phylum Streptophyta; class Magnoliopsida; order Alismatales; family Hydrocharitaceae; genus Ottelia; species Ottelia alismoides. The sequence goes on along the minus strand of JAZKJV010010157.1, from coordinate 754,998 downwards.
GTGAACTCAATTGAAGAAGCCGCGGCGCTCCTCCGCGCGGGACAGTTGGTGGCCTTCCCCACCGAGACCGTTTACGGCCTGGGCGCCAACGCCCTGGACGCCGCCGCCGTGGATCGCATCTACGCCGCGAAGGGCCGTCCGCACTCCTCGCCCTTGATCGTCCACTGCGCCGACCTCGCCATGGCGCGCTCCTTCGCCGCCGCCTGGCCCGGCGCCGCCACCGAGCTCGCCGAACGCTTTTGGCCTGGCCCCTTGACGCTCGTGCTCCCCAAGACCGCCGCCATTCCGCCCAACGTCACCGCCGGCCTGCCCACCGTCGGCCTGCGCGTGCCCGATCACCCGGTCGCCCTCGCGCTGATCCGCGCGGCCGGCGTGCCCATCGCCGGACCCTCGGCCAACGAATTCATGCAGCTCTCGCCCACCACCGCCGAACACGTGCGGCACGGCCTGGGCGATCGTGTGGCCATGGTGCTGGAGGGCGGCCCGTCCCGCGTGGGCATTGAGTCGACCGTGCTTTCCCTGGCCGCCTCGCCGCCGCTGCTGCTGCGGCCCGGCATGATTCCGCGCGAAGCGATCGCCGCCGTGATCGGTCCGGTGGCGCTGGCCGGCGCCGTCGCGGCCGAGGCCCATCCCTCGCCGGGCATGCATGAGCGCCACTACAGTCCGCGCGCGCCGCTCTATCTGTTCCGGCACGAGTTTGCGCGCCCGGGGCGCGGCGTCGTGCTGCCCATCGCCGAGCTCGGCGCCGACCCTGCCACTTACGCCCGCCGCCTCTACGCCGCGCTGCACGAAGCCGACCAGGCCGGCGCCGGGTGGATCGCCGTCGAGGAGCCGCCCGACGAACCCGCCTGGGCCGCCATTCGCGACCGCTTGCGCCGCGCAGCCGTGGCCGAGTAATGCGGTCTCTGAAGTGATACGGTCTTGAAGATGACCAAGCTCGTATGGCTATTCGCCTTGGCCACCTGTCCGCTTTGGGCCAAGCTGCGCGCCGGGGCCGCCGCCGTCGACATCACGCCCACCGATTGGCCCGTGCGCGTCATCGGCAACTTCGGGCTCACGCTCGCGCAACAAGCGCATGATCCGCTCTCGGTCAAAGCGCTGGTCCTCGAAGAGGGCGGCGTGAAGATCGCCCTCGCCGTCATCGACAGCTGCTACGTGAAGCGCGAAGAGCTCGACCGCATCAAGGCCGCCGCCGCGCCGCGCACCGGCATTCCCGCCGCCCGCATCCTGATCTCCGCCACCCACACCCACTCGGCCCCGGCGTCGCGCGCCGCCGAAGGCGACGCCCGGGAAGCGAAATACGTGGACTTCCTCATACGCCAGGCCGCCGCGGCGATTGAGCAGGCCAACGCCCGGCTCGAACCGGCGCGACTCGGCTGGGACAGCGTCCCCCTCGGCGACGAGCTCTTCAACCGCCGCTGGTTCCTGCGCGCCGGCACCATTCCGCCGAATCCGTGGGGCGAGACGACTGACCTCGTGCAGATGAACCCGCCCGCCGGCTCGGCGAACCTGCAGCATCCGGCCGGCCCCACCGACCCGGGCTTTTCCCTGCTCTCCGTACAAACCGCGGGCGGCGCGCCGCTGGCCCTGCTCGGCAATTACTCTTTGCACTATGTGGGCGGAGTGCCCGGTCAATACGTCTCGGCCGATTACTTCGGCGAATTCGCCCGCCGCGTCGGCGAAAAGCTGCCCGGCGCCGTTGTGATGCTCACCAACGGCACCAGCGGCGATGTCAACAACATCGACTTCCTCCACCCGCGCGCCAAGCAGGAGCCCTTCGCCCGCATCGCGGAAGTGGCCGGCAAACTCGCCCGCGTCGCCGTGGCGCGCGCCGCCGCCCTGCGCTATCAGGACACCCTGCCCATTCGCATGGCGGAAACCGAATTGCAGCTGCGCTACCGCCGCCCCACGCCGGCTCAATTGCGCTTTGCCGAAGACGCGCTGGCCGAACCGGACGAATCCAAGCTCCCGCGCAACGCCAAAGCGTACGCCGAACGCGCCCGCCGTCTCCACGAAGGGCCGGACTCGGCGGCCATCAAGCTGCAAGCGATTCGCCTGGGCGAACTCGCCATCACCGCCATTCCCTTTGAAGTGTTCACCGAGACAGGACTCGCCCTCAAAGAGCTCAGCCCCTTCGGCATGACCTTCACCATCGAGCTCGCCAACGGCCACTACGGCTATCTCCCCCCGCCGCGCCATTTCGCTCTCGGCGGGTACGAAACCTGGCTGGGCACCAGTAACATGGAGCCCGAGGCCTCCACCAAAATCACGCGCGCGCTTCTGGAAATGCTGGCTCGTCTGCGCACTCCGTAGGCACCGGCCGCATAGGTGTGCCACAGTAGTACGAATGCCCACCTGGAAGATCACGCTCGAGTACGACGGTTCGAATTATCACGGCTGGCAGGAACAGACCAACGCAAAAGCCGTGGCGAGCGAGATTCGCAAGGCCGCCGAGGAGTTCTTTGGAGCCAAAATCGAACTGCAAGGCTCGGGCCGCACCGACGCCGGCGTACACGCGCTCGCCCAAGTCGCCCACCTGCGCGCCGACACCGAACGCGACTACACCCCCGCCGAAGTTTTGAAAGGGCTGAACGACAAGCTGCCCACGTCCATCGTCATTCTCGACGTCGACGAAACGCACCATCGCTTTCACGCCCGGCACGACGCCGTGTCGCGCTCCTACGTCTATCGTTTCTCCAAGCGCCGCTCCGCCTTCGAAAAGAAGTACGTCTGGTGGGTTCGCGAACCGCTCGACCTGGAGAAAATGCAGGCGGCCGCCCAGAAACTCATCGGCCGGCATGACTTCTCCGCCTTCGCCCAACGCGATCCCTCCAAGCCCGACGAGTCGACCACCGTCGTCGTCACCGCGGCCGGCGTCTCGGAAGAAGACAACCTCGTCCTGTTCCGCATTGAAGCCTCCCACTTCCTTTGGAAGATGGTGCGGCGTCTGGCCGGCGTGCTGGCCCGCATCGGCACCGGCGAACTCTCGCTCTCCGAACTCGAACGCTTCCTGGAAGGCGAGGCCGATTCGCGCATCGCCACCTGGACCGCCCCCGCCTCCGGCCTGTTTCTCGAACGCGTCACCTACGACGCCTCCGAAGCCGCGCCGTTGCCGGCCGAAGACAAACCCACGCGCCGCGCGCCGGAGCGTGAGAAACGCGCGCCGGAGCGCGAGAGAAAGGTGTACCGCGAACCGGAGCGCGCGCCCCGGCGCAAACCCGACGGCCCGCCCTCCCGCTATGCCGGCCGCGACCGAAAACCCGCCTTCAGCCGCGACGACCGTCCCGCCCGGCCGCCCTATCAAGGTCCCCGCCGCGGTGACGACGAAGGCCGCCCGCCGCGCCGCTTCGACGACGATCGCCCGGCGCCGCGCTACGGCAAGGGGCGCTTCAGTGGCGGAGCTTCCAAAGGATTTGACGCATCATCCCCTGCCAGACCTCCGCGTCGTGGGGGCGAAGATCGAGGCGGCGCACGAGGTGACGCACCTTCTCGTCCGAGAACTCCGTTCGGCGATAACCCGCGAGCGCGAGGGCCTCGCCCAGAAGGTCCGCGAGGCGATCGAGATCGGCGGCCGCCGCGCGAGTCTCGGGACTTCGAACGGCCGAAAGCTCCGCGCGACTCTCGCGACTTTGAACGGCCGAAGGCTCCGCGTGGCCCGAAGAAGCCGTTTGGCGGCCCTCCGGCGCGGGGTCCGCAAAGCCGGGGTCCGCAAAGCCGAGGTCCCCAGAGCCGGGGTCCCCAAGGCCGGGGCCCGAAGCCGATGGGTCCGAAAGGCCGCGGTCCCAAGCCGGGCGGCCCGAAGCGGCGTGGACCGCGCGACTAAGCTCGTAGGCGCACACCGCCACGGCCTGCCCCAGATTCATCGAGCCATGATCGTCCCGCGTGGGAATCCGCAGCGATCGCTGGCAGTAGGTGAAGTCCTGCTTGGTGAGCCCGCTCTTCTCTGAGCCGAATACCAGCGCCACCCGGCCACTCACGGCCGCCATGCGTTCCGCCGCCTCGTCCAGAACATCGAGCGGCTGGCGCAATTCGCGCCGGTCCATCGAACCGGTGCCATACACCAGCTCACAGTCGGCCACCGCGTCGCGCAGCGTGGCGAACTCCCGCGCCGCCGCCAGCAGCGGGCTCGCGTGTACGCCGCTGCGCGCTTCCTCCACCGCGTCCCGGTAGGCGTTCACCAGGCGAAGACTCCCGAAGCCGAAGTTCGACAGCGCTCGCGCCGCCGCCCCGATATTCAGCGGATTGCGCGGTGAGACGAGCACAACGTGTAATTCCAAACAACCCCCCGGCGCCTGTCTTTTGCCGCAGCCGCCAACTTACAACGCTAGCGCACGCGACGAGCCGCATCCCCCCACGGTGGCGCTTCCCTGGGGAAATCGTGTATACTAACTGAAATTTCAGTTATTCAGGGGAGGTGATCCATGTTGAGGATCCTCGTTTCCGCTACGCTCGCCGCCGCGCTCGCGCTCCACGCGCAGCAAGGCCGCGGTACCATCCAGGGCCTCGTGACCGACGCCTCCGGCGCCGCCGTCGCCGGAGCGAGTGTCACCATCACCAGCACGGCCACCAACCAGACGTTCCGCACGCAATCCACCGGCGACGGACTCTACATCGCCCCCAACCTCGCCGTGGGCGACTACACCGTGGCCGTGGAGAAAACCGGCTTCCGCCGCGCGCTCCGCTCCGGCATCCTGCTGCAAGTGGACCAGCGCGCGCAAGTCGACATCAAGCTCGACGTCGGCCAGGTAGCCGAAACGGTCGAAGTAAAAGGCGAAGCGCCGCTCGTCGACACCTCCAACACCTCGATCGGCAAGGTCGTCGACCAGAAGCGCGTGCAGGAATTGCCGCTCAACGGCCGCAACGCCCTGGCGCTCACGCTCCTCACCCCCAGCGTCAAGTCCAACGCCGGTCCCACCGCCTCGGGCTTCGCCGACCGCGGCATCCAGCTTTCGTCCATCTCCATCAACGGCGGCCCCAACGCCATGAACGCCCAGCTCCTGGACGGCGCCAACAACATCCAGAGCTACATCGGCGAAGTCGCCATCAACCCGGGCGTGGACTCCGTCGAAGAGTTCAAGGTCCAATCCGGCGCCATGTCCGCCGAATACGGCTTCACCGCCGGCGGCGCCATCAACATGGTGACCAAGTCCGGCACCAACACGCTGCACGGCTCGCTCTACGAATTCCTGCGCAACGAGAAGCTCGACGCGCGCAACACCTTCGCCACCGCCCGCCCGCCGTTCCGCTACAACCAGTTCGGCGCCAGCGCCGGCGGCCCCATCAAGAAGGACCGTACCTTCTTCTTCGGCAACTGGGAAGAGTACCGCTACCGCCGCTCCACGCCGCGCATCGCCAGCTTCCCCACGGCCGGCCAGCGCACCGGCAACTTCTCCGATCTGTTCACCGCCCAGGGCAACCTCATCCCCATCTACGATCCCTACTCCACCCAGGGCTCCGGCACCGGCGTTACGCGCTCGCTCTATCCGGGCAATGTGATTCCCGCCAACCAGATCGACCCCGTCGCCCGCGCCATCAACGAGTTCTACCCTCTGCCCAACCGCACCCCGACCGACCGCTTCACCAACGCGAATAACTTCCAGTCCCTCGCCTCCGAAGTGCAGCTCATGCGGCAGTACATGTTCAAAGGCGATCACCGCTTCAACGATCGCAACGCCCTTTCCGGCCGCTACTCGTTCTTCAATCACCGCACCGACAACGGCGGCGGCGGCGCGGCGCTCTATCCCAACGAAGTGGTGGGCAAGCGCGACGACGACCTGAAGAATTGGAACGCCGTCATCACCGACACCCATACCTTCACGCCGTCCATCGTGAACGAATTCCGCGTCGGCGCCACCCGTGGCTACTTCCCCTTCGTCGTCCGCAGCTTCGGCGGCGGCTGGCCGCAGAAGCTCGGCCTGCCGCCCATCGTGCCGGCCGACACCTTCCCCGCCATCGGCAACGGCCTCACCGGCTTTAACACCGGCACCGCCGGCCTGCGCGGCTCGCTCAACTGGCAGTTCCTCGACATCGTCAACATCGTGCGCGGCGCCCACTCCATGAAAATCGGCGGCGACCTCCGCCTCCTGCAAGGCCACAACCTGCAGCGCTCGGCGCCCTCCGGCTCCTATAACTTCAACGCGGGCCTTACCGGCAATCCGCTCACGCCCGCCGGCACCGGCTCTGCCTATGCCAGCTTCCTGGTCGGCGCCGTGCAAAGCGCGTCGGTCACCACCCACCTCGGCGAATCGCAAGTCACCCACACCATCAGCGGCTTCTTCCAGGACGATTGGAAAGTCACCCGCCGCTTCACGCTGAATCTCGGCGTCCGCTACGACTTCCAGTCGCAAGCCGTGGAACGCAACGACGGCGCCACCAACTTCGACCCCTTCTGCACGCTCCCCAACGGACTCCCCGGCTGTCTGGTCTTCGCCGGCGTCAACGGTCAGCCCCGCACCTGGAAGAAGAACGACTACTCGAACATCGCCCCGCGCCTCGGCTTCGCCTACGACGTCTTCGGCAACACCCGCACCATCGTGCGCGGCGGCTACGGCATGCTCTACCCGTCGCAGATGTGGCGCGAGAACTACCCGAACCCCTTTGGCTTTGCCCAAACCTCCACGTCCTATCTGCAGTCGGACCCCAATCGCCCCGCCTTCCAGCTCCGCCAGGGCTTCCCCTCGGCGCCCATCCCGCCGCAGGGCCGCGCCCTCGGCGCCGCCGCCGTTCTGGGCCAAAACACCGCCTACGACGAGGAAGACGGCAACATCCCGCGCATCCAGCAGTTCACCATGACGCTGCAGCAACAGCTCAAAGGAAGCTGGCTCATCGAAGCCGGTTACGCCGGCAACCTCGGCCGCGGCCTCACCGCCGGCAGCTACGACATGAACCAGCTCGACCCGCAGTTTCTCGCCCTCGGCAACCAGCTCCAACAGCAGGTGCCCAATCCCAACGCCGGCCGCGTGCCCGGCGCCTTCGGTGCCGCCACCATCTCGCGCGAACAATCCCTCCGCCCCTTCCCCCACTACGGCAGCATTACCGTGCGCAACCCGCGCCTCGGCAGCTACAACTCACACCTGTTCCTCATGAGCGTCGAGAAGCGCCTCTCCCAGGGCCTCGCCTTCCTGTTCTCTTACACCGGCGGCAAAATCATCTCCGACTCCATCGCCACGCCCGTCAACTTCGGCCCCATCGAACAGGCCTCCGTCATCGGCTACCAGAACGGCAAATTCAACCGCCGCGCCGAGCGCTCCGTCGACCCCTCCGACGTCTCCCAACGCGCCACCCTCAGCCTCGTCTACGAACTCCCCTTCGGCAAAGGCCAACAAGGCCTCAAGCGCCTCTACGGCGGCTGGCAGGTCAACACCATCGGCATCATGCAAACCGGCATCCCGCTGGTCGTCACCGGCGCCAATAACCAACGCGCCACCCGTCCGGATTCCACCGGCACCACCCCCCGGCTCGACAACGGCACCGCCCAGCGCTGGTTCGACACCACCCAATTCGTCAACCCGCCGCTCTTCACCTTCGGCAACCTCGGCCGCGCCCTCCCCGATGCCCGCACGCCCGGCACCGTCAACTGGGATCTCTCGTTCATCAAGAACACCCGCGTCACCGAGCGCTTTAATCTCCAGTTCCGCACCGAGATGTTCAACTTCCTCAATCACGTGAACCTCGGCATTCCCAACACCGGCTTCTCGCCCGGGCCCGACGGGCGCAACGTCAGCGGCGCCTTCGGCACCATCACCTCCGCCCGCGACGCCCGTACCATCCAAATGGCGCTCAAGCTTGTATTCTAGGAGCCATGCCCGCCGATGAAGACCAGGACCTCAGGCGCCCGCGCTGGTGGATCTTCGCCGGCGCGCTCGCCCTGGTCGCCTTCGTCTTCAGCCTCTCGGGCTCCTGGCCCATCACGCTGGGCTTTCTCGCGCTCTGCGGCGGGTTCCTCGCCTTTCAGCTTCGCCGGAAGCCCCGGCAGGCGCCCGTCCACTACTGCCGCCAGTGCGGCGAAATCCTCGATCGCAACGCCCGCCAGTGCCGCCATTGCGGCAGCGCCAGTTGGAGCGTGCGCGGGTTATCCTAAAGACTGAGCCGGAGGGATGGCCGAGCGGTTTAAGGCAGCGGTCTTGAAAACCGCCGTAGTGGCAACACTACCGTGAGTTCGAATCTCACTCCCTCCGCCACTTCCCTACTCCCCGGCCCGCAACACCACCAGCGTAATGTCGTCGTGCTGCGGCGCCCCCGCCGCGAACTCGTCCACCTTCCCCACAATCGCATCCCGCAACTCCGCCGCCCCCAACGCCCGCGCCGCCCCCAACGCCTCCGCCAACCGCCCCTCGCCAAACTCCTCACCCGCCGCATTCACCGCCTCGGTCACCCCGTCCGTGTAAAGCACCAGCGTGTCGCCCGCCGCGAGCGTCAATCCGCGCTCCTCGAAGGCCGCCTGCCGCTTCAATCCCAGCGCCAGCCCCTTCGTCCGGATCCACTCCACCTCCCCCGCGCCCGCGCGCAACAGCGCCGCCGGATTGTGCCCCGCCGACGCGTAGCGCAACTCCCGCCCGCCCGGCTCCAGCACCAGCGCAAACAGCGTAATAAAGCGATTGGCCGGCGTTGACTCAAACACCAGCCCGTTTAACTGCGTCAGCCTCTCCGCCAGACTCTCGCGTCCCCCCGCCAGCAACAAACCCCGCAACCCCGCCTGCAGGTTCGACATCAACAGCGCTGCCGGCACTCCCTTGCCCGCCACATCCGCAATCGTCAACACCAGCCGCCCGTCCGCCGCCACGTAGTCATACGAATCGCCGCCAATCGATTGCGCCGGCCGGCACACGCCCGCCAGCGTGATGCCCGCAAAGGCCGGCTCCCGCTTCGGCAACAGCCGCGCCTGCACCTCTTTTGCGATCTCCAACTCACGGTGCAGCCGCTCCCGCTGCGCCGCTTCCTCGGCCACCACCTGCGTTAGCCGCGCATTCTCAATCGCCAATCCCGCCTGCTGCGCTACCGACTCCAGCAATTGCCGTTCGCCCGGCGAGTACGGCTCCTGGCTCTTCTTCGGCCCCAAGTGCAGCGCGCCCACCACGCCCTGCCGCCCGTAAACCGGCAACGCCAAGGCCTCGGCGCCCGCCGCGTGCAACCACGCCGGCGCCGCCCCGCCGTCCGCCAGCCACCACTGCGCGCTCGTCACATGCAGCACCTGCGACACCCGCCCGGCCACCGTCTCCAGCACCCGCGCCGGATCGGTAATCGCCCGCAACGGCTCGGCCATCCCCGCCAGCACCTGTTCGGCCTGCACCGCCTCGCGGAAAAATCTCCGGTCAATCCAACTCCGCAGCCGCCCCGCCACCGGCCCCACAAACACCAGCGCCCCCAGGCTCCACCCAATCGCCGCCCAGCGATTCTCCACCAGCGCCAGCGGCACAATCGCCAACGCGATCCGCAACGCGTCCACCGAACGCCGCGCCAATGCGTACTGCAAGCCTTGCCGCACCACCACGCCCACATCCATCGCGCGGTCCACAATCAGCACGTAGGCGAACGTCACCGGCACCAGGAAAATCGCCGCAATCGCCGGCGCCCACACCGCCAGCGGCATCGACGCCACCGGCCGGCCCAACAATCCCGCGATCTCGAGCAAAAACGCCGGCCCCCGGCCCATCACCATGCCCGCCACCAGCACCCGCAGCCGCCGCCGCGTATCCGGCGCCGTTTCGCCCGCCAGGCGATACACCAGGTTCGCCCAGCCGAGCACCAACGCCGCCAGCGTCGCCGTCACCGCCAGCCAGCGCGGCAACCCCATCGGCTCCAGCGCCGGCAGCCACTCCGGAAAGTGCAAACCCGCCAGCGCCGCCAGCGCCGTCTGGCCCGCGTGGTAGAACAACACCACGCTCACCGGCCAGCGTAACCACGGCAGCAGCCGCCGGCCCGCGTAAAAGTCCAGCCCAAACCACAGCCACGCCACCGGCGCCATCCGCAGCAGCCACCCCTGCGTCACCCGCAACGCCCCCGCCAGCCCCCCGTGCCAGGCGTCCGTTTGAAACAGGTACGAATAGAACTGCACCAGACCCAGCAGGACCAGCAACACCAACCACGCCAGGCGGTCCAGCGGCCGCCGCCACACAATGAAGAAGCCCAGAAGAATCGACACCCACGGCGTCACAATGTTCTGCATCACCGTGAACAGCCGCTCGCCCGTGCTGATGTGGAAGCCGCGCGACGGCGCCTGCACTGCCACCCGCTCCCCGCCCCGCTCCACCACCAGATCCACCGGAGCGCCCACCGGCCGCCGAATCAGATTCTGATACATCTGCCAGCGCGTCGCCACCGGCGCCCCGTTCACCGCCACAATCCGGTCGTCCCGCCGCAAACCGCCGAACTCGTCCTCGTTCACCCGCAGCGAATCGTGCATCGGCAGCCGCTGATGCTTCGTCTCCGGGCTCACCACGAACTCCATCGTCGACCACGTGAGCCGCACCTGCAAGGCGGCTACCACGATAAACAAAATCGCCAGCAGCGTTAACCTTGCGTTTCGGGCCATCTGGCTATGCTACTGCGCCGCCGTCTCGTGCAACGCGATCCGGTTTCCTTCGCTGTCTTCGAACTCCGCCACAAACCCGTTGGCCCCCACCGCCGTGCGCGGATACAGCGTCTTGCCGCCCTGGGCCTGCGCCCGCGCCAACGTGGCCGCAATATCGGCGGTGGAAAAGTAAACGATCGGCCCCGTCTTGGCCGGCACATACACCTCGCCTTTCGCCAACGCGCCACTCGCCCCCGGCGCTCCCTCCTGAAACGGAAACAGCGCCATCTCGTTCCCGTCAATCGTCTGCCGCTCAAAGGCAAACCCGAATACCGCCGTGTAGAAACGCACCGCGCGATCCAGATCCCGCACGGGGATCTCAAAATAGGCCACCGGATTCTTCGTCATCGGCTTTGGAGTCTCCCGCCCACAACCCGCCAGCAGCAGCACGAGCACCAGGCTCGCCGCCCGCCCGGGAAAGCGCCGGCCCGTCAACGCGCCGCCGCCCGCACCCACTCGGGCTCATCCGGCTCCCACAGAATCGGCATCCCTTTCGCCACTTCCCACCGGTGCAGAATCGAAATACCCCGGTCGCCGATATACCCATCCGGCAACTTGTACGCCTCATCGCGCAACGCCGTCTCGAGCGGGACAAACCGGTACCCCCGCCGCCGGAACATCGCCACAATCTCCCCGCCCGTCTGCGCATTCAGCAGATTCGCGTGAATCAGCAAAATCTGCGGAAACTCCCGCCCCACCAACTCCACGCTGCGCTTCTCAAAGAACTCCGTCACCCGCTCCATATAACTCACATACTCGCGCCGGATCTTCTCCTGCAGCGCCCCATCGCCCGCCGCCGTCGCCTTGGCCAGCGCGTTTGAAAACAGCCAGTCTGAGTTGTCAATCGTTACCGGCGCCTGCTCATATCCCCGCGCTTTCAGGAACTCGGCCAGCGCCACCTTCTTGTCCAGCGTCGGTGCCGTGTGCAACATCGGCGAACGGAAATACCGCAACGGCCCCCCGGCGACCGACTTCAACAACGGCTCCGCCCGCAAAATATCGTCGTGATACTGCTCGCTCGTCACCCGCCCCAGACTCGGATGCGAAAACGTGTGATTCCCAATCTCGTGCCCCGCCGCCACCCACTGCCGCAGCACCTTCTCCCGCGCCGCCGACGTCTCGCAGTTCCGTCCAATCACGAACACCGTCGCCCGCACTCCGGCGAAATTCCGCAACAACTGCCCGGTCAACTCCTCCAGCCGCGCCGCCTCGCAAGCCCCCGGCCCCGAATGCGCAATCGGCAAATCGTCAATCGTAATCGCCACCTGCCGCTCCGCGCACAGCAGGCCCGCGCCCAGCAAACAGCCGCTAACCCAGCGAGTAAGTGAAGTCATAGAAATGCTTCCCGCCCTCCAGCCGAATCGTCATTACGCCCGTCAAACCCTCCAGCGCCCCCGTTCCCGAATCCGGCACCACCGCAATGCTCTGCCCCGGCACGCCGCGCGTCATCGTGCTGGAATGCTGCAGCACAAACGAGCCTTCCTTCCCGCCCAGCACCCCCGTCACCCTCTCCATCGCCACATACCCGGCCGACCCCTTCACGCTCGTCACGAACGAGATCATGAATCCCTCGCTCGCGCCCCGCAGCGGACCCTCGAACGTCTTCGCAATCGACATCCGCCCAAACGGCGGCGCCGCGCCTTCCACCGGAGTCAGCTTCACGTGAAACTCGCCAGAAATCTGCATAGAAATCCGTTGTAACATTCTTCCAGCATCATGTTCCGCCGCCTCAGCCTCGCCCTCGCGCTCACCGCCTGCGCTCTTCCCGCGCAAAAGCCCGTTACCTGGGAAGGCCGCCCGGGCACGCTGCTCGAAAACGACAAGCTCGAGCTCATCACGCTCGACCAGGGCGGCGCCTTCGTCAGCCTGCTGCTCAAAGACGATGCCCGCCGGATCAACCCCATGTGGGACCCCATTCGCCTTGCCCGCGAAACCAAGTCGCCCTCCCGCTTCGGCTCCAGCCTCGGCCACTTCGTCTGCGTCGACGGCTTCGGCCCCACCTCGCCCGACGAGCAAAAGGCCGGCTTCCAGGGCCACGGCGAAGCCCACCGCATGGATTGGCAACGCACCAGCGCCGGCCGCGACGGCCGCCGCCAACACCTCGCCTTCAAAACCCACCTGCCCATCGTCCAGGAAAATTTCACCCGCCGCCTGGAAATCGTCGACGGCGAGCAGGTCGTCTACGTCGACAGCGAACTGGAAAGCCTCACCGGCTTTGACCGCCCCATCAACTGGGCCGAACACGCCACCATCGGCGCCCCCTTCCTCGCCCCCGGCAAAACCGTCGTCGACGCCTCCGTCGGCCAATGCCAAACCCGCCCCCACCAGCAACAGCCCCCCAATCGCACCCTCGCCTCCGGCAAAGACTTCGCTTACCCTCTGGCCGACAAACTCGATGGCACCAAACGCGACATCCGCCTCGTCCCCGATCCGCCCAATTCCATGGATCACACCGGCTGCGTCGTCGACCCCTCCCGCACCCACGCCTTCGTGACCGCGCTGAACACCGGCCAACGTCTGCTGCTGGGCTACGTCTTCCGCCGCGAAGAGTACCCCTGGCTCCAGGAATGGCTCAATTACCCGCCCAACGGCGCCCTCTCCCGCGGACTCGAATTCGGCACCCAACCCTACGACGTCTCCCGCCGCCAGGCCGTCAGCCTGGGCACCATGTTCGGCGTCCCCACCTACCGCTGGCTTCCGGCCAAAGGCAAAATCGGCAGCCGCTTTCTCTTCTTCTGGACCCGCATCCCCGCCGGCATGAACAAAGTCGACGACGTTCAACTCACCGGCGGCAAGCTCGTCATCACCGGCAGCGGCCAACGCCTCGAACTCGCCGCCTCCCTCGGACTCTAAACCGGCCTCCCGCCAAGGGAAAACATCCCAAGGAAGTACGGCATAAATCCCGCGTCTCATAGACTGCGGGACCCGTCCGATAAGATCAGAAGGTAGATGGCTCTTCCGGGAAACCCCTTACTCGATCTCGCACACCGCATTCCGTTCGACCAGATCCGCGTCGAACACGTCGAACCCGCGCTCACGGCGCTGCTGGAAGAATGCCAACGCAGCCTTGATGCCCTGGCGGCGCAATCCGGTCCACGCACATTCGAGAACACGCTGCTGGCCTACGACGCGCTTACCGCCCGGCTCGACGAGGCGTTTGCCGTGGTGCGGCATTTGGAGAGCGTCGCCACGACGCCGGCGCTGCGGGAAGTCTTTCATAAGGTGGAGCCCGCCGTGATGCAGTTCTACAACTCCATCCCGCTCCACGAAGGGCTGTGGCAAGCCATTCAGCAGGTACCCAAGGCCGGGCTCAACCCGGCCGAAACGCGCCATCTCCAGAAAACGGTCGACTATTTCCGTCGCCATGGCGCCGAGCTTTCGGCCGAGGGCAAGGCCCGTTTGCGGGAGATCGATGACGAGCTCACGCACATCACCACCAAGTTCTCCGAGAACGTCCTGGACTCCACCAACGCCTTCGAGTATGTAATCACCGACGAGGCCGGGCTGGCCGGTCTGCCTGAGTCGGCCATCGCCGCCGCGCGCCAGAGCGCCCGCAACAAAGGGCTCGAGCACGGCTGGCGCTTCACGCTTCATGCGCCCAGCTATACGCCGGTGCTCACCTATCTGGACAACCGCGCCGTCCGCGAGAAGTTCTACCGGGCTTTCGTCACCCGCGCCGCCGCCGCCCCTTACGACAACAAGGGCTTGATCCAGCGCATCCTCGACCTGCGGCGGGAAAAGGCCCGGATGCTCGGCTTTTTCAACTTCGCCGACTTTGCGCTGCAGGATCGCATGGCCCGCCGCGGCGAGATCGCCTATGAGTTCCTGCTGGAACTGGCGCACCACTCCCGCGACTACTTTAACCGCGAAAATGACGAACTCGAGCAGTTTCAGCGCAAGTTGCTCGGCCCGGACGCGCCTCCCCTCCAACCTTGGGACGTGTCGTACTTCGCCGAAAAGCTGCGCCAGGAACGCTACGCCTTTGACGAGGAACTGCTCCGGCCGTATTTCCCGCTGGACCAGGTCGTGGCCGGTTTGTTTGAAATCTGTCAGCGGCTGTTCGGCTTCCGCGTGGTGGAAGCGGCCGGTGTTCCCGGCTGGGACCCCGCGGTGCGCTGCTACGACCTGATCGACTCCGACGGCCTGTTGCTCGGCTCCTTCTATACCGACTGGTTTCCCCGCGAGAACAAACGCCAGGGCGCCTGGATGGACGCCTTCCGCACCGGCGGCCCGATTCCCGGCGGGTTCCGACCCCACCTCGGCCTGATGTGCGGCAACATGACGCCGCCCCTTGAGGGCCGTCCCGCCTTGCTCACCCACCGCGAAGTGGAGACCGTCTTTCACGAATTCGGCCACTTGATCCATCACCTATTGAGCCGCGTGCCGATCCGCGCCCGCGCCGGCACCAACGTCGCCTGGGACTTTGTGGAACTGCCCTCGCAGATCATGGAGAACTGGTGCTGGGAAAAACCCGCGCTCGACCTGTTCGCCCGCCATTGGCAGACCGGCGAGCCCATCCCCGGCGAGCTGTTTGCCAAAATGCGCCGCGCCCGCACGTTCCGCGCCGCCAACGCGCAGATGCGCCAGCTCGGCTTCGGCATTACCGACCTGTCGGTACACATTCACTTCGACGCCCGCCGCTACCACGAGGAAACCGGCGGCGATGTCATGCAGTATTGCCGCGAAGTCCAGGAGCTCTATTCCGCCGTCCCCTTGCCGGCTGACCACGCCGGCATGTGCTCGTTCACCCACATCTTCTCCAGCCCCATCGGCTACGGCGCCGGCTATTACAGCTACAAATGGGCCGAGGTGCTGGACGCCGACGCCTTTAGCCGCTTTCTCAAGGAAGGCGTCTTCAACGCCGAAACCGGCCTCAGCTTCCGCCGCCACATTCTCGAAAAGGGCGATAGCGACGATCCCGGCTCCCTGTTCCGCGCTTTCATGGGCCGCGAGCCCGATCAACGGGCTCTGCTGGTCCGGCAGGGGCTGCTGGTTCTAGGTTGATTGCCGGGCGCCGTCCCTCCCGCCTCGGGTGTGTACCTTACCCGCCTAACATCCTCACGCGTTTACACCGATAACGCTATAGGGTGTGCCGCAACCAGTGAACCTGTCTCTGACCGTCAAAGCTTACCTGACGCTCATGATCTCCCTTGGGGTCATGAGCTTCTTGGAGCTGGCCAACTGGCAGTCGAAAGACCTGGCTCGCTTTGTGGTCATCGCCTCGGTCGCCACTTTCGGCTCCCGCCTGAAGGTCAAGCTGCCCGGGATCGACGCCACCATGTCGGTCGCCTTCTTCTTCATTCTCGTCGGCGTGGTCGAGCTCTCCCTGCCGGAAACGCTGCTGGTCGGCATTGCGGGACTTTTCTGGCAGTGCATCGCGCAGAAGCTCACGCCCATGCGCGCCGTCCAACTTGCCTTTAACTTTTCGGTCACCGGCTGTTCGGTCACCATCGCTTATTGGATGTTCCATCACCCGGCCGTGCGGGCGCTGCCGCTGGAGTATCCGCTGATCCTCGCCCTGGCCTCCACGGTTTACTTCGTGGCCAACACGGTTCCGGTCTCCGGCATTGTCGCGCTCACCGAGGGCAAGAACATCCTGCATGTCTGGCGCGACTGCTACTTCTGGTCGTTCCCGTATTACCTGGTGGGCGCCGCCGTGGCGCTGGGCTTCCATGCGCTCTCCGAGGCGGTCGGCTGGCAGACGGCGATCTTCGTCATGCCCATTGTCTACGTCGTCTACCGCTCCTATCAGCTGTATCTGGAGCGGCTGCAGGCGGAAAAGACGCAGACCGAGAACCAGCGCAAGCACGCCGAGGAAATGTCGAAGCTGCACTTGCGCACCATTGAGGCGCTGGCGCTCGCCATTGAGGCGAAAGACCAAACCACGCACGACCATCTGGGCCGCGTGCAGGTTTATGCCCTCGAAGTGGCCAAGGAGTTGCAGCTCAAGGAAGAAGAGCTGGAGGCCGTGCGCGCCGCCGCGCTGCTGCACGACATCGGCAAGCTGGCCGTGCCGGAGCACATTATCTCCAAGCCCGGGCGGCTGACGCCCGAGGAGTTCGAGAAGATGAAGATCCATCCGGTGGTGGGCGCCGAAATTCTCGACCGCGTCCAGTTCCCCTACCCGGTGGTGCCCATCGTCCGCCATCACCACGAAAAGTGGGACGGCTCGGGCTATCCGGACGGGCTGCGCGGCGAGGATATCCCCATCGGAGCCCGCATCATCGCCGCCGTCGATTGCCTGGACGCGCTGGCCAGCGACCGTCAGTACCGGCGCGCGCTGCCGCTCGATGAAGCCATGCAGGTGGTCATCAAAGAGTCGGGCGTGGCGTTTGATCCCCGCATCGTCGAAATCCTGGGGCGCCGTTACCGGGAGCTGGAAACGCTGGCCCGGGACGCGCAGATCGAACTGGGTAAGTTGTCGACCGATGTGCGCGTGGAACGCGGCGCCGCCCCGGCCGCCGGATTTGCCGGCGAAAACGTCCAGGTGCGCCGCAAGCCCGACTTCCTGGCCACGATCGGCGCCGCGCGCCACGAGGCGCAGGTGCTGTTTGAGATGGTTCAGGTCATCGGCCAGTCGCTCAGCCTGAACGAGACCCTCTCGGTGCTGGCCATGCGCCTGAAGAAGCTGATCCCCTACGACAGCCTGGCCGTCTGGGTAAAGCAGGAGGACTGCGTCACCGCCACGTTTGTCACGGGCGACGAATTCCGTCTCTTCCAGGCGCTGCGGATTCCCCTGGGCCAGGGCCTTTCCGGCTGGGTGGCCGAAAGCGGCCGTCCGATGGTGAACGGCAATCCCTCGGTGGAACCCGGTTATCTGAACGATCCCACCAAGTTCAGCAATCTGCGCTCGGCTCTGTCGGTGCCGCTGGAAGGCGCCGCCGGCGTGGTGGGCGTGTTGTCGCTCTATCACGCCGAGCGCGACCACTTCAATTCCGACCACCTCCGGGTCCTGTTGGCCATCGCCTCCAAGCTCGGCGTCTGCGTGGAAAACAGCCTGCGCTTCCAGCAGGCCGAGGACAACGCCACGGTCGACTATCTCACCGAGCTGCCCAACGCCCGGGCCCTGTTCGATCATCTGGAAAGCGAAGCCGCCCGTTGCAAGGCCGCTCAGTTGCCGCTTTCGGTATTGGTGGGCGACCTCAACGGCTTCAAGGCGGTGAACGACCGTTTCGGCCACTTGGAAGGCAACCGCATTCTCCAGGCGGTGGCGCGCAACCTGCGCGGCGCCTGCCGCGAGTCGGACTACGTGGCGCGCATGGGCGGCGACGAATTCGTGATTGTCGTGCCCAACACGCCGGCCGAAGTGATGACGACGCTGCTCATCCGCCTGAACCAGGCCGTCAAGCGGGCGGGCGAAGAAGTGCTGGGGATGGCGGCGATCTCCTTTGCCGTGGGCGAAAGCCGGTTGGGCGAGGACGGCGAGCGCTCCGAAGAGTTGCTGGCGGCCGCCGATAAGCGGATGTACGCCAACAAGGTCGCCATGAAGAAGCAGGGCGCCGCCACGCAGGACCTGGCCAATCTGGTGGGCCATCTTTCGGCGGCCGACAGCAAAACCAACCCGGACCCGGGTACCGCCGAGGCCGCGCCGGCGCCGTCCGTGAAGATCACGCGCGCGCCGGTCAATTGAGGCCCCCGATGCCGGTAGCTTTGCGTCATTGCCTGGAAGGAGCCGTGGCCTGGATCTTGGCGGCGGTGTTGGCCGCCTGCCTGATCTGCTGGGCGCCGGGAACGGGCATTGCCGAAGACGAACTGGACGGCACGCGCTCGGCCGAAGCCGTGGAGCAACTGCGGCGGGAGCGGGCGGGCGACGCCTCCGCCGTGAGCGTCCTCACGCACCTGGCGCGCGGGCTGGCGACCGGCGATCTGGGGCATTCCCAGGCGCTGAACCGCCCGGTGCGGGAGTTGCTGGCCGAGCGGTTGCCGGTGACGGCCGCGCTGATCGCCGGCGGCTGGTCGCTGGCGTGGATGGTCGGCCTGGGGCTGGCCACGGCCGGGCTCGGCGGCCGCCGAACGCGCTTGCTGCCGCTGGCGCTGATGAGTCTGCTGGCGTGCGTGCCGGCGGCGGTGTTCGCGCTGGCCTGCGCGATGGCGGGCTGGCCGGCGGCGGCCGCCTTGGCCGCCGTGGTCACGCCGAAGGTGTTCGCCTATAGCGACGGTATCCTGCAGCGCGGCTGGGCCGAGCCGTACCGGCTGATGGCCGTGGCGCGCGGCGTACCGCCGGCGCGGGTATGGTGGTCGCATCTGCTGCGGCCGGCGGCGGCGGAGTTTCGCGCGCTGGCCGGCGTCACGCTGCCGGTGGCGATCGGGGCGGCGATTCCGGTGGAGGTCTTTACGGGGGCGCCCGGCGTGGGCGAGTTGGCGTGGAAGGCGGCGATGGGCCGCGACGTCATGCTGCTGCTCTATCTCACGCTGATTCTGACCGGCGTTACGCTGGCCACGCGTCCGGTGAATCGCGACGGCCTGGGGGAGCGCACCCATGCGTAAGGCCGCCCTCGCCGTGCTGATGCTCATCGCGCTGGGGGCGCTGGCCGCCGATTGGATCGCGGCGAGCTCCTACGAAACGCAGAGCCGGGAACTGCCCGACGCTCCGCCCTCGCGCCAGCATCCGCTCGGCACCGACGACTTGGGCCGCGACCGTTGGGCGCGCCTCTGGCACGGCACCCGCGTCTCGCTGCTGCTGGCGCCGGCCGCGGCGCTTTTGGCCACGGCCCTGGGCGGGCTGATCGGCATGTTGGCGGCGCTTTCCGGACGGCTGGGACAGCGAGTGGTGAACTTCGTAATCGCGGTCTTTCTGGCCTTCCCCTGGCTCTTCCTGCTGCTGATGGTGCGGGCGGCCCTGCCGCTGAACGTATCGGCCTGGGCGTCGGTAACGCTGACCTTCCTCCTGCTGGGGCTGCTGGGCTGGGCCTCGGGCGCGCGCGTGGTGGAAAGCGGGATGCGGACGATCCTCGGCTCCAGCTATCTGCTGGCGGCGCGGGCGCAGGGTCTCACGCCGGCGCGGCTCTACGCGCGCCACGTGTTGCCGGCGCTAGGTCCGCTGCTGGCGGCGCAATTCTGGGTGGTGCTGCCGGGCTTCATTCTGAGCGAAGCCACGTTGGGCTTGTTGGGGCTGGGCGTCACCGAACCGCTGCCGTCGCTCGGCCTGCTGACGGCCGAGATGCAAAACCTGCCGGCCGTCGCCGCGAGCCCGTCGATGGTGGCTCCGGCGGTGATGCTGGTGCTCATTCTGCTTTGTTTGCGGGGACTGGCCATGTCCCGGAATGTCACATGAAAACTCTCCTTCTCACTACTCTCTGCCTGCTGGCCGGTCCGCTGCTGGCCGGCGCCGAACTGCGCTTCGCCATGGCGTCGGACCCCAAGACGCTGCACCCGCTGCTGGTGGCCGATGACAACTCCGAAGTCATCCGCTATCTCACCAGCGGTGTGCTCCTGCGGGAGAATCGCAAGACGCAGAAGCTCGAACCGGAACTGGCCGAGAGCTGGAAGGTGCTCGACGGCGGGCGCCGCATTCAGTTTCACCTTCGCAAAGGTCTGCGCTTCCACGACGGCACGCCGCTGGATTCGGCCGATGTGCGCCACACCATTGCGCTGGCCGTGGAACCGGGCGCCAAGTCCGGCATCGGCCAGACGCTGCGGGCGGCCGGCGACGGCGTCGCGGTGCGGGTGGAGACGGCGCAGAAGTTCGAAGTGGTATTTCCGGGCGTGCTCTCGAACATCGAACGGATCTTCGACGGCTTGGCCATTCTCTCGTCGCGTTCTCCGCTAAAGGAGCGCGCCGCGGCGGGCCCTTTCTACCTGGCCCAGCACAAGGCCGGCTCGCAAATCCTGCTCGAACGCAACGCGAACTACTGGAAGAAGGACTCCAGCGGACGCCGGCTGCCCTATCTCGACGCCGTGCGGATCGACATTCAGCCGAATCCGGATCTGCAATACATGCGGCTGCGGCGGGGCGAGCTCCACTTCCTGTTGGGCATTCCGCCGGATTCGTTTGAGCGCCTGGAGAAAGAGTCGCCCACCTGGGCCGTCGATGCGGGGCCGGGGCTTGAGTCCGAGATGCTGTGGTTCAACCTGGCGCCGCAGGCGCCGTTGCCCGAATACAAGAAGGCCTGGTTCCAGTCGCGCGAGTTCCGGCGCGCGATCTCCTCGGCGATCCAGCGGGCCGACATTGCGCGGCTGGTCTATCGCGGCAACGCCGAGCCGCCGGCGAGCCCGGCCGGCCAGGCGAACAAGCTTTTCCACAACGCGAAACTCAAGCCGGTGGAGTACGATCCGGCCGGCGCGCTGAAGTCGCTCACCGCGGCCGGCTTCCGGCGGAACGCCCAGGGCAGCCTGGTCGACGCGCAGGGCAATCTGGTGGAGTTCTCGGTGATGACGAACGGCTCAAACAAGGCCCGGCAGCGCATCGCGGCTCTGTTGCAGCAGGACCTGGCCAAGCTGGGCATCCGCCTGAATCTGGTTTCGCTCGATCTGCCGTCGCTGGTGGAGCGGTTGACGCGCAGCTTCCACTACGAAACGTGCCTGCTCTCGTTGTCGAACATCGACATCGATCCGGCGCACCAGATGAACTTCTGGCTCAGCTCGGGCACGAACCACCCGTGGCATCCAATGCAGAAAACGCCGGCCACGCCGTGGGAAGCCGAGATCGACAAGCAAATGCGGACGCTCGGCTCCACGGCCGACCACAAGAAACGCAAGGCGGCGTTTGACCGGGTGCAGGAGATTGTCTGGGACCAGGCGCCGGTGTTGTTTCTTGTGACGCCGCATGCGCTCACGGCCGTCTCGCCGGCTTTGCGGAACGCGGCGCCGGTGGCGATGCGGCCACGCGTGTTTTGGAACGCCGAGTATCTGGACATCGACACGCGGATGGCGCGGAACAAATGAGCCTGCTCGAAGTCCAGCTCGACGCCTTTTACGGCAGCGCGCCGGCGCTGGCGGGCGTGGCCTTTACGCTCAATCGGGGCGAGGTGCTGGGCCTGGTGGGCGCCTCCGGCTCGGGCAAGAGCACGCTTTCGCTCGCCGCGCTCGGCTTGCTGGGCTACAAGAACGGCCGCGCGGCCGGACACCTGCGCTTCCACGGGCGCGACCTGCTCGGCCTGAGCGAGCGCGAATGGCGCGGCATCCGCGGCCGCCACATCGCGCTGGTGCCGCAGAATCCGCACGGCGCCCTGAACCCCGTGCTGCGGCTGCGCGCGCATTTCGAAGAAGCCTGGCGCGCCCACTCGTCACTGGCCTGGAAGGCGCAGGAACCAAAGCTGCTGGAGCGGCTGGCGAGCCTGGAGCTACCGGCCGACGCCGCGTTCCTCCGGCGCTATCCCGGCGAGATCAGCACGGGCCAGGCGCAGAGAGTGCTGGTGGCGCTGGCGCTGCTGCACGAGCCGGCGCTGCTGATTGCCGATGAACCGACCAGCGCGCTGGATCCGCTGGCCGCGCGGGAAACGCTGGAACTGTTCCGCCGCATCAATCTGAATCACGGCGTCGCCATGCTGTACATCTCGCACGATCTGGCGAGCGTGGCCGGCCTGTGTCATCGCGTGGCGATTCTGCAGAGCGGCCGTTTGGTGGAGATCGGGCCGGTGGCCCAGATTTTCACCGCGCCCCGCGAAGGCTATACCCGAAGGCTGGTGGCCGCCATCCCAAGGCTGCCGGGCGCGCAGCCCGCTCCGGCGCCGGACGGGGGAGTGGGCGAGTCGTTGGCGGCGTTGCGGGAGAGCACCAGCCCGGCGGGCGCGGAGACGCGGGCCGCTGTGGCCGAAGAACGCTCCTAAGCCCGGCGGAAGGCCGCCCAGGCGTAGGGCGCGGGGCCGTCGCGCGCCCAGGCGTAGGGCGCGGGGCCGATAAACTGAAAGGCATGCCCGCCTTGCTCTTTGCCGCTGCCCTGCTGCGCCTCACTCTGCCGGCCCAGACGCCGCATTCCGAACACGAGCACAAAAACGATCACGAGCACCGGAAGATGTCGGCCGGCGACCACATGCACCGCCGTTTCGACGACCCGGCCCAGTGGGCGAAAAGCTTCGACGACCCCGCGCGCGATGCCTGGCAAATGCCCGGCCGCCTGCTAGCCAGCCTGAAGCTCCGGCCCGGCCTGACCGTGGCCGATATCGGCGCCGGCACCGGTTACCTCACCATGCGCCTGGCCCCCCTGGTGAAGACCGTCTGGGCCGCCGACGTCGAGCCTTCCATGGTGGCCTATCTCCGGGAGCGCGCCGCCAAGGCGGGGCTCCGCAACGTGACGGCCGTGCAAGCCGGCGAGGCGTCGCCGAACCTGCCGTCGCCGGTGGATCTGATCGTCGTGCTCAACACCTACCACCACATTCCGGCGCGCGAAACCTACTTCGCCCGGCTGGCCAAGTCGCTCAAGAAGGGCGGCCGTTTGGCGGTCATCGACTGGCGGCCGGAAAGCCGTCTGGGCCCGCCGGCGAACTTCAAACTGAGCGCAGAAAAACTGACCGCCGAGATGACGAAGGCGGGCTACCGGCTGGCGGAACAATTCGACTACCTGCCGGAACAGAACTTTCTCGTGTTTTCCCGGTAACGGGCATACAATCGAAGCATATGAAACGCAGGACGCTGCTGGGCGGTGCCGGACTCTCCTTATCGTTGCCTTGGCTGGAGACCTTTGCGGCGCCGGCCGGCAAAGCTCCCGGGCGGCCGCCGGTCCGCATGGCGTTTCTCTACATGCCCAACGGCGTGAACACCGCCGCCTGGCTGCCCACAGGCACGGGCCGCGACTTCCAGCTTTCGCCCACGCTCTCGCCGCTGGAACCGCTCAAGCACAAGGTGACCGTGCTTTCCAATCTTTGGAACGCGGCGTCAAAGGGCGGCGACGGGCATTACGTGAAGGAAGCCGCCATCCTGACGTGCGCCACGATTAAGAAGACCCCGGGCGCCGACCTGGCCAACGCGATCTCGGTCGACCAGTTGGCGGCGCAGCGGATCGCCAACGCCACGCCGCTGCCCTCGCTCGAACTCGGGATTACGCCGGTGGCGATCGGCGTCGACGCCGTGGTCGGCTACACGCGGATCTACGGCTCCCACATCGCCTGGGCCAACGCGACCACGCCGCTGGCCCGCGAGATCAACCCCCGGGCCGCCTACGAGCGGCTTTTCCGCGCCGGCACGGAGCCGGAGGGCGCGGCGGCGCGGCTCGACGCGCTGCTGCTGGATCGCGTCCTGGGCGACGCCCGGCGCCTGCGCACGCAGATTAGCGGCAGTGACCGTCATCGTCTGGACGAATACTTATCCACGATGCGTTCGATTGAGCAGCGCGTGGAACGCGCCGCAACCGGAGGCAAACGCGAGTGGCGGCCGCGGGCCGCGCTGGACCCCAAGGCTCTGCCCAACGACCGGCCGGCCGATCACGCCGAGCACGTTCGCCTGATGCTCGACATGATCGCCGTGGCGTTCCAGACCGACACCACGCGCGTGGCCACTTTCATGTTCGGTAACGCCGTGAGCAACGTCAGCTTCCGGTTTCTGGAGGGCGTAACGGCCGGCCACCACGACGTTTCGCATCACCAGAAAGACCCCGCCAAACTGCGCGAATACCAGATCATCAATCAGTGGCACATTGCGCAGTATGCCTATCTGCTGCAGAAGCTCGACGCAATGCCGGAGGGCGACTCGACGGTGCTCGACAATTCGATGATCCAGTTTGCCTCCGCCCTCTCCGACGGCAATGCGCACGATCCGCACAAGCTGCCGGTGGTGGTGGGCGGGCGGGGCGGCGGACGCGTGGCGGCCGGTCAGCACCTGGTGTACGACGTGGACCATCCGCTGGCCAATCTCTATGTGTCGATGCTCGACGCCTTTGGCACGCCCGTGGAGCGGTTCGGCGACTCGAGCGGTCCGTTGGCGGGCTTCCTCCATGTCTAGCTGGCTGGCGCTCGTCGCCTGGGCGGCGGCGGATTTTTCCGGGATCTGGATGGGCCAGTTGGAACGGCCGAACAACGAGCCGCTGGACGTGGCGTTTCAGTTGACGCAAAAAGGCGGTCAACTGACCGGCAAGCAGTACGATGACTACAAGAGTCCCGTGGTGATGGAAGGCAAAGTGGTGGGGGACACGATGAGTTTTGTGGTGGTAATGGCGGAGCAGGCGGGGAACGAGATCCGGCAGACGCGTTACCGCTATACGGGGAAGTTGGCGGGCGGGGAGATCGAGATGACGCGGGAGCGGGAAGCGATGGTGAACGCGGCTAACGGTGCGAGCGTGCAACCGGGGCGGAACGGGACGAAACAGACGTTTCGGCTGCGGCGATTGGGGGCGGGTTCGGCCGGGGAACGCTCCAAGCAGTAAGCAAGGTACTATCTTTCGATAACATAAACATCGAAAGATAGGGAAGAAAGGCGAAAGATACCGGCGAGATATGCGGCGAAAGGGGTATGCTTTGGGCAGCCGAACGATTCGGCTAGCCCAGGCGCTCTCAAGGGCTAGCCGCGATCATCCGGTACCGGCGACCTATATTGTGTTGGAGCACTAGGCGCCGATAAGTGGTCTGATGCCTGATAGACGCTTGCCGTTCGAAGTTTCTTTACCGGGGCAGAACAAAAATCGGGGCATCGGCGGACCGAGGAAATATGCCGAGTGAACGAATCGCTCAATTAGAAGCTGAACTCACCAAGCACCACCAGCGCTTCCGGCCGCAGGTCCTCCGGTACGGAATGGCCTCGGGAGCATCTCCGGCAGAGGCTGAGGACCTGGCGCAGGAGGCGTTTCTCCGGCTTTTTCTGGCCCTGGTGGCCGGCGACGAGATTCACAATCCGCAGGCCTGGCTGTTGACGACCACGCGCAATCTCTGGGTGAACCGCTTGCGGGAGAAGGCGCGCCGCAAGGAAACGGGTTTGGAGGCGGCGGCCGGCCAGGACTGTGCCGCGCTAAGCGAACTGGAGCAACGTCAACTCTGGGAGCAGATGCTGGCGCTGCTCGCGCCGCGGGAACGGGAATGCGTGAAGCTGCGGCGTGACGGTTTGGGATATGATGAGATCGCGAGCAAGCTAGGGATCAGTGGCGGAACGGTCGGAGTTCTACTCCATCGAGCCAGGCGCCGGCTGAGTGGTTCCGAAGGCTTGGCGTAGCTAGGGTGTGACCTGAGCCGCGATGACTGAAACGCATCTGTCCATCGAGACCCTTCTCGATCTCGTAGCCGACTCCTCATTAGAGCGCCCCGAGCATCTCAACGCTTGCGCGGAGTGCCGCGCCGAATTCGAACGGCTCGAAGTGGCGACGGGTTCTCCCGTGGAAGACGCCAATTCTTCGCTGTGCTGGCTGAACGGACTATCGAGTCCGCAGGCGGCGGCGTTCCTGGGCGACTTCGGCCGGCTCCTGTTTGGCCGCGCCGTGGCGGTAGTTCCGCAAAACAACAACTTCGGGGAGCTTCATCCCTGGTTCCGCGACTTCCTGGGCGAGGAACCGGCGGCTCAACTCGCCCGCAAGATCGTCCAGTCGCAGCTTTAGACCCGCTGAGCTTTGACCGGAGTGAACATTCTGGGTTTCCGGGGAATCGTTGGACCGTTTTCGCGCCGCTGGATCACTTGGTGGGGCGCCGGACTGCTGGGTACCTATGCCGTGGCCGTCGGCGTGTGTCTGGCCAGCGGAGAACTGGAGGCGCTCTACGCGTGGTTCCTGTTTCTGGGCATTCCTTCGTTACTGTTGGCGAGCGGTGTGGAGTCGATTTTGGCGCTGGTGGCGCACCAGTTTTTTTCTCCTGGCCAACCGATGCGGGATTGCTGGCTGTGGCTGGCGGCGGGCGCCGCTTGCCGGTTTGTGGGCTACATGATTGCTCACTTCCTTGTGCCGCTGCTTGGTTTGACCCAGAATTCGCAGGTGTACGCCTGGGCGCTGGTATTGGGCAGCCCGCTGGCGCTGCTGTGTACGGCCTTCGGCCTGCGGCGCGTCGTGGTACTGCTGCGCCGGCACTACTGGTCGCGGGAGTTCAGCGGGCGCGATTGGGCGGTGATTGGCGTTTTGGTTCTTCTGCTGATCCGCCATCTCGTGGAGGTGGCGCAGGACGTTACAGGGCACGGAGTGCGGAGCTATGCGACGGCGACGCTTTGGATGACCGAGCCGTTGTTGTTGCTGGTGGTGATGCAATCGCTGGCCATCCGCCGGAGCGCGGTCCGCATGGGGTCAGGATTGATCTCGCGTTGCTGGAGCGCGTTGGCCGCCGCGGCCCTGCTGACGGCGCTGGGCGACGTGCAGATGTGGGCGCACCGCACATTCCACCTGGCCGAAGCGGTGCGGGCGTTCACCGACCCGATTTGGGTGGCGGCGGGTTTGGCCGGAGCGTTGGCGCCCGCCTTTCAGATTGAGGCTTCCTCGCTCGCCCTCACCTGGCGGCCGAAGCCGCCGAAATCGGCCTAAGCGTTTAGAGCCCCAAAAACTGGCGCACGGCCGCATCCAGCCCGGGAGCGTATGCGCACACGTTGTTCGTGTAGATGCTGGAGCCGCCGTCGTAGTTCAGCAACTTGGCCCCCGCTTCTTCGAGAATGATGCGCGGACCGGCCATATCCCACGGCTGCAGTTTGGGCTCGGTCCAGACCTCGGCCTTGCCGTGCGCCACCAGCATCGCGTCCAGGCAACCGCCGAGCGAGCGCACGCCCCAGAACTCGCCGCTCCAGCCGAGGAGCTTGGGGCCCAGGGGATGCTTGGCGAAGCTGTTCAACTGGTTGGCGCACAGGACACTTTCGTTCAACTGTGTTTTGTTGGAAACGCGAATGCGGGTGTCGTCGCAGTAAGCCCCCAGGCCGCGCGCCGCAAAATACATGTGACCCAGAACAGGCAGCAGGCAGACGCCGACAACCACCTGACCGTTCAGTTCGAGGCCGATCATGTGCGACCACAGAGGATTGCCGCGGACAAAGTCGCGCGTGCCGTCGATCGGGTCGATGATCCAGCGCCGGCCGTTCGCCGAAGCCCGGCTCGCGCCTTCCTCGCCCAGGAACCCGTCCTCGGGGAAAGCGTCGGAAAGCATGCCGAGAATGAGGCGTTCACATTCGCGATCGGCCACGGTGACGGGGGACTCGTCGGATTTTGACTCGGCCGTAAAGCCGGTTTGCTGAATGCGGAGCGCGGTCTCGGCGGCGGCGCGCGCAGCCTGGCGGGCGACGCGCAATTCGTGTTCAAAAGTCATGCAGCTTTTAGTGTACTGAGGGAGCCCGGAGCATCGCCCCCCGCAACACTCTTTGATACTCCCCCCCGCCGGTGGGTAGCGGCTAGCGCCGGTGCAAGCCGATCCTACCTTTAGCAAAGGAGAACCTTCTCGAATGGTCGATATGCTTCTGGCCGTAATACCCGCCGCTCTGGCCGGGTCGGCGATCTTAGCCTTCTTCTGGACGCTGGTGATGCGCATCAACGATCTGGAGACCAAGACGTCGGCGACGAAAATGATGCAGGAAGCGATGCAGGAATCGATTCAGTTGTCGATCCAGTCGGAGACGCGCAACGGGATCGAGGCGGTACGCTCGGCGATGTCGAAGCGGATCGCCTCGGTGGAGGAAGCCCGCCAGTTGGATTCGCAGCGCCTGGAGATGTTGACCCGGAGCATCGAAGACAACGCGGCGCGCCAAAGCCGCGCGGTGGAATCGATGGCGAATCTGCTGGGCACGCTGCATTCCCAGATGACGGAGCAGGAAGAGCGCCTGACGGCGCTGGTCGATCTGCGGCTGGCGAAATCGGCGCTGGAGACCACCGACGAATTGCGGCGGATGGAGATGGCGCTGTTGCCCGCGGCCAGCGCGGCCGATGCGAAGACGGCGGCGGCTTCAGCTTAAACAATTTTGCTAACTCTCTTAGCCTTCGCGTTAAGTTCGCTATACTCGTCCCGTGGGTGAAGTTGAGTACTGGCTGGAGGCACTAGCCGGGCCTCTGTCGGGACAGTCGTTTCCGCTTTCCGAACAGAGCGTGACGATTGGACGGGAACCGGATAACGCGATCGCAGTGATGGATGGGGCCCTCTCTAGGCATCACTGCATGTTAAGGCGGGAGGCGCCGGGCGCTTGGTGGGTAGTGGACCGCCAAAGCCGCAACGGCACTTTCGTGAACGACGAAGCTGTGTCCGAGCACCGGCTGAAGCCCGGTGACCGCATTCGCCTGGGCAAATCGATCTTCCGTTTCCGGTCAGACGCGCCGGCCTCCACCCTTGCCGTGGAAGAGAGAAGCACCGCCGATTCCGGCACGGTGATCCTCCGCCGGGACGAATCGCGCTACCTTTCGGCCGGGCCGCAAGCCTTGCCGCAAACCAGTGAGACATTCGACCATCTGGAAGTTCTGGCCCGCTTCAGCCGCGAGGCCGCGTCGCTGAAGGACCGCGGGGCGCTGGAGACCAGCTTACTGGACGCGGCCAAGCGCGCCACGGCCGCCGACCGGGCCGCATTCTGGCGCACCGGCGACGAGTTAACGGCCACACTCAGCCGGACCATTCTCGACCAGGTGCTCGAGGAAGGCGTGGCGGTGCTCTGCAACAACGTGTCGGGCGACGATACGCTGGCCACGGCCGAGAGCCTGGTGATGTCGCGCGTGAGCTCGGTGATGGCGGTACCCGTGGCGCTCCGCGACCGGATGTTCGGCATCCTCCACGTGGATTCGAGCCACCAGGCGACCTTCTCGGCGGGCCAACTCGAGATCCTGACGGCCCTCGGAAGCATTGCGGCCGTCGCGCTCGACAATCTCGGCCAGCTCGATCAGCTCCAGGAAGAGAATACGCGGCTCAAGGAAGAGCTGAACGTCCAGTTCGACATGGTGGGCCAGGCCGCCGCCATGCAGCCGGTGTATCAATTCATCACCCGCGTGGCGCCGCGGGAAGCGACCGTGCTCATCTGGGGAGAGAGCGGCACGGGCAAAGAGCTGGTGGCGCGCGCCATCCACCGGAATTCGCCGAGGGCACAAAAGCCGTTCGTGGCCATCAACTGCGCCGCCATCACCGAGACGCTGCTCGAAAGCGAACTCTTCGGCCACGAGAAGGGAGCGTTCACCGGAGCGGTCACGCAGAAGCGCGGCAAGCTCGAAGTGGCCGAGGGCGGCACGCTCTTCCTCGATGAAGTGGGCGAGCTTGCGCCCTCCCTGCAGGCCAAGCTGTTGCGGGTTCTGCAACTGCGGGAATTCGAGCGAGTGGGCGGCACCAAGACGCTCCACGCCGACCTCCGCGTAGTGGCCGCCACGAATCGCGACCTCAAAGAGGCCTCAAAACGGCGCGAGTTCCGCGAGGACTTGTACTACCGGCTGAACGTGGTGAGCATCAAGATGCCCGCCCTGCGCGAGCGCCGCGAAGACATTCCGATGCTCGCCCAGTATTTCGCCGATCGCTTCAGCGAGAAGATGGGCCGCCGCGTGACGGGCATCTCGTCGAAGGCTCGCGCTTACCTGATGCAGTATGACTGGCCGGGCAACGTGCGCGAGCTCGAGAACACGATCGAGCGCGCCGTGGTGCTGGGTCTTTCCGAGCAGATCTTGCCCGAAGACCTGCCCGATTCGCTGCTGGCCGGCCCCAACCCGAGCGGTGAGCCGGAATCGAGCCTCCACGAAATTGTGCGGGAAGCGAAGAAGCGCGCCGTGCTGCAGGCGCTCGACCAAACCGGCGGCAACCAGACGGAAGCGGCAAAGCTGCTGGGTGTGCACGCCGTGCACCTTTCGCGCCTGATGAAAACGCTCGGTCTGCGCTGACCCCCGAGGCTGAGTTAAGCTGGCCGGGTAATGATTCAGCTACTGGCGGCGGCGGCCCTGTTGGCCGCGGAACCGAACACTCTCACGAAGCAGGAAAAAAAAGACGGGTGGCTGCTCCTGTTCGACGGCAAGAGCCTGAAGGGTTGGAACGACCCGCGCAAGAAGTCGCCCCCCGGCGACGGCTGGACGGTGGAGAACGGAACGATCCACGCTCTGCCGCATCCCAAGCTCCGCGAAGACCTCATCAGCGACCGCAAGTTCCGCGACTTCGAGCTGGTTTGGGAGTGGCGCATCGAGAAGGGCTCGAACTCCGGCGTGAAGTACCGCATCCAGGACAAGTTCTTTCTCGACCGCGCGAAGTTCAAGAAAGGCGTGAGCTTCGAGGAAGGCGTGGGGCATGAGCTCACAAACAAGCTTTCGTCCCGCTCGGCGCCGAGCGCCGAGGGCGGTGAGGAGTACGTGGTGGGTCTCGAGTATCAGTTGATCGACGATGATGTTCACCTGGATGCGCGGCGCGGCGGACTCTACCAAACCGGCGCCGTCTACAGCATGATTCCGGCGGCCAAGCGCGCGGCCAAGGCGGTGGGGGAATGGAACGAGTCGCGCATTGTGGTGCGGGGAGAACGCGTCGAGCATTGGCTGAATGGCGAAAAGGTGGTGGACACCTCGCTACAGGCGCCCGAGATTGAAGCGGCCGCCGCCAAGCGCTGGAAGAAGCATGCGCCGGCGCTCTATGAGCAGCTGACGCGGCAGCCCGCGAAGGATTGTCCGGTCGGTCTCCAGCACCATAACGACTCGGTCTGGTTCCGGAGCATCAAGATCCGCCCGCGGTAGACGGAGCACGCTAGGCTGGGCACCACGTTAGGCGCGGCCTTTAGCTGCGCGCCGCTTTCGTTTTGGGTCCGGCGAGTTGATCGGCGATGGTCTGCACAATCGCGCGCCGGCTCTGGGCACGGGCGGCCAGATCGCGCGCCTCGCCGGTGCTTTCAAGCCAGGTGCGAAATTGTTGCACGGCGAACTGCGTCGTCGACTTATCGCGGCAGTTCGCCAGCAGAACCAGTTGGATCTTCTGAATGTTGTCGGCGACATAGACGCCGAAGCCGGGCGTAACGATCACCGCATCGGGAAAGCCAAGCAGGTTGACGGCCTGCGCCTCGGTAACGTTCTTGTGGCAGCCGATAACGTGAACGGGTCCGGCCTTCTTCCCCATGTTGGCGAGTTCGAGGTGATCGCGGAGGAAGGGCCGGCCGACGAGTTCCCGGGCGGCGGCAACGCTCATGGCGGCGGGCACGGCGTCGCAAACGAAGTGGATCTCCTGTTGCGCCACCTTCACGCCCTGGAGTGCTTCGGTCATCACCGACCGCATCTTGTCGCGGCGCGTGGCGTAGTCGAGACGGCTCCAGTCGAGCGGAGCGCCAATCGCGTAGCCGCGGCCGTGCAGCAGGCGCGATCCCGCCGCCGTCATTTCGCGAACCGCGTCGTGCACCGCGTGTTTCACGGCTTTCCGGATGCCCTCGGCATCTCTCACCTGAGCCTGAAACACGTCGTAGCGGGCGACGTACTCGGCGAACCGCTGGTCGCGGCCCGGGTCGGAGGTCTGCTTGGCCTGAGTGGCGGCCGTGATGTCGATAAGGCGTACTTTGCTCGGGGCCGAGTTCATGGCGGCCATCAACTCGGCGTGGCAGATGCCGATATCACCTTCGTGATGGGCGTAGCCGGCGTTGCCGTTGTACAGCGCAATCACGATGTGCTGCGCCTCCATCTCCTCCAGGCACTTGGTCCACGAACTGGCGTCGGCCGACTGCGTTTCCTCTTCGTGAATCCAACAGTGGAAGGTGGCCAGGCCGAAGAGCCGTTCGGTTTGCAGGTCCTGCTTGATGGTGCGGCGGAGATCGGTAAGGGCGATCTCGCCGCCGCGGCCGTCGCGAATGGTGTCGCGGCAACGGCTGGAGATCATTACTTGGATGGGATGGATGGGCATGGGCTCTCCGGAGTTTCGACGGGCAGCAGTTTCTCGGCGAGGCTTTCAAACCAGTCGGCGGCCCGATTAGTATCGGCGGCCCGATTGGTAATCGGTTTTGCCGGCGCCAGGATGGGCAGGAACATCTGCGCGGCGGCATGTTCGCCGAGCGCGCGGTAGGCTTCAAAGCGGGCTTCGTCGTAGAGCTGCTCGGCGGTGCTTTGGTGCGGAAAACTCGGATGGTCGCGCTTGTACTTATTGAGATAGGCGGATTCGTCGCCCGTGAGGGAGGCTTTGAGGTAGACGAGCACGCCGGAAGGGCCTTCCGGATAGCGAATGCGGGCGACGATAAAGTGCGAGCGGGCCAGGCCCCCGGCGTCGAGTTCCAGGTCTTTGAGATTGGGCCGTATGTCGACATGCAGGTCAATGGCGGCCAGGCGGATCAGGGTGATGAAGCCGTTAAAGCGGTGCCCGGGGTCGGCCTCGGCGTCGACGGCGAGGATGTAGCGGCAGCGGCGCCGGAGTAGCTCATAGACGCCCAGGTTTTCCAGGTGCCCGCCGTCCGAGAGGTTCAGGAAGCTCGCCTTCTCGTCAAACCGGCTGGTGAGTTCGCGGAGGAAGTAGAGCGGGCCCCAGAGGAAAGCCTTGCGCCCGGGGCGGCGGAGCCAGTAGCCGAGGCGGACATTGAAGACGGTCATCAGAGGGGCGAACCGTGCGGAAGTCAGCACGCCCATGTTGGGCGCGGCGGCGGCGGCGGAGATGGCCATGGCGGTGGCGAGGTGGAGGTCGGGGTTTTGGTGTTCCCAATCTTTGGTGGACTGATAGCCGAGCAGTGGGCTGCCGCATTGGTGCTTGGTGAAGCTGAAGAAGTCCGCCATGCGCCCGCGGAGTTCGTTGTTCTTGGACGACGGCAGATTCACGGCGGCGTTGATGATGTGATACGGCAATTGTTGAGCCGAGAGTTCACTAAGCTTGCGAGAACCGGCATCCAGATAGCAGCGGGCCAAACGCCGGCGGTAGAAGGCGTGCAGCGAGGCGGCGTTGATATTGATGAAGAGCGAGACGACCAGCGAAGCGGCGAAGAGCCACGGGAGCAGCGCGGCGGGGATGGTGTGATACGCAAAGACGGCGGCGGCCCACACGAAGAGCGGCACCACGACAATCAGTCCGTTCACTGCCGGGCTGGCGGTGCCGTAGCGGAGAACCGCGAGGCCGATCAGCAGCGGCAAGGCGCTCACCAGGGCTAGGAGCGCGCCGGATTCGCTACCGGGTAGCAGAAAGAGCAGGTAGAACAAGCTGAACAGGAGCGCAACCCCCAGGCACCACGGGCCGGCGCGGTGGCCGAGGTGTCCGCGGGAGAGGAGCCAGAAGAGGCCGCAGACGAGGGTCGCCTGCCAGCACCACAGGGTCACGGTACCCAGTTCCGGCAGAGCCCAGGGCCAATACCGGCAGACAAGCGGCCCGAGAAGGATGAAGGGCAGCAGCAGCAGAGCCGAGGCGAGAAAGCCCACTAAGAGCACGGCGGCCATTGTCAAGTAAGTGGCGAGGCCGCCTTCCGCAAGATACTTACTGTGGTTGCGTAAGTGGCGAACTTCCGGGGACTCCGCGCCTTGCAACGGCGACTTACCGGCTTGCATCTGCGAAGTCAGGAAAGCTCCCAGATAGCCGCCGCCGGAGACGGTCGAAAGGTAGTCGACAAAGCGAAACAGATCTTGCCGGGCGAGTTGACGCACTACGCCCAGAGCGAAGGTGGCCGAGCGGATTCCGCCGCCCGAGAGAGCGAGCCCGAAGGCGTCGGCATCGGGAGGGCCGGCAACCCAGTTGGCGGCGCGGCGGGCGGCGATGTCGTGCTTTTCCGGTTCGGGAATCGGCTGCGTGGCGCGCGGCGGCTCCGTGGCGGGCGGGAGATCGGGAGCGGGAGTGGGCGCCGGCGCTCCCGCCAGTTCCGCAACGAGATGGGCGAAGGACTCAAGCTGCGTCCGCAACTTGGCCAGTTCGGCGCGGAACTCATAGCGCCCGTCCAGGCGGTCGAGCCGGCCGGCCAGCTTGTAGCCGTGCCAACGAGCCGTAAACGGGCGAATGACGCGATTCAACACGCTCAATACGAGCGTCGTGGTGTGGGTGGCGCCGGGGTAGCGGGCGAGGATGGCGCGCGAGCGGGGGAAGAGGGAGTAGATGCTGTCGAGGGCGGTTACTTCATCGCCGGCGCGAACGGCCAGGGTCTGCGTGGCAATGCGGCTGGCGAGTTCAATGTGGAGACGCCAGGCGGCGAGGCGGTCGTCTTCGGAGAACCGCCAGGGAAGCTTCGCGAAGTCCGGATGGGCAGCGGCGGGAAAGAGATCACCGTACTTGCGCCGGTCGAGCCAACTCCGCCATGTCTCGGGGGAAGGCATGATGTGCGAGTATACATCAGCCTTACGCCGGTGGGCTCTTTACGATTCGGTGATGACGGCTCCGCGACGCCCGCGGTACTGGCGCAACATGCGACGGTAGCGGAGATAGTCGGAAAAGCCCGGGTGGGTGTAGTTATTGGAAACACGGCCTTCGACCGAGACCGAGGGCTGCTCGCCGCGCTCAAGGCGCTGCAACGTGGCCACCACGTGAGGCATGCCGTCAAGTTGCGCGCGGTGCTGCATAGTCTGATAGCTCTCGCGGCTCGGGTCGATGGACTGGGCGGTGCCTTGGGCCAGGATGGGGCCGGTGTCGACGCCTTCATCAATGCGCAGGAGCGACCAGCCGAGCCGCTCAATGTCGTTGTTCGCGATGGCCCAGAGACCGCAGTGTACGCCGCGATACTCCGGCGCCAGACCCGGATGGAAGATCAACATGCCGAGCGGCGGAATGCTGAAGATGTGCTTCTTGAGCATAACGTTCAGCATGATGACGCAGACGTCGGGCTGAAGCTTGCGCAGCAGTTGTTCGCCCGCGGGCGAGTTGATGCTGTCCAGCGCATGCACGGGCGGGCGCTGATAGGTGGCCGGGAGCGAGGAGCGGAAGTCGGTCACCAGGCGCCGTTCGTGCTCTTTGTCCTGCGCTTGTTCGGCGAAACGGTACGCCAGGCGCCACAGCACTTCATCGGCAACCTTCGCCAAGCCGAACCGTTTGAGCCTGCGCCAAAAGTAGACGGGCGCCGGCGCGCGCCGCTCCTGCACATGGACAAAGGCATGCACAGGGAACTGCGAGGCGATGAGATCGGCCTTCAGATCCTGAATCGGGTCGGAATGGTAGAGGATTACGGTTCGCACCGGCTAAAAACTCTCCGGGAACCCTGGCGGCGCATGAAACCAGACCTTCCCCTTGAACTATGGTGCCCTGTGGTACCGAAGGGCTGCAATAGTCCCTTAGTACGGAAATTGGCCTTGGCGCCTTAGTACGAGGCTACTTTCGATAGGCTTCGGCGGCCCGAAAGAAGCGAAATGATTGTCTTTTCCGCCGTCCGCCCTCGTCGCCTTCGATCGTGGCCACCAAGACATCGGCGCCTTCTTTTTGGTACTTGATGATTTTGGGATGATCGTGCTGGGGGTTCTCGAAGACCGCCTCTTCGGGGGAACTGCGCGTGAGCTTGAACGCGGTGGCCGGACGCCCCCCGGGCTGAGCCACGTAGTAAATGCCATCGCCGCGGGTTTCCAGGCGGAGAAACTCAAACGCCACCATGCGCGCACCGGCCACGGTGCGGCTCACCCCAAGCATCGCGCCGCCGGCGGGCGCCAGCCAATTCTCCTCGATCGCCGCCTTGCCCAGGGTGCCCGTCCAGTGGCCCGCGATCCAGGCGAGATCGGCGATCGATTCGGCGGCCAGGGGCGAGGCGAGGAGGAAGAGGAGTTTGCGCATCGCTCGTCATATTACCCCGTGGCCGTCACGGAAGCGATCTCCGATAGACTGTCAGCACGCTCATGAGACATTTGCTTCCGTTTCTGCTCGCCGCCGGCGTAGTGGCGCAGCCGCGCTTCTACCGCAGCCACGTCACCGTCTATGACATGGCCTCGCGGCAGTCCACCGTTGTGTATTCCGGCGACGGCGTGATCGAAGCGCCCAATTGGGGGCGCGACGGGCGGCACTTGCTCGTAAACACCAACGGCGGGCTCTACCGGTTGCCGGTGGAGGGCGAGCGCCGCCTGGAGCGCGTGAATGTGGGAGGGGAGTATCGCTGCAACAACGATCACGACTATTCGAAAGACGGCCGCTCGATCGCGTTCTCCGCGGCCACGCCGGACGTCAAGCAGTCGCGGGTGTTTGTGGCCGGCGCCGACGGCTCGCAACCGCGGCTGTTGACGCCAAAGGCGCCCAGCTATTTTCATGGCTGGTCGCCGGACGGGCGCTGGCTGGCGTTTGTGGGCTCGCGCGCGCCGGGAAAGTTTGAGCTGTTTCGCGTTTCGGTGGATGGCGGCGAGGAGCAGCCGCTCACCACGGCGGGCGCTTATGACGACGGCCCGGAGTACTCGCCGGATGGCAAGTGGATCTATTTCAACTCAAACCGCAGCGGCAGTTGGGAGATCTGGCGGATGCCCGCCACCGGCGCCGGACCAGGCGACCAGCTCGCGCAACGCCTCACCCACGATGCGCCCGAAGATTGGTTTCCCCACCTTTCGCCCGACGGCAAGCACATGATCTTCCTGGCCTTCCCGCCGGGTACCAAAGGCCACGGCGACCGCATGCCGGGCATGACGCTGCGCTACGCCAAGAATCCCGGCGCGAAAAAACCTCCCGCCCGGATTGAGACGATTGCGACTTTTTTCGGCGGGCAAGGCACAATCAACGTCAACTCCTGGTCGCCGGATTCGAAGCGCTTCGCCTACGTCGTCTATGAGCCGGTGGATGCCGTCACCTGGCACTTCACGCAGCTCGACCAGATCGGCGGCCACGCCACCACAGTGCTCGGCGCGCCCAAAGTAAACGCCGGCGCCATCGAGTTCAATGGCGTGGACGATGCGATCTTTCTCGACACCCATCCGCTCGCCGGCGCCGAGCAATTTACCTGGGAAGTGATCTTCCGTCCCGATCGCGACGGCCGCCCGGAGCAGCGCTTCTTCCATATGCAGGAGAACGGCAGCGAGAACCGGCTGCTGCTGGAGACCCGGCTGATCAACGGCCAGTGGTGCCTGGATAGCTACGCGCGCACAACCACGGGCTCGCAAACGTTGATCGACCGCGCGAAGCTGCATTCGCTGGGCGAGTGGCACCACGTGGCGGCGGTCTACGATGGCCGCGAGTTCCGCCACTACGTCGACGGCGTGCTGCAGGGCAAAGCGGAGGTGAAGCTGGCGCCGCAGGGCGCGGGCCGCACCTCGATCGGCGTGCGCATCAACAAAGTGGACTACTTCAAAGGCGCGATCCGCACGGCGCGGCTCTCGCGGCGCGCGCTTGCGCCGAACGAATTTCTCAAACCTTGATATAGTAAGGCCGCTAGGAAAACCCTACTGCTCGCCCTGTGCGCGTTGCCGTTGTTCGCGGCCGATGTCGCGGGAAACTGGAAGGCGTCGGCCGAAGGGCCGAACGGCTCGATGACGCGCACGTTCCACTTCAAGGTGGAGGGCGAGAAGCTTTCGGGCGAAACGGTGAGCTCTTTCGCCGGCAAGAGTGAGATTGCCGAAGGAACGATCAAAGGCGACGATCTTTCGTTCGTGCTGACGCTGAACTTGCAGGGCAACGAGATGAAGGTCAAGTACACCGGCAAGGTCGTGAGCAAGGATGAGATCAAGCTCACCGCGCAAGTGGGCGACAACACCATCGAGTGGGTGGCTAAGCGCGAATAGGCGCGATCAGAGCACCGTCAACGGCCGGTATTCCGCCGCCCACGGCAGCGTGACCGTTTCCGGCGACGCCAGCCAGAACTCCGGCGACGGCCCGAGCACCATCATGCGCCGCCATACCGAGGCCCCGCCGGGCAGCAAGGCACCCAACGCGGCGTCAAGCTCGGCATAGCTCATGCCGGCGGGCTTCGCGAACCAATACCCGTGCGTGACGGCGGTCATCGTCTCGGCGCCGAAGCGATGCTGATAGAGACTGCCCGCGCCCGTTCCGTACCACGCGGCGATCGCCGCGTGGGGTTCCGCCATCGAGCCGGTGACGGCCTGCGTATTCAGCGTTTCCATCGCCGGTGTGCCGCTCATCAGGTAAACATCGAGATACACCGGACGGCCGGCGCCGAGCCAAGGCACGTCATCCAGCCGGAAGGCGCACGGGTCGGCCGCCAGACCGCTGGCCCCGCCCAGTTGTTCGAGTTCCTCTTGAAAGCGAACGAGCCGCGCCGTGTAGAGCGATTCCTCGGCGCCCGCTTTGGGCACGTGCCAGAACTTGTAAGCGATCATCGGGCCTTGTAGATTACCTCGAAGGCGGGCTTGGCGCCGATGCTGAGTCCCGAGGACGTCGACGAAGTAGAGTTCGGCGGCACGGGCCGCATGCGCTCGGCCGGATTCGCGGCCGTCGGCCGGTCCATCGGCATGTTCTGCGTCGACGTGCTGGAGCGCGTCACGCGCGAGCCGCCCTTCGGCCGCGCGTCCACCTGCTGCACGTTCTCGCGGGCAACGGCGATCTGCTCGTTCTTCACCACCATCACAAGCCGCTCGCCGTCAGCTTCATCAAAGGTGCCGAGCAGCGGCCTGGTGAGGGCGTCTTTCTTGATGACGCGGATCTCGCTGCCGGTAGCCAGCTCTTTCACTTTCCCCCACGGGTCCTCGGTCTCCAGGCGCGCCACCACGGCGCCTTCGGCGTTCTTCAGCAAGAGCGCGGCGCCATCAATGGCGAAGGTAACCGTATCGCTCAGCGCTTTGCTATAGCGCTCTTCGATCGGCAGCGCGGAGCAGGCCATCATCGTGGAGAGCAAGCCGGTAAACTTCAGCTTCTCTCCCTCGCGCGAGTAAGTGCCCCCGAGCGTGTTGCAGCCGGCAAACCCCTCCACACGCTTGTTTTGCGACGAGAGCCGCAGGTAAATCTGCCGCGCCCCCGCCGGGGAGGCCGAGGGCTTGCCATTCAGCTCGATCAAACGCCAGCGGGTATCTTCGAGCGATACCTGAGCGGCGAGCGGCGCCAGCGCCATGAGGAAACAGCCGAGCCTGCGCATACCTACACTCTAGCGCTTCCCTTTCGTAAGGAACGCCACTACGTCCGCGTGCCCGCCGTGCTCGGCCCAGCCCAGGGGCGTGCTCTGGTAGGTTGTATCGCGAAGATCCACGCGCGCGCCGCGCGCCACCAGCAGCCGCACCGTATCAAGGTGTCCGCCCAACGCCGCATGATGCAGCGGCGTGGCATGCGCGTGCGCGCCCGGTGGATTGAAGCGGTTCGGATCTTCGCCTTGGTCGAGCGCAAAGGCGACCGCCGCCGTCTGGCCCACCTGGGCCGCGAGGGCGAGCGCGCGGTGCCGGTCGCCTTCGGCCGCCGCGGGCCACAACACCCGCAGCCGCTCCAAGTCGCCCAAGCCCGCCGCCGAGGCCGCCGTGGCCACGGGCGCCCCGCGGCGCACAAGGGCGCGCGCGGCGTCGCTGTAGCCGAAAACGAGCGCGGTCTCCAGGGGCGAGACCCAATGGCCCCTGCCGCGCTCGCTCACCGCCGCTCCGAAGTCCACCAGGAGGTCCACCAGCGGCACCTGCACGCCCGCCGCGGCCGGATGAGCGCTGGAGACGAGCAGGCTGAGAGTGGTGCATTCGCCGCCATACAGAGAAGCGAGCGCATTGGCGTCGGCGCCGGCTTCCAGCAACAGGCGGGCAATGGCCACGGAGTTGGCCGGCGACTTCTGCCGGTAGCCTTCCACCCCATTGGCCGCAACGTAGTGCAGCAGCGTGGCGGCGTGCACGGGTGGGTCGAAATGCGTAACGCGCGTCGAACGCTCTTGCGCCAAGCCGGGCCGCTCGCGCAGCAGGCCTTCCAGGGCCGCGCGGTCACCCGCCACCACGGCATCGGCGGCGCATTCAAAAAAGTAGACGCCCGGTTCACGCCGCTCGATGGCCCCGGCAAACGCGGCCAGGGCGTTCCAATCGGCAAAATCGTAGCCGCGGGCCAGCGCCAGTTGCGCGTCGGCGAGGTCGAAAACCTGCGTCCGCCATTCGTCCTCGTCCATCTCGCGGGGCAACCAGGGAATCTTCTCGTCGAGTAGCCGGGGGTGGTGCCGGCGAAAGAACTGCGCGGCCTCTTCCTCGCGCGCCTGCCAGCGCGCCAGCAGGGAAGCGGCCTGGGCGGCGTAGTCGGCCGGCGCGGCATGTAAGGGTAGGGGCGTCACTGGGGCGGGAACCGGGAGCCGGCCTCCTGCGTATGATGATAGTTGAGGAGCCCCAACGCATGCACGTTGCACGTCTATTCTCTCTTTCGCTCGGTCTGACGGCGGGCGCGATGGCCGCCGCCAAAGGCGAGGTGCCGACCTTTCACAAAGACATTCAGCCGATTCTCGCCACGCACTGCCAGTCGTGCCACCGCGCCGGAGAGATTGGGCCCATGCCGTTGATGACTTATAAGGAAGTGCGCCCGTGGGCCAAGGCCATTAAGGATTCGGTCTCGTCGCGCCGCATGCCGCCGTGGTTTGCCGATCCGCACGTGGGCAAGTTTGCCAACGATCGCTCCATGCCCAAGCCCCAGCTCGACACGTTGATCGCCTGGGTGGACGGCGGCGCGCCGGAGGGCAACGCGAAAGACAAGCGGGCCCCGCGCGAATTCGTCGACGGCTGGAATATTCCGAAGCCCGATCTGGTCGTCGAGATGCCCGAGCCGTTCGACGTGCCCAAAGAGGGCAAGGTCGACTACCAGTACCTGGTTCTGCCCTCCGGCATTACGGAAGACAAATGGGTGGAGATGGCGGAGGCCCGGCCGTCGGATCGCTCCGTGGTGCATCACATCGTGGTCTTCGCCCGTCATCCGCGCTCGCAGTGGCTGCGCGGCGAAGCCGAATACGGCAAGCCCTTCGTGCCGCCGCGCACCCGGCCCGATGGCCGCCCGCGCAACGACATTGGCGGCGAGGGCAACGAGATCATCACCATTTACACGCCCGGCAACGTGCCGGACGTGTGGAAGCCCGGCCAGGCCAAGCTGATTCCCGCCGGCGCCGATATCGTGCTCCAGCTCCACTACACCGCCAACGGCAAGAAGGCCGGGCGCGACAAGAGCAAGGTGGGGCTGGTCTTTGCCAAGCAGCCGCCGGTCGAGCGCATTATGACCGTCTCGGCCGGCAACAACCGCTTTGAGATTCCGCCCGGCGACCCCAACTATCCCGTCACGGGCGCCATGCGCTTCGGCCGCGACGTGCAATTGCTGAGCTTCTTCCCGCACATGCACCTGCGGGGCAAGGCTTTCGACTACAAGCTGGTGGTGCCGGGCAAAGAGCCGGAGCCGCTGCTGCGCGTCAGTCCTTACAAGTTCGATTGGCAATTGACGTACAAGCTCGAACAGCCCCGCGTGATTCCGGCGGGCGCCCGCATCGAAGCCACCGGCTGGTTCGACAATTCGCCGAACAATCCCTTCAACCCCGACCCTAAGGCGACCGTGCGCTTTGGCGAGCAGAGCTGGGAAGAAATGATGTTCGGCTTCTTCGACGTCTGCTTCGACGCCAAGCTTTCGGTGCGCGACTTGATGAGCGCGCCCCGCCCGGCTGCGGCGCCCAAGCCCGCCGCCGAGTAGATGAAAAGGCCCCTGCTGTTGCTCGCCGCGACGGCCGCGTTCGGGCACGAGACAATTACCACCAAGCTCACTTGGACGCGGGAGATCTCGCGCCTGGTGTATCAGCGCTGCGCCTCGTGCCACCGGCCGGGCGGCGCCGCGCCCATGGCCTTCTTTACCTATGACGAAACGCGGCCCTGGGCCAAGGCGATTCAGGAAGAAATTTCCGAACGCCGCATGCCGCCGTGGGACGCCGTGAAGGGCTTTGGCGAGTTCCGCCACGAAGCCTCACTGACGCCGGAAGAGATCAAGCTCCTCAACGACTGGGTGGAAGGCGGTGCGCCCAAGGGCGACGACAAATACCTGCCGCCGCTGCCGCCGCCCCCGGCCGGCGCGCCCGCGCTGCGGGCGCAGCAGATCACGGTAAACGCCGGCGCCGTGCTGGCGCGCGACTTCACCCTGTTGGGTCTGAAGCCCGCCGGGCTGGCCCCGGGAGCCTCCCTCATCGCCACCGCCGAACTGCCCGACGGCGCCGTGGAGCCCCTGCTCTGGGTTCGCCAGTTTCACCCGAAGCGCAACCGCACGTATGAACTCGCCGAGCCGCTCCGCTTGCCGCGCGGGACGCGCATCGTACTTGAAGGCGGCCCCGGGCGGCTGTTGCTCAGCGTGCGCTAACTACCGGTAGAACGGCTGCCACGTGAGCCAGCGCGGCCCGTAGTGAGGCACGGGCTTGCCCACTTCCCAGGCGCCCAGATCGGGCGCGCGCCCGGCGTGATCCTCATTCACCGTCGGAATCACCACGCCGGCGTCCACCGCCTTGCCGCCCGGCTTCAGCCGGAAGTTCAAGTCCATGGCGTGATACACGGCGAACTTCTGGGCCGGGTCCGGCGGGCTCATCTTCTCAAAGATGTCGTAGTCCACCTCAATGCTGTGGGTTTCCTGCCCGGTGGCTTTGGCCATCGCCGCGAGCGTGGGGAACACCTGCCAATCGTCTTTCTCCGGCTCGTACTTGCGCTCACCGGCCTTCGG
Source organism: Ottelia alismoides (assembly GCA_037367405.1). Lineage (NCBI taxonomy): Eukaryota > Viridiplantae > Streptophyta > Magnoliopsida > Alismatales > Hydrocharitaceae > Ottelia > Ottelia alismoides. The sequence continues at coordinate 712,203 of JAZKJV010010157.1, read as the reverse complement.
CGCAAAGTAAGAATACTGCGCGGCGACGCCTTTGTTCGGCCGGTAGCCGTTATAGTCCGACGTGTTACCCGGCGTGGCGTTGGCAATGCGCAGAATGCCGCGATCGGGCGTATCGCGCCCGAGAAACAAGTTATTGCGGAAATGCATGTTCGACGAAGGGTCGCCCATCAGGTGTTCGCCGATGATGGTGTTGTGATAGACCACCAGTCCGGCCGGCTTGGCGGAAAACTTGAACGCGACGCCGGACGGCACGTGATAGAGCAGGTTCCGGATGAAGTAGGCCGGGCCGCCAAACACGGGCTGCGAACTATAGCCGCCCTGGGCCGCGTTCACGCCGCGGTTCTGGAAGACGCGAATGTTATGCACGCCGCCGTCGGTCTCCACGAAATCGTCATTCAGCAAATGCATGTCGTTGTTGTAGATATCAATGGAAGAAGCGCGCCGGTCGGGATCTTTCTCCGGCGTGCCGTAAGTTGAAATCGAAATGGCGTCGTGAAAGTAAGCGATTGAGTTATGCGCGATCACGTGGCCTTGCCCGTAGACCTTCACGGCGTAGTAACTCACCAGGCGATGTGAGCCGTACAAGGGCTCCGGCCAGGTGTTCCCGCCGGGCTGCCGCTGCCGGCCGCCCCAGCCGATCAGGCGAAACCGGTCGTCACGGCCGAGGAAAAGGTTGTCGGCAATATAGAAGTCCGACGAGCCCGCGTACTCGGTCCACACCCCAAAGCCGACGCCTTCAAAGCGGCAATTCTTCACGGTCAGGCCAACGGCGCCAAGCACTTCTTTTTGCCCGGCGAAAATCGCGATGTCCGTATTGCGAAACGTCAGGCCCTCGAAAATGTGGTGCGTCGAGGCCATCACGTCGAACAGGCGATGCGCCCCGTCGCCGTCGAACACCACTTCGCCGTCGCCGGCGGCTTTGATCGTGATGGGCTTGTCGGGCGTTCCCTTCAAAGTGAGCGACATGGAGCCGTCAAAGGGCGTCATCATCGGGTCAACGTAATTCCACTTCTCCGGCCGGTAGAGCCCGGCATGCACCAGCAGCGTATCGCCCGGCTGCGCGCGGCGCTCCCAAACTACCGACCAGTCGCCGAGCCCGGCGCCGTAGTAAGCCTGCAGAATGCCGGTGAAGCTCGGCTCCTGGCGGGGACCAAAGTAATCCGGCGGGTAGATGTGCAACACGCGGCCGCCGGCGTAAGCCTTGGGCTCCGTGCGGGTCTTCACCTTCACCGTCTGCACGGCTGGGCCGTTCACGCCATCCGGATCGCTCATCGTGAACTGGCATTCGTACTCGGTCCCCGGTTCGACGTTCAGGATCGAGCCCGCAAATCCCGGCGGCACAAAATAATCGAGATTCTCCCGGCGGCGATAGACGTTCTCGCCGCCCATGCGCATAAGCGGCAGGGCCTGCCGCCAGGCCGTGGTGCCCGCTTTGCGGAATTGCACGGCGACCGTGGCATTGCGGTTGGCATCGCCCTCAATGGGCCATTCAAAGCCGAGGTTGAGCAGCGTCGGATGCTGGACATGAAAGCGTCCGGGCGTAACGGCGTTGGGTTGCGCGTAGAGGCCAGCCGCCAGCAGGATCAAGAGTAAGGCGTATCGCATGATCGACACGGATTATATCCCTTGCCCGCTCGCGCCGGGCCGAAGGGAAATCCGGACGCCTGCCGTTCTTAGGTGATAGACTCGCGATTCACGGAGGAGAAACATTCATGCGCTTGTTTGTTTTGGCGTTCGCGGCCCCGGCGCTCTGGGCCCAGTTTCCCGACGCCCAGCGTCCGCCCAACGGCTGGACCGGCCCCACGTTCAAGCTGAGCCAGGCGTATCCGGCGTCGGCCCCGGCCAACGACCCCAAGCCCTGGAAAGCGTTCAACTTCCGCACGGAGCCCGAGAAGTACGCCATGGCCGTCCGCGACTATTGCTTCGAAGGCAATCTGCCCGTCGAGTTCCGCGGCCAGGACAATCCGGTGCGCAAGTGGTTCCATGCGCCCTTCATGCACACGCGCCGCGAGTTTCTCCGCGGCTTGACGCAGGAGCGCGCGTCGCGTCCGGGCGAGCTGCATCCCAACCAGACCTCGCAGTTTGAGAACTGGGGCATCGGCTTTTACAATCCCGCCGGCGGTCACATTCTCGGCCGGGTGTGGGCCAACCCCGATCAGCCGAATCCCAACGCCGCCCGTTTTCCCGATGGCGCCGTCGCCTTCAAGCTGCTCTTCACCACGGCCACGGTGGCGCAAGTTCCGTTCCTGGCGGGCGCGCCCGAGTGGGACGCCGACATCGACAATGACAACGGCACCGGGCCGCGTCCGAAAGTCCGCTTGCTGCAGATGGACATCGCCGTGCGCGACTCCCGCGCCAACTCCACCACCGGCTGGATCTTCGGCACCTTCATCTACAACAGCGGCGCCCCCGGCACCGGCTTTGAAAAAATGATCCCCGTCGGCATTCAATGGGGCAACGACCCTGACAAGGTCGGCACCACCACAGCCCTCACGCAAACCTGGATCAATCCGGCGGTCACCAGCGGTTCGCCGCCGCTCGTGCAGCACCTCGGCTTTGAAAAGCGCCTGAACGGCCCCGTCGACAATCCGCGCTCGTCTTGCTTGTCCTGCCACTCAACGGCCGGTGTGCCCGACACGCTCACCCGCGGCAACATCGCGCTCATCCCCCCGGCCAACGCCTCGCCGGAAGTGCTGAAGCGCTACTTCCGCAACATCAAGGCCGGCCGGAGCTTCTCAAGCGGCTTCCTCTCGCTCGACTACTCCCTGCAATTGCAAATCGGAGTGCTGGCGCGGCTGCCGGCCCCCACGCGCGATCAATAGCCCTTACTTCTTCTTCTTCGCCGCGGGCTTGAGAGCCTCATAGCGGTCAATGTACTCGGCCACCGACGACTTCTGAAAGAACTCGCCCACCACCTCCAGCGGCAGCTCTTCCAGCTTCTTGAAGCGCACACAGCTCTTTCCCAGATCGAGCTTCATCTTGCGTTTGGCGTACTCGGCGCGCAACCAGGCCTCCCGTTCCGCCGACTGGTAGACCGACATCAGGTAAAGCGCCAGATGATTCTTCTGCGAGGCCAAGGCCGCAAACGGCAGCGGCTGCTTCGGGTCGCAATGATATCCCGGCGGATAGACTTTGTGCGGCACCACGTAGCTGATCATGCCGTACTGCATTTGCTCGGCGAAGCCCTTCGGCAGATTCTTGCGAATCACGCTCCGAATCTTCGCAATCGCCGCGCGCCGGTCCTCCGGCAAGCGCTCAAGATACTCTTCCACGGTCTGGGCGGAACTCGTCATCGCTCCGTCATCGTACACCTAGTCGTCGTCGCTCGGAATCTCGGGCACCCAGTGGTCATGGGGCGACATCACCGCCGGGCGCTGCTTGGCCATGGCCAACTGCAGCGCCGCCTCGAACTTCTCCTTGTTCTCCCGCACCAGGCTCACCGCCTGCAACAGATACGCCTCCAACGGCTTGACGGTGACGCCCGTCTGCCGGTCGTACGCGTACAGCGACTTCGCATCCACCACACAAGCCTTCAAGTCGGCGCCCGTCAAACCCTCCGTGGTTTCCAGCACAACGCCGCTCACTTCGCCCCGCAACGCCGGCGGGAGCTTCGCCACTTCGCGTTCGAGCAGCAGCCGGCGCGCGGCCGCGTCCGGCAGGCGCATCTCGAGCCACAGTTCCACGCGGCCCGACCGGATGAGCGCCGGCGGCAAGTCGCCGAGATTCATCGCGGTCATCATCACCGTCACCTGAGCGTTCGATTCGCTTTCCAACCCGTCCAGCATGGTCAGCAGGTACCGGTAGAGCCCCTGCTCGCCGCGGTTCTCAAAGATCACATCGGCGTCATCCAGGAAAATCACCGAAGGCGCATTCTCGCGCGCGGCTTGAAACACCTGATGAATCTTCTGGTAGAACTGCGACGTGCCGGCGATAAACGTGCCGTCGATCAGAAAGAACTTGCCCTTCAACCGGTGCGCCAGCGCGCGGCCCACCGTCGTCTTGCCGGTGCCCGGCGGCCCGTAGAGCAACACACCGCGCTTGGCTCGCAAACCCAACTCCTCGGCGAGCTGCTCTTCCTCGTGCGGCAGCACAATGCAGCGCAACAGCGTTTGAATCGCCTCCTCCACGCCGACCAGTTCCTCCAGCCGCACGTTCTGCACTTCGCCCAGATCGACGTTGCTGCCCAGGCGCTGCGCGCGCAGCACCTCAATGAACGCATCGGTCGTGTAGGTGCCGCCCTGCTTCCACCACTCGGCGCACGCGCGCAAGTGATGCGCGTCGAGCTTCGGCGCGAACCGGTGCACGCGCTCCACCTCCAGCTTTTCCGTGAGCGGTCCCAGCCAGCGCTCGAGCAGGAACGCATAGTCCGCAATGGTAAACCGCGGAATGCTAAATCCGAATCCGCGCTGCTGCAACGGCTCCGGCAGGCAACAAGCGGCGCCAATCAGCAGCCGGCGACCCTTCGCGGCTACGTGCTCCAGCAACGCGACCAAGCCTGATTCCACCCAACCATGGCGCGGCGCGTAATGGTACTGCGCCGGTTCGAGGATGCGGTGAAAGTCATCAACAATCACACACTCGTGCCGGTCGACGGCGGTGGCAATCACACGCAGCGCGGCATCGTCGAAGGCGAGAGGATGCTCGGCCCCTTTGGCCGGAACAAAGTCGCGCGCCGTTAACAAATGGCCCTTCTCCGCGGCCGCCAAGGCCGCCAGCACGGCCGACATGCCGCGTCCCGCCTCGCCGTGCAGATAGGCAAACGGCAGCGCCTTCAGCCCAAAGCGCAACCGCGCAAACGCCGCGCGCTGCGCGGGACTCAGATTCTCAGGTTCAAGCGACATATCTGAAACTTCCTTCGTCATAAGGAGTCAATTGCAATAGCATGCCGGACCAATGCGGGCCGGGAGTTCGCTGCCGGATTGCCGGCTTCTGTTTTGTCTCGCGCAAGGGTATGCCTACCCTCACGGCGATTCGTTGACCATGGGTACCGTGGCGCGCGAGTATGTGTCTTGCCAGCCGGCGGCTGCGTCTTCAAACGCCGCGATGGGACGCTCCTCGGCGCACACTTCGATCAGGCGTTGCCGTTAGGTTGATTCAGTTGTTAGAAGGTCAGCCTCAAAGTGAGGCCCGGCAGGAGTTGCGGCTAAGTGTGGATCAGCGATCGAATACGTTGACGGATTCTCAGAATAACCGGGGCGGCGGAGAATTGCAATAGTACTTCGCCGCCCTCACTGCGCTTTCCCGCCGCAGCGCGCCCGCGGGGACTACTCGTCGAGATCCTTATCGTCGCCCGCGATCTTGCCCGTCTTCTTCCACACCAGAAACGCATGGATGAACTCGGCCAAATCGCCATCCAGCACCCGCTCCACGTCGCCGACGGAAAGCTTCGTGCGGTGGTCTTTGATCATGCGGTAGGGCGCCAGCACATAGCTGCGAATCTGCGAGCCGAAATTGATGTCCGCCTTCGACGCCTCAAGCTTCCGCTCCTCGGCCCGCCGCTTGTCCATCTCGTGCTCATAGAGCTTGGCGCGCATCTGCTTCAGCGCGCTGGCCCGGTTCTTGTGCTGCGAACGCTCGTTCTGGCACTGCACCACCAGGCCCGTGGGAAGGTGCGTCATGCGCACGGCTGACTCCGTGCGGTTCACGTGCTGACCGCCGGCTCCCGACGCGCGAAAGACGTCCACCTTCAAATCATCCGGCTTGATATCGATCTGAATATCGTCGTCGATCTGCGGATATACAAACACCGACGCGAACGACGTATGCCGGCGCGCGGCCGAATCGAACGGCGAAATACGCACCAGCCGGTGCACGCCCACTTCGCTGGCCAGTAACCCAAAAGCATTCTCGCCATTCACTTCGAACGTCGCCGACTTGATGCCCGCGCCCTCGCCCTCCAGCCGGTCCGTGATGACCGTGCCGAAGTTGTTGCGCTCGGCCCAGCGCAGGTACATGCGCAGCAGCATCTCGGCCCAATCCTGCGACTCGGTGCCGCCCGCGCCCGGATGAATCGTGACAATCGCGCTCTTGGCCGCGTTCTCCCCGGCCATCAGCATCGCGGTTTCGAGCTTCCCCAGGTAGGCGCCGAACGTCTTGAGATCACGCGCCAGGTCCGGCAGCACGCTCGCCTCGCCTTCGCGCAGCAGTTCGAACATGGTGTCCAGATCCGACGCCTGCGTGGCGACCGACTTCTCCTGCGCCAGCTGCTCCTCGAGCCGCTTCCGCTCCTGCATCACCTTCTGCGACTCTTCCGGATTGTTCCAGAAGTTCGGGTCGGAGATCTTCGCCTCTAGTTTTTCCAGTTGCTTGCGCTTGCCGGGCGCGTCAAAGATAGCTCCGCACAGCGTCCGATTGCTGGCGGAGCGGCAGATACTCGCGTTCGAGTTCTTCGAGAGTCATCCTGCTGTCTATCCTAACAAAGCTCACCCTTCACGCTTCAGCTTCGCGTCGAACCAGAAGGGTCCGAACGGCAACACCGCCGCCAGCAGCGCCTGCCCCGTCTTCGCGCCCGGCCACTTCCACGTCGACGCCGCAAAGTACACCGTGGCCACATACGCCAGGAAGAGCGCCCCGTGCAGCGCCCCCACCACTTTCACCGCCTGCGGCAGGCCGAACATGTACTTCAGCGGCATGGCGATGCCCAAGAGCACGAGGAACGAGAGTCCCTCCGCCAAACCCGCCCAATGCAACTGCCGGTACTCCGGCGACTGTAAGAAGGATTGTTGACTCAACTTTCCATTCTAAACGGCGGGACAATCCGCCCGGGCGGTCTGGGACAATAAAGGTTCATGATTGAAGTCCTGCGCCCGGGCGCCTCTGCCCGGAATGCGCGTGTCGTCATGTTCGACTTCGACGGCACGCTTTCCCTGATTCGCTCCGGTTGGGTCCACGTGATGGTCCCCATGATGGTGGACATCCTCGCCGACCTCCGCACCGGCGAGACGCGTGACCAGCTCACCGCCGTGGTCGACGACTTTGTCGCGCGCCTCACCGGCAAAGAGACCATCTACCAGATGATCGAGTTCGCCGAACAGATCAAACGCCGGGGCGGCACGCCCCTGGATCCCCTGGAATACAAGCACGAGTATCTGCGGCGATTGTGGACCGTGATCAAAGACCGTGTGGAGGCCCTGCAGAACGGCGCGGCGCAACCGGAAGATTATCTCGTGCCCGGCTCCCGCGCGCTGCTCGAATCGCTCCGCGCCAAAGGCTTGAAGCTCTACCTCGCCTCCGGCACCGACGAAGTGGATGTGCTTCGCGAAGCGAAGCTGCTCAACATCGACCACTACTTCGACGGCGGCATTCGCGGCGCCTCCGACGATATCAATAGCTTCTCGAAGGGCGCGCTCGTCAGGAGCATGGTGGATACCGCCGGCTACCGCGGCGACGAGATCCTCGTCTTCGGCGACGGTTATGTCGAGATTGAAGTGGTGAAGAATGTCGGCGGAGTGGCGGTCGGCGTCTGCTCGGCCGAACCGGAATGCCTCACGATGGACGAGTGGAAGCGCAAGCGCCTGGCCAGCGTCGGCGCCGATTTCGTGGTTCCCAACTTCGCGGCGCATCAGCCCTTGCTGGAAGCCCTCTTCTAGACATGCCCTCCCGTTACGAAGCCTTCGACCGCTCGCGCCTGCTCATCAAGCCGCTGGCCGAGCGCATTCACGACCTTCCGCTTGAGAACTGGCTTTCGCTCGACGACCCCACGCCGCCCTTCGCCGCCGACCTCTCGCTCGTCGCGAAACGGCTCCAAGCCGCCAAAGAGGCGGGAAGAGCCCGCATCCTCATGATGGGCGCCCACGTTCTCCGCGCCGGCGTCAATCGCCATTTGATCGACTTGATGGAGCGCGGCTTCATCAACCACCTCGCGCTCAACGGCGCCGGCGCCATTCACGACTACGAAATCGCCCGCATCGGCGCCACCACCGAAAGCGTCGCCCGCTACATCCGCTCCGGAGAGTTCGGCCTCTGGCGCGAAACCGGCGAACTCAACGACTGGATCGCCACCGCCGCCCAACAACACGAAGGCCTGGGCGAACACCTGGGCCACCGCATCCTGAATAGCCACTTCCCGCACAAAGACCTCAGCGTCCTCGCCCACGCCTATCGCCTCCAAGTGCCCGTCACCATCCACGTGGGCATCGGCTACGACATTCTTCACGAACACCCCAATTGCGACGGCGCCGCCCTCGGCGCCGCCAGCTACCGCGACTTCCTCATCTTCACGCGCACGGTGGAAGAGCTGGAAGGCGGCGTGCTCCTCAGCTTCGGCTCCGCGATCATGGCGCCGGAGGTCTATCTCAAGGCGCTCGCCATGTCCCGCAACGTGGCCCATCAACACGGCCGGAGCATAAAAAATTTCCTTACGGCCGTGTTTGACATCGTCCCCATCGCCGGCGACATCCATCGCGAACTCCCCAAGTCCGACCCCGGCTACTACTTCCGTCCCCACAAGACCATCCTCGTCCGCACCGTCGCCGAAGGCGGCGAAAGCGCCTATTTCTGCGGACCCCACCGCGCCACGCTGCCCGCCCTCCGGAGGGCTCTGCTGTGACGCACGCCGAGATCCTCCGCAAACTGCCCAAGCTGCGCGCGCTCGTCGTCGGCGACATCTGCCTGGATCGCTGGTGTACTTACGATCCTCGCCTGGCCGAAGCCTCCCGCGAGACGGGCATCCCGCGCACGGCCGTGGTGAAGGTGGAAAATACGGCGGGCGCCGCCGGCACGGTGGCCAACAACCTCGCCGACCTCGGCGTGGGCGAAGTCGCCGTCATGGGCGCCATCGGCATCGATGGCAACGGCTTCGAGCTCAAACGCGCCCTGGCTTACCGCAACATCTCCACGCAATGGGTGCGCGAGGCGCCCGGCCACCTCACGTTCACCTACACCAAACTCCTCAACGCCCAAACCGGCGAAGAAGACCTGGCCCGCGTCGACTTCGTGCCCAACGGTCCCCCGCCCGCCGACATTGAGGCCGCGCTCGCCCACGATCTGCCCCACGCCATCGCGGCCGCCGACGTCGTCTATGTTGCCGATCAGGCCGAGATCGATAACGGCGGGCTCATCTCGCCCGTGCTCCGCGAAGTGCTCGACCGGGAAGCCCGCGAGCATCCCGAGAAGATCTTCTTCGTCGACTCGCGCCGCCGCATCGATCAGTTCCGTCACCTGATTCTCAAGCCCAACGAAGACGAGGCCGCCGCCATCTGCCAGGAACGCTTCGGCCACCCGCGCGCCTACACCGCGCTGCGCGAACACACCAAGGCGCCGCTGGTCTTCGTCACCCACGGCGGCAGCGGCGTCACCTGGGTCGACCAGACGCAGGAGCATTTCCTGGTCACCGAAAAGATCGCCCAGCCCGTCGACATCTGCGGCGCCGGCGACTCCTTCTCGGCCGGATGCGGCATGGCCCTGGCCGCCGGAGCCACCCCGCCCCAGGCCGCTTACTTCGGGCACGCCGTGGCCTCGGTTACCGTCATGAAGAAAGGCACCGGCACGGCCACGCCAGGAGAAATCCTATCCCTGCCCAAGCCGAAGCGCAGAAAGCGATGAACACTCTCGCCATCGACATCGGCGGCACCAAGTACTCCATGGCCGTCTTCGCCGGCGACTCCATGATCGCCCGCCATTCCGAGCCCACTCACCGCGCCGGCGGCAAAGACTGGATGATCGAGCGGATTCTCGGGCAAGCCCGCGCCTGGCAAACCGCGCACGGCTTCGCGCGCTGCGGCGTCGGCTTTGGCGGACCGGTGATCTTCAACGATCAGCGAGTGGCCCTCTCCACGCACGTGGGCGGCTGGAGCGACTTTCCCCTCACCCAATGCCTGCGTGACGAACTGCTGGTACCGGTCGTCATGGACAACGACGCCAATGTGGGCGGGCTGGGAGAAGCCGACTTCGGCGCCGGACGCCACTGCCGGCCGCTTTTTTACATGACGCTGTCGACCGGTATCGGCGGAGGCCTCATCCTCGAACAGGGCATCCACCGCGGCGCCGATTCCTACGCCGGCGAAATCGGCCACCTCACCATTCGCCCGAACGGACCCCACTGCCTGTGCGGCGCGCGGGGCTGCTTTGAACGCATTTGCTGCGGTCTCTGGCTGGAACGCGACCACGGAAAATCGGCCAGGCAGCTACTCGCCGATCCAGCGTTCGTAAGCGGCTATGTTGTGGATCTTAGCCTTGCATTAAAGGCACTTATCATGCTCGTGAACCCTGCGCGCGTTGTAATTGGGGGCGGCATCAGCAAAGCCGGTGATGCGCTGTTTCTTCCCCTGCGTGCCGAATTACAGAGGCAAATCACCGCTTGGTCGCGCGCCCGAATTGATGTAGTACCGGCCAGCCTGGGCGACGATAGTGTTCTATACGGTGCTCTTTCACTGGCGCGTGCGCACTCACCGAACGCTTAAAAATCCTCAAGATCAGGCGCTTCCTATTTGTTTTGTAGGCGTTCCGTGCGTAAAATATTAGTTCCCTTCCGGGAATGAAAGAGAGGAAGAGAACATGCCTGCTAAGTTCGAAATAAAGAGGGCGAAGAACGGAGAGTTCCACTTCAACCTGTTGGCCGGGAACGGAGAAGTCATCCTGTCCAGCGAGATGTACAAGGCCAAAGCAAGCGCCAAAAACGGGATTGCTTCGGTGAAGAAGAACTCCACGTTGGATGGTCGCTTTGAGAAGCGTCAGAGCAAGAACGGTCAGTTCTTCTTTGTCCTGAAGGCCGCCAACCACGAGGTGATTGGCAAGAGCGAGATGTATCCGGCCGAAAAGACCTGCGAGGCTGGAATCGCGTCGGTGAAGAAGAACGCTCCCGGCGCCACGGTGGAAGACACCACCCGCTAAAGCCTTACTCGTCTTTTTTTCTCGTTGGCCGGCAGCGCTTGGGGAATCGGGGGCGCGCCGGCCAAAGTTTTTTTGACCGGCCAGCAAAGAAACCTTAATGGGTGGTTTTCGTAACCCTTGCGCCGGGTCGAGCATCAGAGACAATGAAGACTGATGCGCGGATTCCTCCTTCTCACCACCCTCGCCGTTACGGCTGCCTTCGGCGAATACAAGCTCGACAAGACGCCTGCCGCCCCGCCCGCCACGCTTGACGCCGCTTTCGCAAGCCTGCTCAACAAAGACGGTCATCGTCTGCTCGATGCCGCCGGCAAGCCGATTGTCGAAGTCTGGCTGCGTTCCACCGCCCCCACCGGCCCCAAATCCAGTGAGGACGCCGTGTCGCTGCCCACGCTCACGCACGGGGCGCTGGTGGGCGTCATGCATTTCCCCACCCGCTGGAACGACCGCCGCGGCCAAACCATCAAGCCGGGGCTTTATACACTCCGCTACAGCATGTATCCCATCAACGGCGATCACCAGGGCGCCGCCCCGCAGCGCGACTTCTTCGTTCTCACGCCCATCGCCGACGACAAGGATCCGGCCGCCACGCCCAATTTCGACACCCTCATGAACATGAGCCGCAAAGCCAGCGGCACGCCTCACCCGGCCGTCTTCAGCGTCTGGAAAGCCGAGCCCTTTAAGCCCGGTCTCGCCGCCGAAGGAGAAGACTGGTCGCTGCAAACCAAGCTCGGCGACCTGCCGATCGCCATCATCCTCGTAGGCAAAGTCGAAGCCTGAGCTAACTCCCCGGCATCAACTTCCGTTTCGCCAGGAACTGAAAGATCTGCTCCCAGATCGCCGGCGCCTGCGCGTTCCGCATAAAGTCGCCGTGCGCCCCGCGCGGAATGCTGATCAGCTCGGCATCGTTCCCCACGTCGCGCAGCATCTTCGTCAGCGTCACGCCGTGATCATAAGGAACCGTCGGATCGGCATCGCCGTGAATGGTCAGCACCGGCGGTTCATTCTTCGCCACCCACGTCTGCGGCGAAACCCGCCGCGCGATCTCCCGCCGCTCCGGCAACGCCTCGGGAATCCACGTCACCGCGTACTTGCGCTCGTTCGTGCCCTCCAGCAAATCGCCCACGTCGGTGATGCCGTAAAAGTTCACCACCGCGCCCACCTTGCCCGCCGGCCCCAAACCCGCCGACTTCGGCGTAAGCCCCACCATTAATGAAAGGTGCCCGCCCGCCGAGCCGCCCGACACCACAATGCGCTTGGCGTCGACGCCGTACTTCTCCGCGTTCTTGCGGAACCAATCGGCGGCCTTCAGCACATCGGTCACCGCCGCCGGGGCCAAAGCCGTCTTCGCCAGGCGATACTCCACGTTGGCCACCACAAAGCCCTTTTCGAGGAACGGCACCACGAAGTGCTGCACCACCGATTCCTTCGAGCCGCCCGTCCACCCGCCGCCGTGAATGAACAGCACCCCCGGCCGCTTGCCGGCGGCCGCCTTCGGCCGGAACACATCCACCACCGTCTCCTTGTGCGTATCGTAGGCGACGTTGGCGTCCACCGTCACGCCCGCCGGCAAGGCCGGCGCTTCTTGCGCCACCGCCAACCGGCACAAGAAAGCACACACCAGAGCGAATCTTGACATGCTCCCAGCTTACTCCCATCGACACAGCTATATTGAGAACAAGCGAATGCCCAAGCTTCTTCGCATCTCCCCCGTCGGTCTCCGTGGCGTCGTCGGCAACGGACTCACCGTCACACACGTGCTCGATTTCGCCTCCGCCTTCGGCACGTTCCTGGCCGCCGCCGGCCCCGTCGTGATCGGCCGCGACCCGCGCGCCTCCGGCGTCATGATGCGCCATGCCGTGTCGAGCGCCCTGCTCGCCTGCGGGCGCGACGTCATCGATCTCGGCGTCGTCTCCACCCCCGTGCTCCAACATTCCATCCAACGGCTCGACGCCGCCGGCGGCATCTCCATCGGCGCCAGCCACAACGCCGCCGAATGGAACGCGCTCAAGTTCCTCGGGCCCCGCGGCACTTATCTCTCCACCAGCGAAGCCGGCGAACTCCTCGACATCTACCACCTCCGCAAGTTCAACTACGTCGAGTGGAATCACCTCGGCCAGCACACCGAACAAACCGACGCCATCGACCGCTATCTGGAGGACCTCGCCGAAGCCTTCGACTTCGCCGCGCTCAAGCAATTCAAAGTCGTGGTGGATTGCTGCAACGGCACCTCCTCGCTGATTCTCTCCCGGCTCAACGAACGCTACGGCTTCAAGTTCATCCTGATCAACGCCCAGCCCGAAGGCCGGGCCTTCGCCCACGAGCCGATGACCAACGCCCGCGTCGTCGGGCTGCAACTGGCTCCGCTCATCCCGCCGCTCGGCGCCGACGCCGGCTTTCTGTTCGACGCCGATTCCGACCGCGTCGCCATCGCCGACGAGCGCGGCGTGGCGCTGACCGAGGAAATCATTCTGCCGCTCCTGGCCGATCACCAGCTCACGCAAGGCGCGGGCAGAATTGTGCTCACGAATCTGTCCACCACCGCGCTGGTCGACGAAGTCGCCGCGCGCCGCGGCGGCACCGTGGTGCGCACGCCGGTCGGCCGGCAAGCCGCCATTGATGCTCTATCGGCCTACCGCCCCGAACAGGTGGCGCTCGCCGGCGAAGGCACCGGCGCCGTGATGCTGCCGCGCTTCCGCTTCGTCTACGACGGCATCGCCTCCATGCTCACGATCCTCACCCTGCTGGCCGCGCGCCGCCAGCCGCTCAGCCAGATCATCGCCGAGTTCCCCCGCTACTCCATGCTCAAAGGCGAAGTGCCGCTGGAGTCGAAACGCTTGCCGCTGCTCTTCAGCAGCCTCCGCGACCGCTATGCCAACGGCCGCCAAAGCACCCTCGACGGCCTCCGCGTCGACTTCGAAGACCGGAGCTGGTTCCACGTGCGCGTCTCGCAGACCGAACCCATCGTCCGCGTGATCGTCGAGCAGCGGGGCGACGCGCCGCGCGCCCTGTTCGACGCGCTGATGGAACAAACCAGGAGCCTCGCCTAGAACCATGGCCAAACGCGAACACTTACTCAAAATCGGCGTCTCCGGCATCCGCGGCGTCGTCGGCGGCTTCCTCACCCCCGGGCTCGCCTGCGGCTTTGCCCAGGCATTCGGCACCTACGTCGGCGGCGGGCGCGTCGTGCTCGGCCGCGACACCCGCGCCAGCGGCGAGATGCTCGAACACGCGGTGATCGCCGGCCTCCTCTCCGCCGGCTGCGAAGTCGTCCGCGTCGGCGTTCTCCCCACGCCTACCATCCAGATGTACGTGGCCACCACGAAGGCCCAGGGCGGCATCGCGCTCACCGCCTCCCACAATCCTCCCGAATACAACGCCCTCAAGCTCTTCAACGCCGACGGCCTGTTCTTCAATCACTACGAGCGCGCCGAACTGCTCGACCTCTACCACCAAAGCGAATTCAACGAAGCGTCAAACGAAGAGATCCGCGGCGTGCGGAGCGACTTGGAAAGTCCCATGCGCCAGCATCTGGATCGCGTGCTGAAGTTTGTCGACGTCGACCGCATCCGCCGGCGCCGCTTCCGCGTCGCGCTCGATAGCGTCAACGGCGCCGGCTCCCTCATGTCCGTCCACTTCCTGCGCGACATTCTCCGCTGCGAGCTCCACGCCATCTCCGTCGACCCCACCCAGCCGTTTCCCCGCATCGCGGAACCTCGCCCGGACACGCTCGGCGATCTGGCGGCGCTGGTCCGCCGGGAACGCTGCGATGTCGGCTTCGGCCAGGACCCCGATGGCGACCGTCTCGCCGTCTGCGATCAACACGGCACCGTCATGGACAACGACGAAGTGCTGGCCCTCATCGTCGACGCCGCGCTGGCCGTTACGCCCGGCAACGTCGTGGTCAACCTCACCACCTCATCGCTCCTGGCCGACATCGCCGCCCGCCACGGACGCACCGTCCACTGGACGCCGGTCGGCGAAGCCAACGTCGTCGACACCATGCTGGCCGTGCCCACCGCCATCGGCGGCGAAGGCGCCGCGGGCGGCGTGATTTTCCCCGCCGTTCACTTGTGCCGCGACAGCTACATCGCCATGGCCTTCCTGCTCGACCATCTGGCCAAGACCGGCTCCACCATCGGCGACCTGCAGGCCGCCTTGCCCCGCTACTTCCGCCAATCGGGCAAAGTCGCCTTCGAACATGGCCGCCTGGGCCCGCTCATGCAATCGCTCGAGGCAGCCTTCCCGGAAGCGCAGGTCGACCGCGCCGATGGCTTGAAGCTGCTCTTTGCCGACGGCTGGATCCACGTCCGCGCCTCCAACACGGAGCCGCTGCTCCGCATCGCCGCCGAGGCCACCTCGCCCGGGAAAGTGGAGTCGCTCTACCAGGCCGTGCGCCTGGCGCTGGCCTGAGCAACGGATAGCCCCCGGCCGCGGACTAAGCCTTCAGCTCCTCAATCTGCTTGGTGGCGATTCCCACCGGACGGTCGATCGGAATACCCGCGCACGCCAGCAAGGTAGTGAGCAAGTCGCCCTGATTTCCCTTGGTCTCCGCCAAGTAGCGCCCCGTCTTCAGCGAACCGCCGCCTTTGCCCGCAATCACGAACGGCAGATTCTCGCGCGTGTGCTTGTTGCCGTCCTCCAGTCCCGACCCCCACATCATGATGCAGTTGTCGAGCAACGTGCCGGCGCCTTCCCGCAGGCTCGCCATCTTTTTCACCATGTAGGCGAATTGCGCAATGTTGAATTCGGTGATGCGTGCGATTTTGCGCACCTTCTCCGGATCATGGTTGTGGTGCGTGTTGGAGTGATGCTGGTCGTTGAAACCCAGCTCCGGATACGACGCCCCGTTCGGCGTGGAGCCAATGTAGGTGCTCACGCGCGTGGTATCGGTCTGGAAGGCCAGGATGTTCAGGTCGCACATCACCTGCATGTACTCGCTGCGCTTCTCGCCTTCCGGAATCCGGATCTCAATGGGCGGAGAATCCGACGCTCGGCGCCTGCTGGCGCGCAAGCCGGCCTTCTCCAGCGCGGCCTCCTGCTGGCGCGCTTCAATCGCCGCGATGCGCCGCTCCACCGCGCGCACGCTGTCAAGGTATTCATCCAGCTTCCGCTGGTCGGAGACCGGCAGCGTGCGCCGCAAATCGCGGGCGCCGCCCAGCACAACGTCCAGCAGGCTGCGGTCCAGCGCCCCCAGCGCCGGCCGCTCCCGCGCGTCGCCCGCCTGCTCTTTCTTGTTGAACAGGCGATACAGCACGTTGCGCGGATTCACCTCCGCCGGCACCGCCTGCGTGGGCGAACGAAAGCTGCAATGCGAGTAGTAGCCCTCGTTCAGGCCCTCCTGGTTCTCCTTCCAGGTTTGCGGCATCGTGGCCAGTTCGAGCGAAGGCAACGCCGTAAAGGCGCCCACATGGTTGGCCGCAATCTGATCGGCGGAAATCGCAATGTGGATCTCGTTCCGCCTTTCCGGCGACGGCAAGGTCGCCGTCAGCCACGTGGAGAGTTCCAGCGCGTGCGGAGCGCCGTTGAACGGCGCAATGGGCACACCCGAAATGCCCTTCATCACCACACACTGATCGAGCACCGGGCGCAACGAGGCCAAAGCCGGGGGCGGCGATGCGAGAAAGCTCTCCGCACTGGCTGGCCAGAATTCCTCCATAATCACGCCGTGTGGCATGTACATGAAGCCCAGGCGCACGGGCGGCTTCTCCGCCTTGCCGGCCGGCGTACCGGCCCAGCCCAGCGAATCCATCAGCGGCAGGGCGAGAGAGACGCCCAAGCCCTTCAAACAAGCCCGCCGGTTCAGTTTGCTCATGGAGCCTCCTTGGTGCTTCGTTCCGTCACTTCAATGCGCCGATGCGTAAAGGGATAACTCGTGATCACGCCCTCTATGAGCGACCGCATCCGGTAGCCATCGGCGGCCAGTTGGGTCATCAGGTCATCCACCACAATTTCGTCGTAGCCTTCCAGCTTGCGGCCCAAAGCGTAGGCCAGCAGTTTCTCGGCCAGGCTGCGCGCCACCTCGGCGTTGCGTCCGGCGAGAATCGCCTTCAGATCCGCCGGGCCCGCGAAGCGCTGGGCGCCCGGCAACTCACCCGCCGCGTCAATCGGCTGGCCATTGGTGTCCCGCTCGCGCCATCGCCCGATGGCGTCGAACTTCTCAAGGCCAAAGCCGATCGGGTCAAGAATCTGGTGGCAGTTGGCGCATACCGGATTGGTGCGGTGCAGTTCGGTCCGCTGGCGCAGCGTGAGCTTGGCCACCGCCGCGGCATCCTGCTTGTCCAAAGCCGGCACATCGGGCGGGGCGGCCGGCACCTGCTGGCCCAGAACTTGCTCCAGCACCCACACGCCGCGCTTCACCGGGCTGGTGCGATTCGGAAACGACGTGGCCGCCAGAATCCCCGGCATGCCCAGCAAGCCTCCGCGATTGCCGTCACTCAGCCGCACCTTGCGCATCGCCGGTCCCTGCACGGTCTTCTCCAGGCCGTAGAGCGACGCCAGCGTGCCGTTCAGATAGGTATAGTCGCTATCCACAAAGCGAATCACGTTGGCGTTATCGCGCACAATGCTCTCAAACAACAGGCGCACTTCGTCGTACATCGCCTGGCGCATGCCGGCCGTCATCTGCGGAAACAGCACCGGATCAAAAACCTGGCGCCGCAAGCCGCCAACGTTCAGCCACTGGGCGCCAAAGCCGTCAAACAGCGCGCGCGACCGCGGATCGTCCAGCAGGCGCTTGGTCTGCGCCTTCAGCACCGCGGGCTCCTGGAGTCTTCCCTGCCCGGCCAGCGACAGCAGTTCCTCGTCGGGCATGGTGGCCCACAAGAGATAAGACAACCGCGAGGCGAGTTGGTAGTCGTCGAGCGGCACGATTCCCGGCTGCCGCCCGGCTTCTCCCGCCGGCGTAATGAACAAAAACTGGGGCGAAACCAGCACCGCCTTGAGCATCAACTCCAGCGCCTGCCGATACGCCAGCTTGTTGCGCGTGCCTAAGTCGAAAGCGGCCACCAGAACGTCCAACTCCGCTTCCGTCGGGGGACGCCGATACGCTTTCCGGGCCAGTGACCGCGCCACGGCTCGCGCCGCCTGCCGCGGATCGCCCACCGGGGCTGTGGCCGGGCCGAACAGCCGCGTTTCCACTTCCGTGCGGCGGGCGCCCGGCGGAGCCACCACTCGCCGCAGCACCTTCTCGGCCACGGTGAGATACTGCTCGAGTTGAATCGGCGAGAGCGAATTCAGGTAGCCCTGGCCGCCCACTTCCTCCGGCAACCCGTCGGCGATCGACGCGTCCACGCCAAACAGGTCGCGCAGCGTATTGGCGTACTCCGTCTTGGTCAGGCGGCGGATCACGAAGAGCCCAGGATCCCGATCACTCAGATACTTGAGCTTCGGCAGCCAATCGGCGAACATCCGGCGGTCGGCCTCGCTCGGCTGCGGTGCCCCCTTGGGCGGCATGTCGTGCGCCTTCACCCGGGCGTCGGCCCGCTTCCACTGTTCGGTAAACGCCGCGTGGCCGGGAGCCTTCAGCGCCGGGGAAAAGTTCACCCCGGCCCGCGTCGGACGCCGATTCTGATGACAGGCAATGCAGTACGTGTTGACGAAGGGAGTAACGCGCTCGCGAAAGAACTGCTCGGCCTCCGCCTTGCGGGCCTCCGTACTGGCCGCCAGCCAGCCGCCCGGCGTGGCCAGGCAGAGCGCCAGCCAGGTCACCGGCAGCTTCGAACAACGACGGGTTGCGGCGGCAGGGGCCAGCATTCTCCGTGGGCAGTCTATCACGCCCCGGCTTCCTCTGGTTCCATTCACTTCCGCAACCGCAACGACCAGACATTCGCCCGCGCCCGCTCCACCGCCAAATACACCCCCGACCGCCGCACCACCGGACCCACCGTCCGGTAAACCACCCGCGGCGACATCCACGCCGCCGACCCATGAAAGTGCTGCAGCGGAAACGCCTCCTCCACCACCGCCCCCGTCCGCGGGTCCACCGGCTGCGCCCACAAACAGACCTGCCCGTCCCGGTTCGACAAAAACAGAATCCGCTTCCCATCGGCCGACCACGCCGGATTGAAATCCAGATCCAACCCCGTCGTCACCGGCCGCCACTCCTCATACGGCACGCTTACGCCTTGATTCGCCGCCAGGTAAATCTGCCGCCGCCCCGGCGCAATCTCCGCGTGAAACGCAATCCACGCCCCGTCCGGCGACAGCCGCGCCCCCCGCAACCCGTACTCCGGATGCTCCAGCAACACCTGCTTGCGCCGCGTGTAGAGGTCCACGCGCGCCACGGTCGCCAGCGGAGTACCGGCGGGCTCAAACAACACGTACCTTCCATCGCGCGACCAGTCCAGCGGCGGCCCCCCGTCGGCAAAAACCCGCTCGGCGCGCCCCGTCCGCAAGTCGGCAATCCAAATCGGCTGGCGCGCCGGTTCAAACGCGCGCACGGCCAGTCGCAGTCCGTCGTAACTCAACAGGGGATCATCGGTAAGCCGGGGCGGCAGCGTCAACAGACGATCGCGGCCGTTCGGCAAGTCGCGCCAATACAAAACGCGCCGGTCGCCGCGATCGGCCACCCAGGCCATCCGCCGTTCCAGCCCGTCCACCGACATCGCCCGGTCATCCACCGGCGACGCCACCAGTTCCTCCGGCTGCCGCGCCGCATAGCCGTCACGATCGAGCGGAACGGTCAGAATGTCCGTGTGGCGTTCGCCCGCGCTAAAGAACAACTTGTCCCCCGCCAGTTGCGGACGCGCCGCGAAGCCATCCATCGTCAGCCGTTCGGCCGCCCCCTCCGGCCGCAACTCCTTCACCCGTTGCCGCACCAGCGCATCCTGCCCCTCATGCCGCGTGTGCAGATAGAGGAAGTCGCCGCGCCACGCATTCAACGAGCCCGGCCGAAAATCCAGGCGCGCGCGCAACCCGAAGCGCCGCGGCTCCCCCGTCGGATACGGCAACAGCCACAAGTCCCGCTCATACCCCGCCGGCACGCCTTCAAACAGAATCCACTTTCCGTCCGGCGACCACACGGGCGACCGCGCCTGCGCAAACTGCGGCACCAGTTGCCGCGGCACGCCCCCCGTATTGGGCACCACCCAAATCCGCCCCGGGTCGTCATCCGGCGCCGGCGTCTCAAACACAATGTTCTGCCCATCGGGCGAAACATTCGGCCGCGCGCCAAATTCCGTAATCGGCCGCGGCTCGCCCCCGCGCGTGGAGACCACGAAGAGTCCCCCGGGCGCCCGTAACGACCGGTACACCACCCACAATCCCCCGGGCTCCACCGCCGGCTCCACCGCCTGCTCGCCCTCCGCCGTCAACCGCTGGGGTGCCCCGCCCGGTAGCCTTTGCTGGTACAACGCCGGCGCGCCGCTCCGGTCCGAGCTGTACACCAGCAGCGACCCATCCGGCGTAACATCGCTATCCGCGGTAAAGCCCGTGTCCGCCGTCAACGCCTCCAGCAAAGCGCCCTGCAGCGCCGCCACCGGCTTCACGCTCCGCGGCCGGAACAGATACACCAGCAGCCCCACCGCGCCCGTCACCAGCAGCAGCGCCGCCAGACCAATCCACAACCGCCGCCCGCGCCAACGCCGCCGCCAGCGCGCCGGACGCGCCTCCTCCACGTGCACATGCTGTTCGAGCTCCAGCTCGTACGTCTCCAGTGGCATCACAAAGCGCTCCGCCTCGCTGCCGCCGGTTCGCTCGTAGTAGGCGGCCAGCTTCTGCCGCAAACGCCGCGCCTCCAGCGGCACAATCGGATCCACCGCCGGATCATAGCCGTCCGCGCAGTCAAAGACCTCGACCCCAATCACCGTCTCCGCCAGTTGCGGCTTCTTCTTCAGCGATTGCTCAAACGAGTAGCGCAGAAAGCGCCGCAGCCGCTCCGCGTAAAGAAACTCCGGGCTCGCCAGCACGCGCTCCAGGCTTTCCCGCAGCCGAGCCTCGTCGTTAGTGTGGAGCATCGCCCACCACCGGCCCGCAAAATCGGCCTACAGCCAGTTGCGCAGGCGCTCCGCCAAGGGCTCCGGCAACAACCGCCCCACCCTCGCCCGATGCCCTTCCAATACCGTCTGCAACGCCCCGGCGCTCAAGTTCCGCTCGCTCTGCACCCGCCGCAACGCCTCCAGCAGTCTCGGCGCCGCCAGCGTCAAAAGCGACGCCGCGGACTCCCGCCCGATTCCCGCATCGCTCGCAATCCATTCCGTCATCTCCGCCGCCGCCGGTCCGAGTATCGACGAAGCTTCCGCCGGCGCGCCGCGGTTCACCAGCAACCCCAGCAGCGACGCGCCCGGATACCGCTGCAGCAGCGCCAACAGAAGCGTCGGCACAATGCCCTCCAGGGCACGCTGTGTCTTGTACGGATCCTCGCAAATAAAGGCGCTCGCTTCGAGCACTACGCCGGGAGAGAATGCACCGCGTAACCTGTCCATCAGGTTTACGGCGCCGGGTACCGGTGCCATGGATTTGTTTCTCCGCTGAGCGCGACGCGTACGGGGAGACGCCGCCCATCTTGTCTTTTGCTCTCTCTCTCAGCGGAACAAGTCCTGCGGGTGTCAGGAGGTCCGTTCAGCGTTCAGTTTAACACCTTCTCTCTCCGCCGCCCGCGCCGGCTCTTCCGCCCACAACCCGGGTCTCCGGCACCGTGCTGGCCGCCGCCGTAGTACGCTAGGGGATACCCTTTTCAAAGAGAGACTCTCATCCATGAAAACTGGAGCGCTCATCCTCGTCGTGGTCCTCCTTGCCGTCGGCTTGTTCGGCTGCCAGGCGGTCAGCGTCCGCAATGATCTCGTCACTCAGCAGGAGTCCATCAAGGCCGCCTGGGCCCAGGTGGACAACGTCCTCCAGCGCCGCGCCGACCTCCTGCCCAACCTCGTCGAAACCGTCAAAGGCTTCGCCGGTCAGGAGCAAAAGGTCTTCGGCGAAATCGCCCAGGCCCGCGCCGCCATGGCCGGAGCCCGCACCCCGCAGGAACGCATCGCCGCCAACGGCCAGGTCGAGTCCGCCCTCGGCCGCCTCCTCGTCGTCTCCGAGAACTACCCCCAACTCAAGTCCAACGAAAACTTCATGCGCCTCCAGGACGAACTCTCCGGCACCGAGAACCGCATCGCCGTCGAACGCAAGCGCTACAACGACACCGTCCAGAAGTTCAACACCAACATCCAACTCTTCCCGAATAACCTCTTTGCGGGCTTGTTCGGTTTCTCGAAAGAAGACGCTTACTTTAAAACAGATCCCGCCAAGCGCGAAGTGCCCCAAGTCAAGTTCTAACTCACAATGGCTGAAACTTTCCGTAATTACATCAATGGTGCCTGGGTCGACGGACCCACTTTTGAAAATCGCAATCCCGCCAATACCAAGGAGCTAGTCGGCCTCCACGGCAAGGGTTCGGCCGCCGACATGGAAGCCGCCGCCAACGCCGCCGCCGCCGCGCTCCCCGGCTGGGCCAACCTCCCCGCCCCCGCGCGCGGTAACTTCCTCTTCAAAGCCGCCGACCTCCTCGACCGCAAGTTCGACGCGATCGCCGCCGACATGACGCGCGAGGAAGGCAAAACACTCCCCGAGGCCAAGGGAGAGGTCCGCCGCTCCATCAACATCCTCCGCTACTTCGCCGGCGAAGGCTCCCGGCAGCCCGGCTTCCTGGTCCCCTCCGAACGCGACCGCGTTCACATGTTCGCCATCCGGAAACCCATCGGCGTCGTCGGCTTGATCACCCCGTGGAATTTCCCCAGCGCCATTCCCACCTGGAAGCTCGCCCCGGCGCTCATCTGCGGCAACACGGTCGTCATGAAGCCCGCTTCCGCCGCGCCCCTCTCGGCCTGGCGCCTGGTGGAAGCCTTCCACGAAGCCGGACTCCCCGCGGGCGTCTTCAACTTCGTCGGCGGCTCCGGCAGCACGCTGGGCTCCGCCATGATCCACGCCAAACAGATCAAGGCCATCTCCTTTACCGGCTCGGTGCCCGTCGGCGAATGGGTCCACACCGAAGCCTCCAAGCGCCGCCTGCGCATCCAGCTCGAGATGGGCGGCAAAAATCCCACCATCGTGCTCGCCGATTGCGACTTCAACGCCGCCGTGGAAAACGTCGTCAACGCCGCCATGTTCTCCACCGGCCAGAAGTGCACCGCCACCTCCCGCGCCATCGTCGAAGCTTCCATCTACGACAAGTTCACCGAAGCCGTCGTCGAGCGCACCAGGAAACTCAAGGTCGGCGACGGCATGCTCCCCGGCATCGACATCGGTCCCGCCGTCGACGAAGGCCAACTGGAAACCAACCTGCGGTACATCGAAATCGGCCGCAAAGAACACGGTGACCCCCTCTGCGGCGGCAAGCGCCTCACCGGTCCCGGCTACGACGACGGCTACTTCGTCGAGCCCACCGTCTTCGGCAACGTCGAGGAGCGCCACACGCTCGCCCAGGAAGAGGTGTTCGGCCCCGTGCTCGCCATGATGAAGGCCAAGGACTTCGACGATGCCATGCGCATCGCCAACAACGTCCCCTTCGGCCTCTCGGCCTCCATTCAGACCACCAACCTGAGCCGCACCTTCGACTACATTTACAAGATGGAAGCCGGCCTCCTCACCGTCAACCTGCCCAGCGCCGGCGTCGAATACCAGCTTCCCTTCGGCGGCACCAAAGACTCCAGCTTCGGACCCAAAGAGCAAGGGCCCGCCGCGTTCGAGTTCTACAGTGATTACAAGACGGTGTACCTGAAATACTAGCCAGCACTTAGTAAAAAGAAATTAGCGCATGAAACTCGGACAAATCTTACGCGACAGCGCGGTCATGGCCGCGGTTTTTGAAAACGGGAAAGTCCGCCCTATCCCCGATTACACTCTCTACGACTTAGTGATTCGCGCCGACGTCGAGAAGACCGACTTACAAACCCTCGCCGCCCGCCTCGCCACTTCCCACTGGGAAGAGGCCGACATGGTCATGCCCCTCCTGCCCAAGGAAGTGTGGGCCACCGGCTGCACCTACGAGATGAGCGCCTCGTTCCGCGACGCCGAACACGGCACGCGCGAAGGCTTCTACCGCTCCGTTTTCCTGCCCGAGAACCGCCCCGAAGTCTTCTTCAAGGGCACCTCCCGCGTCTGCGTCGGGCCCAACCGCCCCATCGGCATCCGCGCCGATTCCAAGTTCACCGCCCCCGAACCCGAACTCGCCGTCCTGCTGGGCGC
This sequence comes from Ottelia alismoides, assembly GCA_037367405.1. Classification (NCBI taxonomy): domain Eukaryota; kingdom Viridiplantae; phylum Streptophyta; class Magnoliopsida; order Alismatales; family Hydrocharitaceae; genus Ottelia; species Ottelia alismoides. The sequence goes on along the minus strand of JAZKJV010010157.1, from coordinate 688,206 downwards.
CAAAGGGAAGGTGTACGGCTACTCCATCGCCAACGACGTCTCGGCCTGGGACATTGAGAAAGAGAACCCCCTCTATCTCCCCCAGTCCAAGACCTACAACGGCTGCTGCTCCTTCGGCCCCGTCTTTGTCACGCCCGACGAGATCAAAGACCCCTACGCGCTCGAAATGTCCTGCACCATCCGCCGCGGCGACAAGATCACCTTCCAGGGATCAACCTCTACCGCCAAGCTCGGCCGCAAGATTGAAACCCTGGTCGAGTTCCTGTTCCGCTCCAACAACGTCCCCAGCGGATCGCTCTTGCTCACGGGCACCGGCATCATCGTGAAAGAGGATGCGGCCCTGGCCCCCGGCGACGTCATCGAGATCAACGTGCCCGCCATCGGCACGCTCTCAAACCCCGCCGTCATCGTGTAGCCGCCGGGCCCTTTACAGAATCACGCGCTGGTCGCCTTCCCGCCGCGTCACCCGTTCGCGGTCCAGGAACTCGAGCAGCGGAATCGCGTACTTCCGCGACACGCCTGTCCAGTCTTTGAACTCCGGCACGGCGAACCGCGCCCCCTTGCGCCCCGCCAGCACCGTTCGCAACTCCGCAATCGCGCCCGCGTGGTACACCAGCTCGGCGCTCACGCGCACCAGCTTCTTATCGCGCAGCAGCGCCGCCAGCAGCGTCTGCGCCCGTTTCTGGTCCACCCCGCTGGCCGCCAGCACCTCCGCCAGCGCCGGCACCGCCAGGCCGGCGTCGGCAAACAGCTTCTCAATCTTCGCCAGCGCCGCCGATTCATCCACCTGCATCACCACCCGATGCGTGGCGAGCCTCGCCAGCTCCCCCTCGGCCACCACGCCCGCCTTGGCGAACACAAAGTCGAAGACAAACGCGGGCGCCGCGCCCAATACCCGCGAGCGCAAATCTTCCTTGGGCATGCCCGGCAATAGCGGGTTCGCCCGGTGAAACGCTTCCAGCTCCCGCGCCAGCGCCGCGCCCGTCCGCTCCACCCACGCGGCGTCGAAAAGCCAGTCGTGCTCGCGCACAAACAGCCGCTGCGGCGTCACGATCTCGTCGCGGCGCCAGCCGGTGCGCGCCACCACTTCGGCCACGCCCAAGCCCCACTTGGCCTCGCTCACCAAGGCGCCCACGCGGTCCTGGGCCAACGCCTCCAGGCGCGCGGCGCGCGACGCAAACGCCGTCGATCGCCGCGGCGGCGCGATGTCGGCCACCACGCCGCCGCCAATCGTCACCACCGGCGAGAACATCCGCACAATGAAACGATCGCCCGGCAGCGCCAGCACGGGCTCGCTCAAGGTGAACCGCGCCCAACCCTCCTGCCCCGGCTCGAGCGCCGCTCGTCCGTCCAGCAGCAACACGCGCGCCTCCACCTCCGCCGTGCCGATATGAAAGTGCACCGGCGCCCGGTTCTTGAGCGGCCGCGCCGCCGGCAGCAGCGTCAACCGCGCGTCCAGATGCTTCACCGCCGCAAACACGCCCTTGGCCGCCAGCAGCTGCCCCCGGCGCAACTCCGCCAAATCCACGCCCGCCAGGTTCAACGCCGTGCGCTGACCCGCCGTCGCCTTCGCCGCCGCGGCTCCGTGCACCTGCACGCCGCGCACGCGCACGGCGCGGCCTTCCGGATGCAGCGTCACCTCTTCATCGGCCTTTACTTCGCCGGCCAGCAGCGTTCCCGTCACCACGCTGCCAAAGCCCTTCATCGAGAACGCGCGATCAATCGGCATGCGAAACCACGTCTTCGTGTTCTTGGCCCGCACCGCCATCGCCTCGCGCCGCAACACGGCTTTCAGCTCCTCCAGGCCCTGTTTCGTCACCGCGCTCACCGGCACCACCGGCTTGCCTTCGAGAAAGGAACCCGCCACTAGTTCCTCGACCTCGAGCTTCACCAGCTCCAGTAAATCCGCATCCACGAGATCCGCCTTCGTGATCGCCACCAGGCCCGATTGCAGCCCCAGCAAGCGGCAGATGTCGAAGTGCTCCCGCGTCTGCGGCTTGATCGATTCGGTCGCCGCCACCACCAGCACCGCCAGGTCAATTCCGCTCGCGCCGGCCAGCATGTTCTTCACAAAGCGCTCATGCCCCGGCACATCCACAAAGCCGATGCGCAAATCCTCGCCCAGCGCCAGGTGAGCAAAACCCAGATCAATCGAAATGCCGCGGCGCTTTTCCTCTTCCAGGCGATCCGTATCAATGCCCGTCAACGCCCGCACCAGCGTGGTCTTGCCATGGTCGATATGTCCGGCCGTGCCGGCGATGATCCCGCGCATCCGTTCTTCATCTTAAGGCCACACCGCAGTAAGCTATTCCGCATGACCCGCCGCGTCTTCCTCGCCGCCTTCCAGAAAAGCCCGCACAAGGTCGTCTACCGTGAGCCCGGCCGCTTCGGCGGCTGGCCCGCCAATCACGGCATCTGGCAATGGGGCGACGAGATCCTCTGCGGCTTCTCCGCCGCCTACTTCAAGAAAATGCCGCTCGACCGGCATCAGTACGACAGCGCCAGGCCCGAAGAGCCCCGCCTGGCGCGCTCCCTCGACGGCGGCGAGACCTGGACCATCGAAGCGCCGCCGTCGCTCCTGCCGCCCGAACAAGGTGGCCCGGCCTCCCGCGCGCTCACCGAGCCCCTGGACTTCGCCGCGCCGGGCTTTGCGCTCACCCTCCGCTTCGCCGACAATCACACCGGCCCCAGCCGCCTCTGGCATTCAAGCGACAAGGGCCACACCTGGTCCGGCCCGTTCAACGTGCCTACGTTCGGCACGCCCGGCATCGCCGCGCGCACCGACTACGTCGTGCTCGGCCCGCGCGAAGCGCTCATCTTCGTCACCGCCGCCAAAGCCAATCGCCGCGAAGGCCGCGTGCTCTGCGCCCGCACTCGCGACGGCGGCCTCACCTGGACTAGGCAAGGCTTCATCGGCCCGGAGCCCGCCGGTTTCTCCATCATGCCCTCCAGCGTTCGCCTGCCGAACGGCAAACTGCTCACCGCCCTGCGCGTGAAGCAAGACCAAAGCACCGACTGGCTGGAACTCTGGGAGAGCTCTGACCTCGGCGTCACGTGGCGCTTCCTCAGCAAGCCCGCGCAGTTCACCGGCGGCATGAGCGGCAATCCGCCGTCGCTGCTCCGGCTCCGCGACGGCACCTTGTGCCTGACTTACGGCTATCGCGGTAAGCCCTATGGCATCCATGCGGTGTTGAGCGGAAACGGCGGCCGGTCGTGGACGAAGCCCCGCGTTCTCCGCGCCGACGGCGCCGCCTGGGACCTCGGCTACACCCGCAGCGTGCAGCGCCGCGACGGCCATATCGTCACGCTTTACTACTTCCCGGAGGCCGTGCAGACCGAACGTATCATCGCGGCCACGGTCTGGAAGGCGTAGAATCTCGATATGCGTTCGGCTCTTCTTTCCCTCATCGCGTTCACCACCCTGGCCGTCGCGGCGCCCGCACCCACGTTCCATAAGGACGTGCTGCCCGTGCTCCAGAAGCGCTGCCAAGGCTGCCACCGTCCGGGCGAAGCCGCGCCCATGTCGTTCCTCACCTACGAAAGCACCCGGCCCTGGGCCGCGGCCATCAAGCAGGCCGTCGCCGCCAGGAAGATGCCGCCCTGGGGTGCCGACCCCGCGCACGGTAAGTTCGCCAACGACCCCACGCTCACCGCGGCCGAAAAGCAGACGCTCATCGCCTGGGCCGACGCCAAGGCGCCCGCCGGCAATCCGAAAGACGCGCCGGCCCCGATAAAGTTCGTAGAGGGGTGGAACATCGGTGAACCTGACCTGGTCATCGCCATGCCGAAGGCCTACGAAGTGCCCGCCTCCGGCACCATCGACTATACGCGCTACATCCTGCCGCTCAACTTCAAAGAGGACCGCTGGGTCGCCGCCGCCGAGATTCGCCCGGGCAATCGCGCCGTCGTCCATCACGTGATCGCCTACCTGCGCGAAGCCGGCGGCACCTGGCTCAAGGACGCCCCCGTCGGCGAACCCATCGTTAAGGTGAAGACCGCCGATAACGGTCCGCGCACGCAACTCGTCGGCTACGCGCCGGGCGTACCGGCGCGCCCCGCCACGCCCGGCCGCGCCATCTTCGTGAAGGCCGGCTCCGACGTGGTGCTTGAGATGCACTACACGACCAACGGCAAACCCGCCACCGATCTCACCCGCGTCGGGCTGGTCTTCGCGAAGGAGCCGCCGCGGGAACGTCTGGCCGGCTTCTCGGCGGGCAACGGCCGCTTCGCCATTCCGCCCGGCGACCCGAACTACGAGGTACGCTCGGAAATCAAGCTGCCGCGCGAATTGCGCCTCATCAACCTGACGCCGCACATGCATCTCCGGGGTAAGGACTTCGAGTACGTCGCCAAGTACCCCACGGGCGAAACCGAAGTGCTCTTAAAGGTGCCGCGCTACGACTTCAACTGGCAACACACCTACGAACTCGCCGAGCCCAAAGTCCTGCCCGCCGGCACCGTCATTCAATGCATCGCCCACTTTGACAACTCGCCGAACAACCCCTTCAATCCCGATCCGAAGGCGGAGGTCCGCTGGGGCGACCAGAGCTGGGAAGAGATGATGATCGGCTTCGCGGCCGCCGTGGTGCCGGCCAAGCCCTAAGCCCGGGTGACGCTCGGCTGGCCCTGTGCTAAGCTCAATCGCGTGATGCGCCCCCTTGTTGCCGCCTCGCTGCTGGCTGTTGCGGCATCCGCCCAGATTCCCCGTTTGCCCACCGGTAAGCCGGATTTCAATGGCATTTGGCAGGCGTTGGGCTCGGCCCACTACGACCTGGAGCGCCACATGGCCCGGCCTTCGCTCATGCTCCGGCAGGGTCCGCACTCACCGCTGCCCGCCGTGCCCCTGCTCCGGCTGGGCGCCGTCGGCGCCGTGCCGGGCGGCCTGGGCGTGGTGGAGGGCGGCCGGATTCCTTACAAGACGGAAGCCGCCAAGCTACGCGACGAGAACCGCGCCAACTGGCTGGATCGCGACCCGGAGATCAAATGCTACTTACCCGGCGTGCCGCGGGCCACTTACATGCCCTATCCCTTTCAAATTAGTCAGAACGCGAAGCAGTTCTTTATCGCCTATGAATACGCCGGAGCGTACCGGGACATCTTGTTCAAGGACCCCGGCCCCGCGGAGACCGATTCATGGATGGGCCAGTCGGTAGCGCGCTGGGAAGGCGACACGCTCGTGGTGGACGTCAAGGGCTTTAACGATCAGACTTGGTTCGACCGGTCGGGCACACACCATTCCAGCCAGCTCCACGTGGTGGAGCGCTACCGCTTGACGTCACCGCATCACATCCAGTACGAAGCCACGATCGAAGACCCGGAGGTCTTTACCCAGCCCTGGAAGATCTCGCTGCCGCTCTATCGCCGGATGGAGCCCGGAGCGCGGCTGATGGATTTCAAATGCACGGAGTTCGTCGAAGAATTGATGTTCGGCGAGTTCCGCCGCAAACCTTTGCCGAGGTAGTTAGTCATGCTGCTCGCATTGATGTTACTCGCCCAGACGCCGGATCTTTCCGGCACCTATGATATTGCGACGTTGACGCCGTTGACGCGGCCCGGCAATGTGGGCGGCCGCGCCACGCTGACCGACGCGGAGGCGCAGGCGTTGGCCCGGATGGCCGCGGCCCTGAAGGCCAAGGGAGACGCGGCGACCGACCCGAACCGGCAGGCGCCGCCCGCGGGCGGCGATGGCTCCGACGGTCCGGCGGGCAACGTGGGCGGCTACAACACGCTCTGGGTGGACACCGGCACGGGCGCCTTCAAGATCGATGGGAAATACCGCACGAGCATCATCGTGGATCCGCCGGACGGGCGGCTGCCCGAGATGACGCCGGAGGCGCGCCAGCGCGCCGCGTTGCGCGCAAAGTACAACCGGCCGAACAAAGGCGACGCCTACTGGATTCGCGAGAAGATGGACCCCGGCCCGTATGATGATCCCGAACTGCGGCCGTCGGCCGAACGCTGCCTGCTGGCCTTCGGCTCCTCGGCCGGGCCGCCCGCGCTGCCGGTGATGTACAACAACCTCAAACAGATCATCCAAACCAAGGACACCGTGATGATCCTCAATGAGATGGTGCACGACGTGCGCGTGATCCGGATAAACGGCGAGCACGAGCCGCCGGAGATCCGCCGCTGGCTCGGCGATTCGGTGGGCCGGTGGGAAGGCGACACACTCGTGGTGGATACCACGAACTTCAACGACACGCCGGGCCTGTTCAATGCGACGCGCAACCTGCATGTCGTTGAGCGATTCAAGCGCATCGATGCAAACACGCTGCTGTACCGCTTTACGGTGGAAGACCCCACGGTCTGGACCAAGCCGTGGACGGGCGAAATGATCTGGCCCGCGACCACTCAGCGCATCTTTGAATACGCCTGCCACGAGGGGAACTATTCGTTCGGCGGCATTCTGCGGGGCGCGCGGGTGTTGGAAGCTGACGAACTGAAGAAGTTGAACGCGAAATGAAACTCATTCTCTGGTTGACCGCTCTGGCCGTGGCCGCGGGCCTGTACGCGCATCATGCTTTTGGCGCCGAGTTCGACCCGAACCGGCCGGTGTTGCTGAAGGGCCCGGTGGTGAAGGTGGAGTGGATCAATCCGCACACCTGGATTCATCTGGAAGTGACCAAAGACGATGGCAAGAAGGAAGTCTGGATGGTGGAGGGCGGCACGCCGAACAGCCTGCTGCGCCGGGGCCTGAAGCGGGATTCGCTGGTGAAGGGCCAGGTGATTGTGGTGGACGGCTACCAGGCGAAGGACCGGTCGCAGCGGGCCAACGGCCGCGACGTGACGCTGCCGGACGGGCGCAAGTTTTTCATGGGCTCATCGGGCACGGGCGCGCCGTATGACCAGCCGGGCAAGGATCAGCGCAAGGAGTAGGCGCGCGTTGATAGACTAGGGCGGATGTCGCTCCGCCTCGTTTCGCTCTCCCTTTTCGCCGGCTTTGTGGCCGCGCAGCCGGCGCCGGTCACGCTGGAAGAGTATTCGCCCAAGTCGTCGCTGGTGGTGCCGGGCAAGCCGTTGACGCGCGCGAAATTTCCGTTTGTCGACTTCCACTCGCACCAGAACAACAACATGACGGAAGCCGCGATGGACAAGCTTGTCGCGGAGATGGATTCCCTGAATCTGCGGGTGCTCGTAAACCTTTCCGGCAACTACGGCGAGCGTTTTCGCGCGGGCGCCAAGAACATGATGTCGAAGTATCCGAAGCGCTTCGCCTTGTTCTGCAATCTCGATCTGACGAAGCTGGACGAGCCGGACTACGCGGACCGGGCGGCCCGGACGCTTGAGGAAGACATCCGGGCGGGCTGCATTGGCCTGAAGTTCTTTAAGAATTTCGGCTGGACGACGACGGACGCGAAGGGACGGGTGGCGGCCGATGACCCGCGTTTTGACAAAGCCTTTCAGGTTTGTGCCCGGTACAAGATTCCGGTGCTGATCCACACGGGCGATCCGAAGCAGTTCTGGGAGCCGGTGGACAAGTACAACGAGCGCTATCTCGAGTTGACGGAGTTGCCGCGCCGGCGCGTGACCAAGGGGCCGACGTGGGACGAGCTGATGCGGGAGGCGCTCAACCTGTTTCGCCGGAACAAGAACGTGACGTTTGTGCACCCGCACATGGGCTGGTACGGAAGTGATCTGGGCTTGCTGGGCAAGCTGATGGACGAGATGCCGAACTACAACGTGGACATCGCGGCGGTGATTGCGGAACTGGGCCGGCAGCCGCGGGCGGCCAAGGCGTTCCTTACCAAATACCAGGACCGGGTGCTGATGGGCAAGGATTCATGGCGGGTGGACGAATTCACCACGTACTTCCGCACGCTGGAGACGGTGGACGAGTATTTTCCGTATCACAACAAGCGCCACGCGTTCTGGCGGATGTACGGCATGGGCCTCGACGATGAGGTGCTGAAGAAGGTTTATTACAAGAACGCGCTGCGGTTGATCCCGAAGATCGACGCGTCGCAGTTCCCGCGTTAGGCGTTGCCCTTATCCAGAAGGTCGTGAAGGCCGTCGCGCAGGCGGTCGAGCAATTCCTGCAACTGGCCGACTTGGGCCGTGGTCAAGCCGGACATGCCGCTCACGTCGGCCTCGTTCACCGGCGCGTCGAGTTGGGCGAGCAACTGCAGGCCGGCGGGCGTGATGTGGACCATGACCTGGCGGCGGTCCGCTGAGCTGCGTTCGCGTTTCACCAGGCTCTTCTTTTCCAGCCGATCGATGAGGCGGGTAATGCCGGGAGTCTGTTCCACCATGCGGTCGCCGATTTCCAGGGTGGGAAGCCCCTCGGGTCCGGAGCCGCGGAGGATGCGGAGAACGTTGTATTGCTGCAGAGTGATGTCGAGCCGGCCGACGACGGAGGTGTAGTGACGGACGAGCAGGTTGGAGGTACGGAGGAGGGAGACGGCCGCTTTGTGCGCCGGGGAGTGGAACGGCTTCTGCTGGCGGATCTCGTCTTGGATCTGACTCATGTAAAGCTTTGAAGCTTAATTGTACGCTTATGCGCCCCGGGCGCGGTGGCATAGAATCCAAAGATGGCCCGCGGTTGGGAAAGCAAGGACGTGGAATCGCAGCAGGAGCAGGCCGAGGAGCGCCGGCGCCTGGCGGCGCAGCCGCGACTGACGGCGGAGGAGGTGGAGCGTCAGCGCACGCGCGAGAAGCTGGAGTTGGACCGGCGCCGGGTGAAGGCGGATCTGGAGCGCGCGCGGCACCCGCGACACCGGGAGCAGTTGGAGCAGGCTCTGGCGCATTTGGACGGGCAGATTGCGGCGCTCGGACCGGCGTTGTGACGCGGGGAGCGTGGGGCGGATGTTGAAGATTGGTTAGCATGGGGCGGGAGGGGGTATGGGGTTGAGGCGGAAGGGCCAGAAGCGTTCGGCGACCTGGAGCATGGCGCGATAGGCGTCGGGGAAGGGGATGAGGGCGTCGAGGACGGCGGCGGCGAACTCGAGGTTGGTGGGCTCGGGGGCGGCGGCGGGGGTGGCATGGGGGTCAGGGGCTGGGGGGATGTATTCCGGGGTGGTCCAGGTGGCGCGGCGGTAGCCGCTCGGGTTCGTTTTTTCTTTTTCGTTCGACATGTGTAAGTTCCTTTGATTCTTAGTTTTGGGGCGGGTCCGGGGGGCCGGGAAGCGGGGGCGTTTCCGGCGAGCCGATTTGGGGGCAGAGGACTCCTCCCGATTCCAGGGTAAGGGGGCGGTTGGTCGATTTTGGGGTGTGGGCGGGGGAAGGTGTTGAGGGGGGAGGGGAAATTGTTTTGGGGTGGCGGTGAATGGGGGTAGCCAGAGCGCCGTCGCGGGTTTCAGTCCGGATTTCACCACGGCGGGGGAGTGGGGGACCATGGGCTGTGTGAGGGTCTGTGACACCGTATTCCGAAACCGGTGTCAAAGACCCTCTGACACCGAGGGTGCTCTGACACCGAGGGTGCTCTGACACCGAGGGTGCTCTGACACCGAGGGTGCTCTGACACCGAGGGTGTCGCACTCCCCCCCCCCCCACATCAGCCAAACGCGGCAACTACCGCCAACAGGGGAGGGGGGGAGTTGGTTAGGTTTTTTTGGGGGGGGAATCGGTTTAGCGTGAGGAAGTTACGGAGGAACGGGGGATAATGGGGTGTGCGAGGGTCTGTAACACCTTGGACAGTGACACCTTGGACAAGAACTGGATCATTGTCTCTTAACCAGGTCGTTCCCGAGTTTCAAGCGAGGTTCTGTAAGTGACGGCTAAGATGTGGTTCGTCTTACTAAGCCTGATGATGCTTACCGCTTGTTATCGCGATTGGACAGTGCTCGTGACAAGCGTTGCGCCTGATGGACAAGCCGAGTTTGTGTTTGAGTGTTCGGGACGGTTTGAGGATAGGTATTGTCGAGGAGTAGCCAAATACGACGGCCGCCGAGTGTTTGTCGGAGACCGTCACGGTGGGCGGACAAGTGTCAACCCTCAATTTGCCGAGGTCGTTTGGACCGCCGACTCCCGAACGGCGTGCTCCGTCATTGTGGCCGCAGGGAGTGGCGCCCATCTAGACAGGGTTTCTTTTCCGGACGGTAGCAGAGGCAACACAAATAGTTGCCAGAAGCTCCTGGTAGCCGGTCTCCGTGCCAGATACCCCAAGTTTGCAGGGAGGATCCTCGGCCTCGATTGGGTGGAGAAGTGGGAGGCGTCAAAGGCATGGTTCGAGCTCGGCCGCAAGACTGGAGGTTGGGAGTTGGCTCCAATCACGGCTACGTTGGAACCATAGTGTGAGAAACGGTTGTGAGAAACGGAAACAGCCTGACCTTACCCCGTTTCCGGTGCCCGCAAAAGAGCCACACGGCTGTCCCATTTACGAGCAGGGGAGGCCGGAGCAAGTGCGCGCTAGATCCGGGCGACGGGGGAGTCGGGGGGTGGGGTGAGTGGTTACCACCATCGCGGCGCTCGGTCTAGGGACGAGAGGCAATGGAAGCGCAGGATAGAGTGAGCCGCTGTGCGATCCAGTCGAATCGGGTCATGCCGTTGTGAGGTCGGAGAGAGGGGGACGTAGCGGTTTGGCTCTTTGGCGGGGAAGGCAAAACGGACAGGTCAGGCCGTCGCGGGTTTCAGTCCGGGTTTCACCACGGGGGAGTGGGGACAATGGGCTGTGTGAGGGTCTGTGACACCGTATTCCCCGAAACCGGTGTCAAAGACCCTCTGACACCGAGGGTGCCGCACTCCCCCCTCCACATCAGCCAACGCGGCAACTACCGCCAACAGGGGAGGGGGGAGTTGGTTAGGTTTTTTTGGGGGGGAATCGGTTTAGCGTGAGGAAGTTACGGAGGAACGGGGGATAATGGGGTGTGCGAGGGTCTGTGACACCTATTTTGGTGACACCTATTTTGTCACGTAGCGGAACGTCCCGGCAGCTACAACCGTTCCGTCTTGACGCGGACGGTCCTCGGGTTCGCAGAGTCCATAGATGATGGCAAAGCGAACTGCGCTTGTGAGTTCCTGCCCGGTCGAAGGGTCCCACTCATTGACGGTTCGTTCGGCCTTCTCAAAGCCCTCAACCTTCAGCCGTTCGCTTGGCCATTCATTGATGATCCGGCGCTTCCGCATGCGTATTCCGAGTATCGCGTGACGGCGCAGCCTTGGCTACAATTTGACCACGTTACGTTTAATTGCTCAATTGGCTAAACTGGCAGTGAATGAAGTACACGATCCAATATCAGTACAAAGGCCCGGACGACACCCGCCCACAGGACTACGGCCAGCAAGACGATCTCACCATCAAGGAAGGCGAACCGTTCGTCATTCCGAACGTGGGCGACGGCGTGACGCTGATGCTATCAGCCGACAAGCCCCGCGCCTACAAGGTTGTGTCGCGATTGTTCGGCTATGGTGGCGGCTGGTGCCACATCAACATCGTTGTCACCGACATGGACGGCGACGAATACGCCACTCTTGTGAAGGAGTGACGGGCGCGGCCCGCTCTACTTCCTCAAGTGTTGGAGGTATTTGTTCAGCGAGAAGAACGATGTGGCCTTCTGCTTCATCTCCGTTGCGGCATGGTCCCAGAACGCGATACAGACGTTGTAGCCGTCCGCCGTCAATCGCTCCAGCACAGGAACGAAGTCCTTGTCACCGGCCACTAGGATGATCTCTGAACTGCCTTTGTCGATCTTGGGCGAGTCCATGGCAATCTCGAAGGCAATTGCAACGTCCACCTTCTTTTCCTTGCCGTGGCTGCGTTCGTAGGTCTTCACTTCAAAGCCCTTGCGCCGGACCATTTCCCAAAATGTATCGGACGGTGGCGGTGATCCCCAGAGCTTGGCTCCGCCGATCTGCTTCTTGTCGCCGCAGACCAGCGTGTGAAGCTTGCCGTAGTCCGGTTGCCACGTGTAGTCGAAGACGCGCCGGTCAATCGCATCGCCGATATCCATAGCCATACCGGATTCAACAGCTGCGGTACGCTGGCCCTCAATGAAGAAGTTGGAGTTGTCAACGTAGGTGTATGTGAGAACGTCTGCCATGGCCTAAGCCATTACAACACGTAGGCGTTCATCGGCGCTTGAGCATCCGCGCCCGCGCCGTCACGTTCGCCGGAAGGCCCGGAGGAAGTCCTGAAGGTCCGCCCTATCAGCAGTCCAATTCTCCCGGTGCCAGTATTGACGCGGGCCAGTCTCGATGCCAAACCGTTCACGCAAGTATTGCCGGACGGTGACCCGGCCCGTCTTCAGCAGCATCCGCGCTGCGCGGGCTTCTACGGTCCGGCGTAGTTCGCGGGTTGCGAGCGTGAGGACTTCCTGCCACGTGTGGCACGCCGTCGTGAGCTTGAGGCGTCCGATGGTCCCTGTGTGGACGCAAAGTTCATCGATCATTGGCGCGGGCGAAGGTTCGAACTCGGGCCAGTCGCCGAAGTCCACAATCTCATTTTCATGGAGGGCGCGGGCAAACGTAAGCAAGTCGTTGCGCACTGGGTTTGCACCCGCCCGCATCTTCTTCAGCATCGAATCGAGCGCCCGGACGCCGACAACTCCAAGCGCGCCCGTCAGGCTGGCCCGTTCAAAAGCAGTCATTGTGTAGGGCGCGGGCGTCATCACTTTCCTCCCTTCTGCTTCATTGCCACTTTGAGCGGCAAGGGACCTGTCCGCCGGAGGGCGCGGCGGAAGTTGACGGGCGGGTTCCCTGCGGCTGAGTCAACCTCGGTGATGACGGCGGAAGCGGAGAACCGCTTGGGCATCCGTGCCGTCAATCCGAGAACGATTCCGCCCTTCAGTGATTTTGGGTTGATTTTTGTCACAGGAACGATAGCCATTGGATTAAAAGAGTTCTCCCCTCACTTCACATGTAACTGTGCCTGAGCAATTCAATTCCACCAAAAACGCTGACGGCACCTGCATCGAGACACTTTCTGCAATCGAGGATGACAACGCCGAGGAAGCCCATGGATAGAAATCGAACATTCGCACAATCGGACCTGGACCTTGAAAGTCAAACACAGGATTGACGAAGAAGAAGGCACCGCTGACTGGATTTTGCGCCTTTAAATATAACTCCACGATACCGCCAGTATTTGTGATTGTTAGATATAGACGAATGCCGTTCCAGCCCTGGCAGCGGAAAACCGGACTTACATCCACGGACCCTATGCGCGTTGCCATGGGCAGAATCATCAAATCTGTTTTTGAGGGATTACGCACAATGGCGGAGTCCGCATCAGCTAGCAACTCGGCCTGCACTGTATAGGTGTATGCGGTCATAAGCGCAACAGTTCCTCGATTCTGAAGCCGATAGCCTTTCCGCAGACGAGGAGTCTGCACATCACGGCAGCTAACAGACTGTTAGACTATGTTCCCGGTGGCACGCCGCAGTGGACGACGATGGTGTACGATGCCCTGGGGAGGACGGTTTCGGTGCAGCAGCCGGCTGGTTCCGGGACATCGACGATGGCTTATGCCGGGAACGCGGTGACGATCACCGATCCGGCGGGGCGGTGGGAAGAAGTATACTTCGGATGCGCTGGGGCAGTTGACGCAGGTGTCGATGCTGCATCCGAATGTGGGGTTGCCGGGTTCTACTACTCAGGTGCGGACGTTCAACTACAACACTTCGGGTTTTTTGACTTCGGCGACGAATCCGGAGAATGGGACGGGATGAAGCGGGTTTCTCCGATGGTGCCGTCCGCTTTGCCGTCGCCGCGCGGACGCACTGGTGCTAGCGGAGTTGGCTGAGGGCGATTCCGAGGGCCAGCACGAATAGGACGGCGAGGGCGATCTTGAGGGCGCTGTAAGGGCGGTCGCCCTGGACCTCGCCGGTGCGGGCGTTCACCATGACTTGGAAGACCTTGCCGTTGAAGTGATAGGCGCCGATCCAGATGGGGAGGAGGATGTGGCGGAAGCCGGCGTCGAGATAGCGGGTGTCGATGTCGTGGACGCGCTGCTCGTCGCCGCCGATGTCGCGCCGGACGGCGGCTTCGATTTGGGGCGCGATGACCTGGCGGGCGGTGGCGAAACCTTCGGCGAGGGGCACCTGGTAGCGCTGGGCCTGGAAGCCGGCGAGGTAGGCGGGGTCGTAGGCGGTGAGGCGCTGGAGATCCCAGGGGTCGAGATCGTTGAGCTTGATGCTCTGCACGGCGTTCGTGGCGGGAACGAGCACGTCGCGGAAGGCGCAAGCGACGCGGCCGGAGGCGCCGGACCAGCGCACGCGGCGGACCTGCTCGCTGACGGTCTGCTGGCCGGACTGGCGGGTGACGGTTTCATAGTACGCATCGCCGCGTTCGCCGGAGTAGTCGCTTTGCGTGTGGCAGGAGAAGCTCCAGAAGGGCACGTAGACGCCGGCCAGGCCTTGCACGAGCGCGAGGTGGCGGAGGGAGTTGGGGGCGAACCAGCGGCCGTCGATCCAGGTTTTGACGTGCGCGTTGGCTTGTTCGGTGCGGAGGGAGAAGGGGAGGATGGCGCCGGGGGCGATTAGGGGGTCTTCGGCGCGGGGCTGGGCCACGAGTTTGGCGGCGCAGAAGGGGCATTGGCCGGCGACTTGCGGGGGTTCGAAGGTGACGGTGGCGCCGCAGCCGGCGCAGGTGATGGAGAGCGCGGTGGTGGAGAGATGGCCGTCGGCCTGGGTGGCGGCCTGGCGGAGGGCCTGGTCGAGGTTGTGTTCGGTGGCGGCGCCGTGGCCGGTGATGGGTTCGAGGGCGCCGCAGCCGGTGCAGCGGAGTTTGCCGGAGGGAGGGTCAAAGACGCGGTCGGCGCCGCAGGCCGGACAGGCGAAACGCTGCATCCGTTCCAGAATCGCACGGGGCGGGCGACCCGGTCCTGGGCAAAAGAGCGCATACTGGTATGCGAGTCTAACTTATGCGTTATCTCACCTTACTGTTGATCCCCACTGTCACAATGCTGGCGCAGTCCGCGGCTTTGCCGAAAGGCGTGCAGCGCACGGCGAGCGTGGAAGGTATTACGGAATACAAGTTCGATAACGGCTTGCGGCTGCTGCTGTATCCGGACCAGACGAAGGCCAAGGTGACGGTGAACGTTACTTACCTGGTGGGTTCGCGCCATGAGAACTATGGCGAGACGGGCATGGCCCACTTACTCGAACACCTGGTGTTCAAGGGCACGCCGAAGCATCCGGACCTGACCAAGGAGCTGATGAGCCGCGGGGCGATGGTGAACGGCAGCACGTCGACGGATCGCACGAACTACTTTGAGGTGCAGAACGCGACGGACGAGAATCTGCAATGGGCGCTGGAGATGGAAGCCGACCGGATGGTGAATTCGCGGATTGCGAAGGCGGACCTGGACAGCGAGATGACGGTGGTGCGCAACGAGTACGAAGCGGGCGAGAACAGTCCGATGGGCGCGCTGTTCAAGAAAGTACAGAACGCGGCTTATGATTGGCATAACTACGGCAAGTCGACGATTGGGGTGAGGTCGGACATTGAGAATGTGCCGATTGACCGGCTGCAGGCGTTTTACCGGAAGCACTATCAGCCGGACAACGCGATTGTGGTGGTGGCGGGTAAGTTCGATGAAGCGAAGGCGCTGGCGTGGGCGGGGGAGTATTTCGGCAAGATTCCGCGGCCGGAGCGTAAGCTGGAGAAGCACTATACGGCGGAACCGGCGCAGGACGGCGAGAAGCAGGTGACGGTGCGCCGGGTGGGCGAAGCGCCGATGATGGTGGCGGCGTTCCACGTGCCGGCCGGGACGCACGAGGATTATGCGGCGCTGCAGGTGCTTTCGATGATTGCGGGCGATAATCCGACGGGGCGTTTGCACCGGGCGCTGGTGGACAATCGCAAGGCGGCGGCGGCGTGGAGCTTCGGGATGCAGCAGGCCGAGCCGGGCCTGATGATGTTCGGCGCGGTGAACGGGAAGACGCAGCCGATTGAGCCGGCGAAGGAGGCGTTGCTGGCGACGGTGGAGGGCCTGCGGCAGGAGCCGCCGACGGCCGAGGAAGTGGACCGGGCGAAGACGAAGATCCTGAAGAACATTGAGCTAGGGCTGACGAACACCGAGCGGGTGGGGTTGAGCTTGAGCGAATGGGCCGCGATGGGAGACTGGCGGCTGATTTTCCTGAATCGCGACCGGATTGAGAAAGTGGCGGCGGCGGATGTTTCGCGCGTGGCGAAGAAGTATCTGGTGGCGGACAACCGGACGCTGGGCATTTTTGTGCCGACCGAGAAGCCGGAGCGGGCGGAGATCCCGCCGGCGCCGGACGTGATGCCGATAGTGGAGAACTACAAGGGCAAAGCGGTGTTGGCGCAAGGCGAGGCGTTCGACGCGACGCCCGCCAACATTGAGGCGCGGGCGAAGCGCCTGACGCTGGCCAACGGCATGAAGGTGGTGTTGCTGCCCAAGAAGACGCGCGGGGAGACGGTGGCGGCGCGCCTGACATTCCGCCTGGGCGACCCGGAGTCTCTGAAAGGGCGGGCGACGCAGATGGCGCTGGCCTGGAACCAATTGATGCAGGGGACGACGAAGTACTCGCGGGTGGAACTGCGGGACCGCTTCGACAAGATGAAGGCGCAGGTGAACGCGAGCGGCTCCGCGTCGTTCGGCACGGTGAACATTCAAACGCTGCGGCCGAACCTGGCGGACGCGCTTGCCCTGGCGGCGCACGTCTTGCGCGAGCCGGCGTATCCGGAGACGGAACTGGAGAACGCGCGGCAGGGGTGGCTGGCGGGGATCGACAACCAGCGCAAGGAGCCGAGCGCGTTGGCGAGCCTGGAGATCAACCGGCACTTGAACAGCTATCCGCGCGGCGATGTGCGCGAGATCCCGTCGCTGGACGATCAGGCGGCGGATGTAAAGGCGGTGACGGTGGAGCAACTGAAGAAGATCCACAAGGAGTTCTTTGGCGGCAACGCGAGCGGCGTGATTACGGTGGTGGGCGATTTTGATGCGGCGGAGGTAGAAGCGGTGCTGGCGAAGTCGCTGGGGGACTGGAAGAGTCCGGTAGCGTTCCGGCGGGCCGAGCGGCTGTACCGGGGGGCCACGGTGATGAGCAAGAGCATTCAGACAAATGACAAGGCGAATGCGGTGTTCATGGCGGGGATGAACCTAAAGATCACGGACGCCGATGCGGACTATCCGGCGCTGATGGTGGCGAATCACATTTTTGGCGGCGGGGGCATGGCGTCGCGGATTATGCAGCGCTTTCGGGTGAAAGAGGGCTGGAGTTATGGCGCGGGGACGTACGTGGGTGCGCCGACGAAGGATGACGATGGCGGGTTTGGCGCGCAGGCGATTGTGAATCCGCAGAATATGTTGAAGCTCGAGAAGGCGTTCCAGGAGGAGTTGGCGCTGGCGCTGAAGGACGGCTTTACGGCGGAGGAAGTGAGCAAGGCGAAGACGGCGATCCTGGACCGGCAGAAGCTCAGCCGCACGGAGGACATGAGCCTGCTGGGGCAGCTTTCCAGTAACGAGTATTGGGGCCGGCGGCTCACCTGGCAGGAGGAGCAGGAGAAGCAGATCGCGGCCGTGACGCCGGAGCAGGCGGCGGCGGCGTTCCGGAAGTACATGAAGCCGGAGGCGATTTCGGTGGTGAAGGCGGGGGATTTCGCGAAGGCGGCGGCGGCGGGCGCGAACTAAAGGACGCGGCGCCAGAGGCAGGCGGGGCGGGCCGGGCGACCGGACCCGCCCCTTTTTTCGTTAGCGCCGGAGACGATCGAGCAACTTGGCGGAACCGTAGGAGAGCGCGCTGAGAATGCCGCCGACCACGGCCCAATGGGCGTTATCGCCGACGGCAACCGTGGAGTGGGTAACGGTTTGCGCGGGCAGCGCGGAAGCGATGGCGAGAAGGATGGCGGTGAAGCGCAAGCTGTGGGGCATGGAGGGAATTGTACGGGCATCGGGTGAGGGTTCCCAAGACAAACGTTGCGGGGGCAGGGGGCCTCAGATGCGGGTATTGTATTGGGCGCTAAGTGATTGATTTGCCGGGCTCATCGAATGATGCAATGGGCGGCATACGGCGAATCGATTGGACTGCGGCGGCCGGTGCGGTTAGGGTGGATTTAGGCGCACGAATGCTCCCCGCCTGAGCGCTACCCGTCCTTTCGATTGCGGCCCGGCGGGCCGCCATGCTCTCGAAACAAACAAATCCAATAATGACTGAGGAGAACTATGCCACACGGCTACCTGATTGACATGGACGGGGTGATATACCGGGGCTCGGAGCCGATTCCGGGGGCCGCGGAGTTTATCCAGTATTTGCAGGCGGAGCGGATTCCGTTTCTGTTTCTGACCAATAACTCCTGCTACACGCCCTTGGATGTGACGGTGAAGCTGAAGAAGTTCGATATCGATTGCGCGCCGGAGAACGTTTACACGTCGGCGCAGGCGACGGCGGAGTTCGTGCAGAAGCAGAAGCCGGGCGGGACGGCGTATGTGATCGGCGAGGGCGGCTTGTTGACGGCCTTGCATGAGGCGGGCTGTGCGATTACGCGTGACCATCCGGATTTTGTGATTGTGGGGGAGGGGCGCGTGCTGAATTTTGAGATGGCCGAGCATGCGCATCGCTGCATTGAGCAGGGCGCGCGGCTGATCTCGACGAATTCCGATACGTGGTGCCCGACCGATAACGGGCCGCGGCCGGGGTGTGGCGCGCTGGCGGCGCTGCTGGAATCGGCGACGGGGCGGCAGGCGTATCACGTCGGCAAGCCGAATCCGTTCATGATGCGGGCGGCGCGGAAACGGATCGGGCTGCGGACGGATGAAGTGACGATGATTGGCGACACGATGGAGACGGACATCCGCGGCGCGACGGATATGGGCTATGAGAGCATTCTGGTGCTGACGGGGTCGAGCAATCGGGAGATGTTGCGGAACTATCCGTTTGCGCCGACGCGGGTGGTGGAGTCGATTGCGGTGTTGGTGCCGGAGGCGGTGGCGGCGTAGGGGGGAGGAAGTTGTGCGGCTAAGCTGGAAGCATGAGTGGCGTGATGCTCCTGTTGCTTTGCCTGGCGGCGGATAATGCGGAGTTGATGGCGTTGTACGACGCCGATCAGAAAGACCGTGAGGGCGCCAACATCAATTGGAACGAGGTGAATCCGCGCGATCGCGCGCGGCGGCAGCGGGTGACGGAGATGCTGCGGGCGGGTCTGGTGGAGACGGGCAAGGACTATGAGCGCGCGGCGATGGTGTTTCAGCACGGCGAGTCGAGCGACGACATTCTGATGGCGCACGTGCTGGCGGTAACAGCGATTGGCAGGGGGAACCTGCAGGCGCGTTGGCTGGCGGCCGCGGCGCTGGACCGGCTGTTGCAGAGGCTGGGGCAGCCGCAGGTTTTCGGAACGCAGTTCCAGTGGACGGAGAAGGATGCGCAGGGCAAGCCGAAGTGGACGATGGAGCCGTACAACCGGACGTTGATTTCCGACGAACTGCGGCGGGCCAATTGCGTGCCGGGTCAGGGCCATCAGGCGCGGATGTTAGCGGCGATTCAGCAGGACAAGGAGCCGCCATTGGCGCTGGTGTGCCGAGAGGCGAAGTAAAGCTAGCGGAAGTTGAGGCGGCGGAGTTGGCGGGCGGTGAGAGCGCGGTCAAAGACGGCGACTCCGCCGATGAGCCCTGGCGCGGTGGCGTTGCGGCCCATGTGAATGACGCGGCCGATGGTGAAGGGTCCGCCGGCGTCGGGCGGCGGCGTGTAGAGGTCGTGGGGGAACCAGTAGGGGTTGGCGCGCAGGGCCTGGAGCTGGCCTTGTTCGACGCGGACGAACTTGGCCGGCGGGCGGTATTCGCCGCGCTGCCAGGCGCGGGCGGGCCACTGGAAGAACGGGTGCTGCGCGGGATTGTCGATCCAGTAATCGGCGGCCTGGCCGTCGACGTAAGAGGTGACGGTGTCGCGGCGATTGTCGAAGACGAGCGCGACGGAGGTCCAGACGCCGGTGGGGATCTTCCGGGGCGTCACGCTGAGATTGCGCGCGTACTTGTCGCCGAAGGAGCTGGCGCCGTTTTCCGAGACGTGCGCGGCGGAGGCGCCGGGGTTGGCGGCGAGGCCGGCAAAGAGCGCGTACTGGCGTTGGCCGCGTTCCACGCGCTGGGCGGCCGCGCCGCGTTCGGCCAGGTCGGTACCTTCGTGCCAGATGCCGGCGATGGCGTGGTGGCCGCTTTCGGGCAGACGTTTGATCCAGACGATGAGCGTGACGCTGCGGCCGGGGCCGTGGATGTCGAGGCGGCTGTTGCGCAGGCGTTGGCGCGGCACCATGAGCAAGGGGCGGAAGGCGGGGTCGGTTTCGTTGGGCAGCGCGACGGCGCGGCCGAAGGGGCCTTCGGGGACCACGGGGATGTCGGCGTAGGAAGCGGGGCGGCCTTCGCCCCAATAGTCGCGAACGTAGTTGATGGCGTCGAGGCGCAGGTCGGCGTTTTCGCCGGGCGCTTTCCAGGCGTCGAAGCGTTCGCCGCCGGGTTCGCGTTTGACGAAGTCCCAGAGGGCGACAAAGCCGGGCGTGCGCGTGACGGCCGCCACGCGTTGGTCGTAGTCGGCGGCCGTCAGGCTGGCCAGTAGAAATGCGGTGATCATCAGAAGCGGAGGCGGGCTCCAATTTGGATGTTACGCGGAAAGTTGAACTGGGCGACGGGGAGGATACCGAATTGGGCCGAGTTCGGGTCGGTGTTGGGACCCTGGCGGATGGGGGTATTGAAGGCGTTGAAGGCTTCGCCGCGGAGTTCCATGGACCAGCGCTCGTTGAAGGTGACCTTCTTGGCGATGGCCATGTTGACTTGGACGGCGGTGGGGTCGGTGATGTTGCCGTGGCGAGCGGGGAGTTGGCGGAAGGTGTAGGGTCCGCGCTGCACATAGCAATTGGGCCGGGTGCCGGTGCGCGAGTTTTCAAACCAGGCGTTCTCGTTCTGGTTGGCGATGCGGTAGTCGGCGCAGGTGTAATCCCAGCCGGTGTTCAGGCCCGTGGGGACGCCGGAGTTCCAATCGACCCAGTAGTTGTAATTCCAGCCGCCCAGCAGCATTTCGGCGGCCTTGGGCATGGCGTTGAGCCACGGGCGGCCTTTGCCGACGGGGATATCGTAGACGCCGGCGAGCGTGAGTTGCTGGCGCACGTCGATGTCGGTGAGCTGGTTGCCCCAGTTGTTCCAGCGCGTGAAGGCGTAGGCGAAGTTCTCGCGCATGAAGCGTTCCAGTTGTTTCGACCAGGTGTAGTTGAGCACCCAGGTGACGGTGCCGAACTTGGAGCCGGGCAGGACGCGGCGCTCGAACTTCACTTGCAGGCCGTTGTACCAGGTGCGGCCCCAGGGGAGCGTGTTGGCGGTGATGCCGCCGAGTTGCGGCCAGGGATTGTAGAGACTGAAGCGCGACACCGTGGGCGCCACGCCGAGGCCGACGGTGTTCTGCGCGATGTTCTGGAAGGGATTCGGCACGGGCGCCTGGTAGAAGACGGGATTGGCGCGCGCCGCTTCGTAGATCTCTTCGCCGGGGGCGTTGAGGTTGATGGCGAGCGGCTCCTTGACGGTCTTGCTGCCGATGTAGGAAGCGTCGAGCGTGATGCCCCAGAAGATCTGCGTGTCGATGCCGAACGAGTATTGGAAGGTGCGCGGCACGAGGCGTTGGCGATTGTCGAAGCTGAAGCCGGTGCCGATGAGGTTGGCGGCCGGCACGTTCGATTGCAGCGGGGCGATCAGGCCGGTGGGGAAGGGGTCCTCGACGGAGAAGGGTCCTGAAGGCAGGCCATTGTTGATGGAGGCGGGCGTGATGCCGGCGTCGCGCGAGCGGATGTAGGCCGTGGACTGGCTGAAGCCGGTGGTGAGCGAGCCCTGCGTGACGGTGCGGTGGAAGATGCCGAAGCCCGAACGGATGACGGCCTTGTCGTGGATGCGATAGGCGAGGCCGACGCGCGGCTGGATGTTCGACAGGTCGAAATCGTAGGGGCTGCGGGGCTGGCCGTTTTTGCCGGCGTAGAGCAGGCTGCCGCCGGTGAGTTGTGTGGGCGCGGGCGGATAGTTGGCGATGGTGGAGGCGTTTTGCCGCCAGACGGCGAGGGCGGCGTCGCTGATGGGGCTTTTGGCCGCGAAGTCGAAGCCGGTGACGACGCGATTGTGGAGTTCGACCATGGGCCACTGGACGTCGTAACGGAGGCCGAGGTTGAGCGTGAGCTTACTGTTCACCTTCCAGTCGTCCTGGATGAAACCGGCGACGTAAGGCTCTTTGCGATAAAAGGTGTCGTTCCAATCGACGTTGGCGTTTTCGAGCGCGCCGAGCAGCAGCGAGGCGACGGAGCTGCCGTCGAAGGCGCCTTGCGAGCGGCCGGTATACTGCTGGGTCCAGGCGGCGGTGAAGCCCATCAAGCCGGAGGAGCGGCCGGCGGACTGATTGCCGCGATGGATGGTGGCCCATTCCATGCCGTACTTGAGCGAGTGGCGGCCTTTGGTTTGCGCGAGGCTGGCCTGGAAGTTCATCTGCTGGCGCTGGCTGGCGTTCAAGTAATTGTTGCCGAGGATGCTGTTGAAGCCGCCGAGGTCGAGGCGGGGGGCGAGACGCGAGGGAAAGCTGGGCACCTGCGGGATGTTCTTGATGCCGAGCTTGTCCCAGGTGAACTCGCGGTCGGAGACATCGGGGAAATCTTCCTGAAAGCGATTGTAGGAGGCCTGGAGGGTGAGCAGCGTGGTGGGCGACATGGTGCGCTGCCAGTTGGCGATGAAGTTGCGGTCGCGGCGGACGGTGCCGGGCATATTGCCGGTTTTGGCGGGTGCGGGGAAGCCGTTGCCGTCGCGGAATTCGCTGCCGTCCTGGAAGGTGAAGACGAAGTTGAAGCGGTCCTTATCGCTGAAGACCTTGTCGTAACGGGCCATGGGCTGTTCGTAGCGATAGCGGCCGACGGTTTCGGGCGCCAGAAAGTTCTGGGTGAGCGGATTGGGGCCGATGAAGTTTTCGCGGGGATAGAGGCCGAGGAAAGCGCGGCCGACGGGGCTGAGACGCGAAGCGGGAATGGCGTTGCCGGGGAAGGGTTGACGTTCGATGACGCCGTTGACGCCGAGGATGGGGCAAGGCCGGTCGGCAGTGCAGAGGCGGGAGGTCATGGGGTCGAAGATGCGGACGCCGAAGCGGGTGAAGTCACCTTGCTTCATGGCGTCGGGCACGGTGGTGGAGACGACGGGGAAGGGCGTGCGCTCCTGCCAGCCTTCGAAGGAGAAGAAGACGAAGTCTTTGTTCTGGCGCAGGGCACCGCCGATGACGCCGCCGTACTGGTGCTGATTGCGGAAACCGCGGCGGGCGCCGCCGGCGTTGTTCTGGCGGGTGTTGGCGTCGAAGATGCGATTGCGCCAGAAGTCGAAGAGGGAGCCGTGCCACTGGTTGGTGCCGGACTTCAGGGTGGTATTGACGTGGCCACCGCCGGAGCGGCCGAACTGCGAATCGTAGGTATTGACCATTACCTTAAATTCCTGGATGGCCTCGACGTTGGGCGCCAGATTGAAGGTGCCGTTGGTGGAGATGGGGGCGCCGTTGAGCAGGAATTGATTGGTGCCGGTGCGGCCGCCGTTCATGGTGAAGTTGCCGTTGACATCCCAGGCGCGGGTGCCGGAAAAGCCGGCGGCGCCGAACTGGCGTTGGGTAAAGCGGACGCCGGGCACGAGGTTCATGAGCATGTAGCTCTGGCGGCCGTTTAAGGGAAGCTCGGTGACTTTGGTGGGGTCGAGGACGAGTCCGCGAGAGGCGGTGGCGGTGTTGATGAGTTCCTGCTCGCCGACGACGGTGATTTCCTGGGTGACCTGGCCGACTTCCATGGTGATGTTGAGGTTGAGCTTGTCGGCCGTTTGGAGGACGATGTCTTTGCGGTTGACGGTGCGGAAGCCGTCGGCCTGGGCGGTGATGTTGTAGACACCGGGGTCGAGGGCGGTGATGGTGTAGATGCCGCTCAGGTTGGACTTGGTTTCACGGCTGACGCCGGTGTCGATCTTGGTGACGCGGATGGTGACGTTGGGAATGGAGGCTTGAGAGGAGTCGGCCACGTGCCCAAGGAGGGTGGCGCGATAGTCCTGGGAAAAAAGGCATGCAGATAGAAATAGAGTGGTGGCAGAAACTCGAAACACGGTAAATCCCCTTACCTTTGATCGCGATAATGTATCAAAAAACGGTGGCGAGAGAAACGGGTGTTAGCGGATGCGATAGGATGATCGACGATGCAACGGCGGACGTTCCTGGCAAGCGCATGGGCGGCGGCACCGACGCGTTTTCAGTTGGCCTGCATGACCCTGCCGTATGCGGCATTTTCGCTGGAGCGAGCGCTCGGCGGAATACGGGCGGCCGGGTACGAGTATGTGGCCTGGGGCGTGAATCATCGCGATGGGTCGGGCCAGAGCCGGCGGCTGCTGGATGAACGAGCGCCCGCGCGTGAAGCCGCGCGGCTGGCGGAGCGTTGCGGCGGCATGGGTTTGAAGCCGGTGATGATGTTTTCGACGGTGCACCTGGAAGCGCGGGACGCCCTGGATTTGCATCGGCGGCGCATTGAACAGGCGGCGGCGGCGAAGATTCCCTTCCTGTTGACTTTCGGCCGGACGGAGCCCGGCGAGTACGCCGCGGTGATTGGCAATTTGCGGGCCATGGCGCGCGACGCCGAGGCGGCGGGGGTGACGGTGGTGATTAAGCAGCACGGCGGGAATTCCGGCACCGGCGCGGCTTGCGCGAAGATTGTGGCCGAGGTGGGCGAGCCGGCGATTCGGATTTGTTATGACGCGGGCAACGTGCTGGACTACGAGAACAGCGATCCGATTCCGGACCTGGCGTTGTGCTGGCGCGACGTGCGGGCGTTTGCGATCAAAGATCACCGCAATACGCCGAAGGACGAAGACTGCGGGCCGGGATTGGGCGAGATTGATCACTACAAGCTGCTGCGGCCGGTGATGCAGACGGGTTTGGCGATGCCGCTGGCGTGCGAGAACATCTTTGAGCCGCTGGTGCCGCGGCCGGAGCAACCGGAAGCGGTGGATGCGCTAGCGCGGCGGGCGCGCGAGTATTTAGAAACGGTCCTACGGGGACTGAGAAATGCGGAGAAAGCGGTATGAGTTTAGAACGGCGTGGTTTGCTGGTGGGCGCGACGGCCTGGAGCGCGGCGTTGGGCCAAGGCGCGCATCGGGTAGCGACGGGCGTGATCGGCGTGGGCAACCGCGGCAGCCACCTCTTGAGCGGCGTGATTGAACAAGCGAACGCGCGCGTGGCGGCGGTTTGCGACATTAAGCCGGACCGGCTGGACAAGGCGGCGAGCGCGGCGGCGAAGGACAACCCGAAGACGACGCGCGACTGGCGCGAGGTGATTGATGATCGCGACATCCGGGCGGTGTTTATCGGCACGCCGCCGCATCTGCACGCCGAGATGGCGGTGGCGGCGTTGCGGGCGGGAAAGCATGTTTATTGCGAGAAGCCGGTAGGCGTAACGGCGGCGCAGGTGCAGGCGGTGGTGCGCGCGGCGAAAGCGGCGAAGGGCGTATTTCTCACGGGGCAGCAGTTGCGCTCGATGAAGCAACTGGGCGAGTGTGTGAAGAAGATCCACGAGGGCGTGATTGGCGAGGTGCTGTGGGTGAAGGCGCAGCGGCACGCGACGGCGGATCTGGCGCACGACGGGCCGTCGTCGGATTGGTATTTCGACGTGACCAAGTCGGGCGGGTATTTGATTGAACAGTCGGTACACAATCTGGATTTGTGCAACTGGGTGATTAATGCCCGGCCGGTGCGGGCGTGTGGATTCGGCGGTACGCAGATGTACAAGAACGATCCGCCGGGGCGCACGATTTATGATTGCGCGACCTTGTCCTATGAGTATGCGAACGGGGTGAAGTTGAACTTTACGCAGAACGTATTTCATCCGCGCACGTTGCCGCTGGGGAACCAGTATGTGCATGTGTTTGGGACCAAGGGCGCCGTGGACCTGATGGGCAACTACATGCTGCACCCGGCGAGCCGCGAGGAGAAGCCGTCGTTGCTGGCCGAGAAAGTGGAAGAGCGCCCGCACGCGCACATTGAGGCGTTCTACAAGATGGTGACCGAGGGCGGCGCGTCGCCGGCGGGCATCACGGTGGGCGCGACGGCGGCGTTGACGGCGATTCTGGGGCATGAGGCGATGGTGCGGAAGTCGATGGTGGAGTGGAAGGATCTGGGCGTGGAGCTTTAGGATAGAGAGATGGAGCAACGATGGCTGGCGGGCGGCGTAGCGGCGCTGGGCGCGTTCGCGATGCCGGGTCCGGCGCGCATTGCGGCGATGGGCTGGCTGGGACCGGCGCCTTCGCTGCCGGTGCTGTTGATCCTGGCCCTGCTGGCGCTGGTGGTCTTTGTGGGCGCGGCGCTGGCGATTTGGAAGTTGCTCACCAAGCAGTGGCCGCCGCGGGAGGCGATTGGCGTGTTGCTGATTGTGGTGGCGGCGCGGCTGGCGCTGGATGTGATCCGCATGATGGGACTTTGGATTCTGTAAGTGACCCTGCCTGAGTTGTTTGATCTGTCGCTCGCCGCGCGCCGCGGGGAAGTGGGCCTGGAGTGGAACGGCGCGACTTTGACGTTCGGCGAAGTGGATGACCGGGCGTCGCGCATGGCGCGAGCGTTGGCGGCGCGCGGCTTGCGCGCGGGCGACCGCTTGGGTGTCTACCTGGCGAACCGGCTGGAGTACATCGACCTGTTTCTGGCGGTGACGCGCCTGGGCGCGATCTTTGTGCCGGTGAACATTCTGTATCGCGACCGGGAGATTGCGCATATTCTGCGGGATGCCGATCCGCGGGCGATGGTGGCCACGGCGGAGAGCGTGCTTCCCCCGGGCGCCGCGGTTTGGGACATTGAGGAACTGGCGCGCGAGGCGGCCGGGCAGACGGCGGAGAAGGCAGTAGCGGTGTATGACGGCGATACGCCGGCGGCGATTGTCTACACGTCGGGCACGACGGGCGTAGCGAAGGGCGCGGTGCTGACGCATCACAACTTCGCGGTGAACGCGACGAATCTGGTGGCCTGTTGGCAGATGACGGCGCGCGATCGTTTCCTGTTGACGCTGCCGCTGTTTCACGTGCATGGCTTAGGCAACGGCTTGCATTGCTGGCTGGCGTCGGGCTGCCGCATGCAGTTGCGGGAGCGCTTTGAGCATCAGCACGCGGCACAATGGATGACCGAGTTTGCGCCGACGCTGTTCTTCGGTGTGCCGACGATGTATGTGCGGCTGCTGGAAGTGGGCGAGGAAGAGGCCCGGCGCATTGGGGCGGGGGCGCGGCTTTTTGTGTCGGGCTCGGCGCCGCTGGCGGCGCAGACGCATGAGGAGTTTCGCGGGCGATTTGGGCACACGATTCTCGAGCGCTACGGCATGAGCGAGACGCTGATGAACATTGCGAATCCGTACGCGGGCGAGCGCCGGGCGGGCACGGTGGGACGTCCGCTACCGGGGGTGCGGGTGAGAAATCTGGATCCGGAAGGGCGACCGGTGGCCGATGGGGAGGTGGGCGAACTCTACATCCAAGGGCCGAATTTGTTCAGCGGCTACTGGCGGAGGCCGGAAGCCACGGCGGAAGCGATGCGCGACGGCTGGTTCCGCACGAGCGACATCGCGGTGCGTTCGGCCGATGGTTACTACACGCTGCAGGGCCGGCGCAGTGACTTGATCATCTCGGGCGGGTTCAATATCTATCCCCGGGAGATTGAGGAGTTCCTGCTGGAGCAGCCCGGCGTGCGCGAGGCGGCGGTGGTGGCGCGGCCTGACCCGGTGCGCGGCGAGCAGCCGGTGGCGTATGTGGCGATGGAGGGAGAGTTCGATGCGGCGCGGCTGGAGCAGGCCTGCCGCGCGCATCTGGCGTCGTTCAAGGTGCCGCGCGCGTTTCTGCCGGTGGAACGGCTCCCGCGCACGGCTCTGGGCAAGGTGCAGAAACACCTGCTTTAGTGATCGAAGCGGTGATCGCACCCCTTGCAGCGGTCGGCGGCTTCCTGCGTCCAGTAGACGTGGGTGATGGTGCGGGAGTTGTCGTGGTTCTCGCGCTCATAGACGGAGCCGCGGCCGTTGGCGGTTTGGCTCACGAGGCGCCCCCAGCTGTTGGGATTGTCGTCGATGTCGGCGCCACTGGAGGCGGCGGTGGCGGCGGCGACGGTGGTGGTGGAGTCCAGATGGTTGTAGATCAGGTTGAGCTGATCGAAGTCATGCTTGTTGGGACGGGTGCTGATGGTGTTGGTCGCGTTGGCGCCGGTGTTCGAGAAGTAGTCCATGCAGGAATTCTGCGAACTGCCGTCTTCGGACTGGTGGCCGAGGCCGAAGGTGTGCGCTACCTCCTGGCAGAGCACATGGCGCTTTTCGTTGGGATTGTTGTAAGTGGCGGTGTTGAAGTAGGTGTCGTTCATCTTGGCGGTTCCCTGGGTGATGTGAACGCCGCCGGTGATGTTGATGCTGGCCAGGCCGAGCCAGCCATTGCTGCCGTAGGTGGAGTTACACACCTGGGTGGTGCCGGCCACCATGCTGCAACGGCGGTTCGAAGTGCCGGCGACGATCGCGGTAAGCACGGGGGTGGAACTGGCGCCGAACAACGTCGGGCTGTTCCAATCGGTGGACGCGGCGGTCAGGTAGGGCTTCCAGGAAGCCGAGAGGTTATCGCCGAGCTTCAGGGTGAACTGGGCGGTGGTGCGGGCCCAGTGGTAGCCGGCCCAGGCGTGGTTGGCCATCATGTAGCTGAGGGACGCCGCCAACACAAGCGCGGTGCCAGGCAGAAGCATCCAGCGTTTGGACGAGAGACTCATGTATGTTTTTCTCCAGAATTTTCTTCGGCCTCGAAGAAAAGATCGAGAGGCGCTAGCCGAACGTTGTTTCCAGCATAGTCGCAAGCGGACGATTTGTCTCGCCACTAAGTGACATTTTCCAATTCACTCCTGCAAACGGGGGGACGGGCGTTGGTACGCTTGGGCATGCGGCTGGCAATCCTGGCGGATATACACGGCAACGTCGCAGCTCTAGAAGCGGTGCTCGACGACCTGCGCGGGCAAGAGATCGAGGCGATTTGCAATTTGGGCGATCATCTCTCGGGGCCTTTGTGGGCGGCGGAGACCGCCAAGGTTCTCATGTCCGCAACGATGGTGCAGATTCGGGGCAACCATGACCGGCAACTCCTGGATCGCGCTGTTTCGGAGATGGGCCCGTCGGATCGCGCGGCGTACGGGGAGCTGACTCAGGAGCACAAGCAGTGGCTGGGCAGCTTGCCCGGCACGGCGGCGATTGCGGGACTCTACCTTTGCCATGGTTCGCCGGCGAGCGACCTGGAGTACTTGCTGGAGAGAGCGAACGGAAGCGGGCTCTCCGGGCCGGCCGAGATCGAGGCGCGGCTGGACGGGATTCCGGAGAAGCTGGTGGCGTGCGGGCACAGCCATCAGCCGCGCGTGGTGAGGGCGGGCGAGCGGTTGATTCTCAATCCGGGCAGCGTGGGCCTGCCGGCTTACAACGCGGAGGATCATGACATGGAGTGCGGGAGTCCGCACGCGCGTTACGCGATTGTGGAGATGGCGGGGGAGAGGGTGACGGTGGCGCAGCGCGTGATTGAGTACGACTGGGAGCGCGCGGCGCGGCGCGCCGAAGAGCGCGAACGCCCGGACTGGGCGTACGCGCTCCGCACGGGTTTCGCCTGGCGGGCTACCAGTTCGTAATGGAGCCGTCGGGGCGCTTGAAGATGGTGATTTTCTGCGCGTGTTTTGTGGCCTCGAAGAACATCTTTAGCTTGGACGGGTCGAACTCGACACCGAGGCCGGGGCGCTGATTGGGCCAGAGCTTGCCGTCTTTGAAGTCGAAGCTCTTGGGGAGATAGGGGATGTTGCGGGGGCCGGCGCCGGTCATTTCCATGAGCGCGGGGCCGGGGAAGACGGTGCAGCAATGCACGCAAGCGGCCTCGCTCAACGGACCGGTGAAGTGGGGCACGATTCCCACGTAGTGCGTCTCGCAGACGGCGGCGTGCTTCCAGAATTCGGTGAGTCCGCCGGCGTTGGGGATGGTGACGCGGGAGTAATCGATGAGGCGGCCTTCGACGAGTTCGTTGATGTCCCAGCGATCGCCGAACTGTTCGCCGACGGCGATGGGCACTTTGACGAGTTGGCGGAGTTGCTTATAGACGCCGGGATTTTCGCTGCGCACGAGGTCTTCGACGAAGTAGGGCTCGAGGGGCTCAATGAGGGTGGACAGGCGAACGGCGTCGGGAAAATCGAGGCGGGTGTGATAGTCGATGGCCCAATCGCCGTTGGCGCCGACGCCGTCGCGAATCTCCTGGCAATGCTCGTGGGTTTTGTGGACCATGTGTTTGGCGTTGAAGGGGATCTGCTGGCCGTTGGCGGTGCCGGGGTCGGTGACGCCGGTGCGGAAGGCGCGGAAACCGGCGTCGACGCAGGCTTTGGCCGTTGCGCGGGTGGTGCCGTTGCCGGATCGCGGGAAGCCGGTGGAGTAGCATTCGACGTAGTCGCGCGCCTGGCCGCCGAGGAGTTGCCAGACGGGCACATCGAGGGCTTTGCCTTTGATGTCCCAGAGGGCGAGGTCGAGCGCGCCGAGCGCGTGGAGCTTCTCGCGGCCGGCGGGGTAGAAGTAGCCGCGGTACATGAGTTGCCAGAGATGGTCGATGCGGAGGGGATCCTGGCCGATTAATTGTTCGGCCATCTGGAGCATGAGATCGGGCGTGCCGCCTTCGCCCACGCCCGTGATACCGGCGTCGGTTTCGATGGTAACGATGTGATGGCTTTGGTTGACGATGGGCCGGTTGATTTCCGCGGGCGATTCGTACATCCGCACACGGGTGATCTTCATCTTTTTAAGAGCGGCCTCGGCGCGGCGTTGCAGGAAAGCGGCACCAGTGAGGCCCATCAACGTAGAGCGGAGCAAGGAACGGCGGGTGAGAAGTCGCATGACGTGTGTGATTCTATCAGCCTGCTTTATCCTGGTAGAGCCATGAAATCTTTGTTACTGACGTTAGCGGTGATGACCGTAGCGGCGCAGGATCCGGTTCAGGTGAATGTGCGCCATAACCGGGACAATTGGAGCGCCACGGCGACATCCGGTTGGTGTGCGGTAAAGGTTTGGGTGGATGACGAAGTGGAGTTGACGTTGCAGGGCGAGCGGCTCACGATCCGGACGATCAGCGGACGCACGGGCCGGGACATTGCGACGGAATGCTCGTCGCCGCTGCCGCCGTCGGTGGAAGTGTTCCGCTTTAAGGGTATTGACGGGCGCGGCGAGGTGACGCTGACCGAAGACCCGTCGCGCACGCGGAGCAACCGGGCGGTGGTGCGCATACGCGATCCGCGCGCGGGCGGTGAGGAGTTTCACTACCGGCTGGAGTGGGAGCGGGGCAGCTTCAATTCGGGCGGCGGCGGCGGCTTCGAGCCGGCACCGAGCAACCCCGGCGGCGGGGGCTCGAACCTGAGCAGCGACACGCGCGACGTGTCGCGCTGGCGGACGAAGGATCTGCGCACGGAGATTGAGCGGCTGTACAACAACATCAACAAGCGGTTTCCCTCGATCGACGAGATTGATACCTACATCGATCGCGTGCGCTTCGACCGGTGGACGTTTGCCGACATCTCGCGCGACATGGACCGGCGGCGGTGAGCTTCTGGGCAAATCCCCGGCGTTCGCGGCTGCGGCAGTGGCTCTTCCAGGTCCACTTGTGGACGGGGATCGCGATCGGGCTGGTGGTTTCGGTGGTGGGGGTGACGGGCTCGATTCTGGTGTTCAAGCCGGAACTTGAGCGGGCGATGGTGGCGGAGATGACGCGGGTGAAGCCGGCCGGCGCGCGTTTGCCGGTGGACCGGCTGGTGGAAACGCTCGAGCGGGAACGCCCGGGTTACCGCATCCAAAACCTCTACGTTTATCGCGACCCGGCGCTGGCCTGGAACTTTCGCGTGAACGCCGCCGATGGGACGCGCGTGCAGGTCTATGTGAACCAATACACGGGCGCGCTGACCGGCGAGGATCCGTTTCGTGAGCACTGGCTCGACTGGATCTATGAACTCCACGAGGTACTGCTGCTCGGGCGGCCGGGTTTGGTGGCGAACGGCGTATTTGCCTGGCTGATGGTGGTGGTGAGTGTGACCGGCGTGGTCGTTTGGTGGCCCGGCATTCGCCATTGGCCACAAGGCTTCCGGTATCACGCCGCGGCCGGCTGGAAAGGCCAGACTTACGACTTACACAAGCTGGGCGGATGGTTCAGCGCGCCGTTACTCGTGATTGTGTCGATTACCGGCGCTTACTATGCGTTTCCGGACGCGTATCGAAGCCTGGTGTCGGCGGTGACGGGCACGGCGGCGGCGGTGCCCACGCCGAAGTCCCGGCCCGGCGCGCCGTCCGCGACGATCGAGCAGATCTATCAGAACGCACTGGCGGCCATGCCGGAAGCCGAGCCGCAGATTTTCTTCTTTCCGCAGAAGGCGGATGGCATTTACTCGCTGCGGATGCGGCTGCCGGGAGACTGGGTGCGCACGGGCAATCAACATGTGTATCTGGACCGGTACAGCGGGGCGGTGATCCGGCCGGATTACTACGCGCGGCGTCCGCTGGGCGCGCGGGTGATCGGCGCGAACGGCCCGTTGCACTTCGGCACCTTCTGGGGATTGCCGACGCGCGTGCTGTGGGTGCTGCTGGGCTTAGCGCCGGGCATTCTATTCGTTTCCGGGTTGGCCATGTACTGGAATCGCGTTTGGGCGAAGCGCGGTGGCGGTGCGAGGCGGTTGGCGGCCGAGCCGGCGATGACCGGCGACGGAACGTTCGCGCGCTAGGGGCGCGTAGGCGGCGAACTACTTTGGGGGGCACCCGGGTAGGCCCGCTCGCGCAAGTCGCGCTGGTCACTTACCTTGCGAGCCATTTCTGACCGCAGGCCGACTAACTGAGCCATGGTGCGCAGCCAGAAGGGCCCACCGAGGCTGACGAGCACCCAGGTGAGAATCACGCCGGCCAGGCCCGTTTCGCGCCACAAAGAGCCGGGCGGCTGCGAGAAGGTCTGACCGAAGAGTCCGCCGGTTTTGACTTTCTCGGCCAGCTCGTTGAGGGCGCCGGTCTGGCCGGGCGAAAGACCCTGCGCCTGTTTGACCAGGTCCGCACGGAGCACTTCGTTCTCCGACAGACGGTGCAGCATGTCGAAGGAGTTGACCGGATAGACGGCGAGGAAGACAAGCGCCAGGGCGGAGGAGGTCCACTTGCTGAAGGCAGTGACGTTGTCTTCCACGCGATCCATGACGTCGTCGAAATGGCCGAAGACCTGGCCGGCGAGTTCCGGAACGGCCGCGGCGAGGGCGCGAGTGCGCCAGACGTGGGCGGGCGCGCCGGGGTCGGCAGCTTCGTGCTCCGCAATCGCCTTGTGCACTTCTTGGAGCTTCCCTGCGACCGCTTCCTTTTTGAGGCCGGTGAGCGCGAGGGCGGTCGCGTCTTCGCTCGCCATGCGGAGCAGCAAGAGCACGAGCTCTTCCCGATCGATGGTGTTGGCGGTGGCGCCACCAAACCAATGCACGAAGCGGCTTCTGAGGCTGGTGACGGTGCCCCAGGGGCGGCTGGTTTCGAGGTTGTGATTCTGCAAGATGGCCTGGATCAACTGGTCAGCGTCTTCCTTCTTGCTGACGCCGAGGTTGCGCACCACGGCCGTTAAGCCGCTTTGCAAGTAGGTGGCGCGGGTACGGAGCCAGGCCATCAGGCCTTGGGCGGCGGCGCCGATGAGCGTGGAGAGCACTACCATGCCCAGAGCGAAACCAATAGCGACGTCGAGATAGTGAAGAAAGTCCATGGGGGGAGGTCCTCTGGCGGTGAAGCTTACCACAAGCCGCCTGCGGTATGCTCTCGTAGATGCTGCGCCGAACTATGCTGCAAGCCGCTTTCGCGCCGGCGGCGCGGCGCCCGAACGTTGTCTTTATCCTGGTGGACCAGTGGCGCGCGCAAGCTTTCGGCTATCGCGGCGACCCGAACGCGCACACGCCGCATATCGACGCGCTGGCCAAGGTGAGCTTCGAGTTCACGCACGCGGTCTCCGGGTTTCCGGTATGCAGCCCTTACCGCGCGTCGCTGATGACGGGGCAGTACGCCGTGCGCCACGGGCTCGTGGTGAATGATGTGGAGCTCAAGCCGAACGGCCCGACGCTGGGCGAATGCTTCCGCAAAGCCGGCTACGCGACCGGCTACATCGGCAAGTGGCACATCTACGGCAGCCCGGGCGGCACGGCCGAACGGCGCACCACTTATATTCCGCCTTCGTCCCGTTTCGGCTTTGCGTATTGGAAGGTGTGCGAGTGTACGCACAACTACAACCGGTCGCTGTACTACGCCGGGGATGATGCCACGCCGCGCTATTGGGCAGGGTACGACGCGATTGCGCAGACCGCGGACGCCTGCGAGTTTATTCGCCGGCATGCGGGCAAGTCCGATCCCTACTTTCTCGCGCTTTCCGTGGGTCCGCCGCATGATCCCTACCTCACGGCGCCGGAGACGTATCGCGAGCCTTATTCCAAGCGCGAGATCACGTTGCGCGCGAACGTTCCGGAGAGCCACCGCGAGGAGGCGATTCAGAATTTGCGCGGGTACTATGCGCACATCGCGGCGCTGGATGATTGCGTGCGCGACTTGCGCCGGGCGGTGGAAGAATCCGGCGCGGCGCAGGACACGATCTTCGTCTTCACCTCGGACCACGGCGACATGCTGCAAAGCCACGGGCTGCACCACAAGCAGCAGCCATGGGATGAATCGCTGCGTGTGCCGTTTCTGATCCGGTATCCGCGGCGCTTGCGGGATCGGGCGCGGCGATCGCAAACGCCGATCGATGCGCCGGACATTATGCCGACGCTGTTAGGACTGGCGGGCTTGCCGGTGCCGGAGGCGGTGCAGGGCCGCAATCACGCGCCGCTTGTTTTCGGCCAGCGCAAGGATGAGGCGGAGCCCGCCGCGCTGCTGAACCTGCCGGCAAGCTTTTCCGTGGTGCGGCGAGCCGGCTTTGCGGAGTATCGAGGCGTCCGCACGCCGCGGTACACCTACGTGCGGTCGATCCAGGGCCCGTGGCTGCTCTACGACAACGAGCGCGATCCGCTGCAGAAGCAGAATCTGGTGAACACGGACGCTGCGTTGCGGTCGCGGCTCGACCGGCGGCTGGACCAAATGCTGAAGCAGGCGGGCGATGAGTTCCTGCCGGGCGCGAGCTACGTGGAGCGGGCGCGCGCCACGCATTACCGCGAGGTAACGGCGCCCATCGGCAAGACGGAGAGCCCCTGGGGGGACTGGCGCTCGATGCTCTAGGCTTGGAGCAGTTTACCCAGGGCGCGGTAAGTGGTGAGTTGGATCTTGTGTTGCGCCAGGAGATCACGGGCTTCGGCCGAGGTGAAGAAGACAAAGTCGGCCCAGCGCGTCATCCAATTGCCGGTGACGGCGCGGATTTCGGCGTCGTCTTTGGCCAGGTGAATGATGAGCTTGGTCACGCCGGGCGGCAGAGCGGCGAGAAAGTCGCGATAACTGGCGCGGCGCTCTTCCACGGTGCGCCCTTTCACGCCGGTCACCAGCCGGTCGAGAAGGACGTGTCCTTGAGAGGCCAGCGTGTTGATCATGGCGGGGGTGATGGGATAGGCCTTGAGCTCCTCGGCGGCCTCGGCGGTAGGCCGCGGCAGCATGCAGGGCACCTGGTTTTCTTTCGCCAGGCGGGCGTAGACCGCGAAGTAATCCGGCCGGGCGTAGAGCGTGCCCATGTGGGTATCGACATGCGTGAACCGCACGCCGAACTGCCGGGCGCGGGCAATCTGGGCGCGCAATTCTGTTTCGACTTCGGCGGCAGTGGCGTGGGCCGCCACGCTGCGCACGTCGCGCCAGAGAAAGCCGTCGGGATCGACGAGTCCTTTGACTTGCGCGGCGGGGGCGACGGGCCGCCAGCGCAGATGCTTCCACTCGCTGGTCAAGGTGAGATGAACGCCAAGGTCGTGATCGGGATGTTGACGTGCCCAGTCGGCCATCTCGGGGAACCAGGGACAGGGCACCATAATGCTGGCCGAGGAGACGAGTCCGCCCTGCATGGCCTCTTGCGTGGCGACGTTGGCGGAGTGGCACATGCCGGCGTCGTCGGCGTGGACGATGAGGAGCTTGGCGTCGCGGCCGTGGCCTAACTGTTCGGCGGTGGACTGCGCGTAAGCGAGTGAGGGGAGGGTGGCGAGAAAGGAGCGGCGCAACATAATTGATACAGATACTTATACCGAGACTTATACCGACGCGAGGTCCGACAAAGGGTGCAGCACGGTCTTGTTGCTTTCGGCCGCGGGCTTGGTGGTGAGGATCACGAACTGGCGTTGTTGGGCCGGATCGGCCCAGCAGAGCGTGCCGGTGGAGCCGCCGTGGCCGAAGGCTTGCGGCGAACAGCCTTTGCCGAAGAGTCCGCCGGGCTCGGGCCGGGCATTCACGGCCCAGCCGATGCCCCACGCTTTGTTCAGGCCGGTGTTCTGATCGGTGATCATCGTCTTGACCGTTTTGGGCATCAAGACGGTCTGCGCTTCAGGGTGGGTGAACATTCCGAGCAAGCGCGCCACGTCCTGAGCGGTGGCGAGCGCGCCGCCCCAAGGGGCGCCGAGCCCGCGCCAATAGGCGCTGTTCCAGTTCCAATCGTCGTTGCCGGCGACCTGACTCGGCGCCGTTTCTGGTAACTTGCGCCGGCCGAGGCCGAGCGAAGCGGAGAGCATGGCCAAAGGGGAAAATACTTCGGCGGCGAGGAAGGCGGGCAGAGGCTGGCGAACGGCCCGTTCGACGATCTCGGCGGCCAGCAGGATGCCCATGGATTGATAGCGGCATTCCGTGCCGGGCTGGAAGAGCAGGGGTGTTTGGCAGGAAAGGCGGACGAACTCTTTGAGCGGAGCGTGGCGTTTCCGTAAGTCGTCATTCTCCGGCAACATGTCGGGGAGGCCGGAGGTGTGCGTGAGTAAGTGCCTGACTGTAACTAAGTCTCGATGGCCGCCGCGAAACTCGGGAAGATACTTGCGCACGGGGTCGTCGATCCGAACCTGGCCCCGTTCCACAAGTTTCATGACGGCAATGGCCGTCATCGGCTTGGTGATGGAGGCCAGGAGAAAGACGGTGTTGGGTTGAGCGGCACCGGCCTCGGCGACGGTTTGCAGGTTGCCGTCGCGATAGAACAGAACGGCGTGGGTAACGCCGTGCGCCTTTGCCAGGCGCCGGAACTCCCCGGCCAGTTGCTGGGAGTTTGTCCGCGCCAAGAGCGCGGTGGCCGAGGCCAGAAAAGATCGTCGCCGCATGGCCGGATGATATCGCACTGTCACAAGGCTGTGATAGGCTGAACCCACATTGGAGGTTCGTCATGCGTCTAGCGGTTTCCTTCTTCTTCGCGGGGTTGGCTCTTTGGGGCCAGGAGTTCCGCGCCACCATTTCAGGCGATGTTACCGACGCCACGGGCGCGGCCGTGCCGGGGGTGAAGATCATCGTTGAGAGCTTGGAACGCAAGCTGGTGTACGAGGCGGTGAGCAACGAAGCCGGCCGTTACCTGACGCAGTTCCTGCCGCCGGGCGACTATAGCGTGCGCTTCGAGAAAGAGGGCTTCAAGACGGCCCGCCGCGACCGGCTGACGCTTTCGGCGGTGGACCGGCTGAAGCTCGACATTCGGCTCGAACTGGGCGCGCTGGCCGATTCGATCAACGTCACGGGCGAAAGCGAGCTGCTGCAAACGGAAACCGCCGTGCGCAGCGGCACGATTGGCCAGAAGTTTATTGCCGACGTACCGGCGAGCGGGCGCAATCTCTTCCAGTTCCAATACACGTTGCCGGGCGTGACGAAGACCAGCAACTACTGGGGTTCGTTTGAGCTCTATGCGTTCGGGAACATTAACGGCGTTTCCATCAACGGGGGGCGCTCGGGTGAGAACGAGATTCTGATTGACGGCGTGACGTCGACGCGCGGCAGCCGGAGCGCATCGTTTGCCCCTTCGCTGAATTCGATTCAAGAAGTAAACATCATCACGAATACCTACGATGCGCAGTATGGCCGGCTGGGCGGCGGGGCGACGAGCATCAACTTAAAGACCGGCACCAATCAACTGCATGGCGAGCTGTATGAGTTCTTGAAGAACGACAAGCTGCAGTCGAACGGGTTCTCGCGGAACGCGGTGGGCCTGGCCCGCGCGCCCTTCAAGAACAATACGTTTGGCTTTACGGTGGATGGCCCCGTCTATATCCCCAAGCTGTTCGACGGCCGCAACAAGCTTTTCTTCCTGCTGTCGAGCGAGTTTCTGCGCGAGCGCAATCCGCAGACGCAGCTTTGGACGGTGCCCACGGCGGAGCAGCGCCGCGGCGACTTTTCTCAACTGGTGACGAATGCGCGGCAACAGATCACGATCTTTGATCCGCTGGGCGGGTTGACGGCCGGCGCGCGCACACCGTTCCCCGGCAACGCGATTCCGCAAGGACGGCTCAATCCGGTGGCGACGCGCGCACTGAGCTTCTTCCCGGCCCCGAATCGCGTGAGCGAGAGTCCGGACGGGCAGAACAACTACGTGTTCGTGAACAGCTCGCGCAACCAGTACGACCAATGGCTCGGCAAGATGGACTATGCGTGGTCGGACAAGAGCCGCGTGAGTTGGCGCTACGGCCAGACGCCGTGGTTCAACCTGGCGCGCGTGCAGTGGGGCACGAATGCCGCCGAGCCATCGGGCGAGTATCCGTCGACGCGCATTTCGCGCAACTGGGGCGCCGATTGGACCTATACGTTGACGCCGGCGATGGTGTTCAACCTGCGCGGCGGTCTGGCGCGTTATGAAGGCTTCAGCGGCAACACGTTCGGCCGCGGCTTCAATCCGGCGGAGCTTGGTTTCCCGCAGACGCTCGTCTCGCAGTTCTCCGTGCTCCAGTTCCCCCGCTTCAATTTCACCGGCAACAACTATTCGCCGCTCGGCGCCACGCAGACGGCCGGGTACGAGACCTCCGACACGTATTCGGTGCAGCCGAACGTGAGTTGGACGCGGGGCCGCCAGACGTGGAAGTTCGGCGCGGAGCTGCGGCAGTACAACCAGAACAACCACCGTCCGGGCTCGTCTTCGGGCCTTTACAACTTCGGCCGCAACTGGACGCAGCGCAATCCGCAACAGGCCGATGCTTTGTCGGGCAATGAGATTGCGACGTTTCTGACCGGCGCCATCACCAGCGGCACGGTGGAGAACAACTCCTGGCCCGCCTATCGCAACTTCTACTACGCCTTCTTCTTCCAGAACGATTGGAAACTCTCCCGCACGCTGACGGTGAATCTCGGCCTGCGTTGGGACTACGAGACGGCCATCACGGAACGCTACAACCGCCAGGTGCGCGGCTTTGCCTTCGACCAGCCCAGCCCGCTGCAGATTCCCGGGCGCGAGTTGCGCGGCGGCCTGCTCTACGCCGACGCGAACAATCGCGGCGCGTTCGACCCGGATCGCAACAACTGGCAGCCGCGCGTGGGCGTAGCCTGGCAGTTCCGTCCGTTGTGGGTGTTCCGCGCCGGCTATGGCTTGAGCTATCTGGGGCAGAACGCGGCCGGGCCCGACACGGGCTTCTCGCAGCCGACCTCGGTGATTGCGAGTACCGACAACAACCTTACGCCCGCTTCGTTCATCAACGATCCGTTCCCCCGGAACCTGTTCCCCAACGGCTTGCTGCAGCCGATCGGTTCGAGCCTGGGGTTGCGAACGAATCTCGGCCTCGGCGTGGCCGCGCAAACGCGCAACCGCCCGCTGCCTTACTCGCAGCAGTTCTCGGCCGGCTTCCAGCGCACGTTCTTCAACCAATGGCTGGCGGACGTGAGCTACTCCGGCAATCTGACATCGAAGCTCCCGTTGAGCATCGGCCTGAACACGGTGCCCGCCGCTGAACTCACGCGGCTGCCGCAGCCGGAGCGCGCCGCCTACTTCAATGCGCCGGTGCCGAATCCCTTTGCCGGACAACTGCCGGGCTCGGGCTTGAACGGCGCCACCGTACCGCGCTCGGCCTTGCTGGTGGCCTATCCGCACTTCAGCGGGGTGAACATCACGAACGTGCCCGTGGGCTCGCAGAGCTACCACTCGCTGCAACTGAAGGCCAGCCGCCGTTACGCCAACGGGCTGTCCGCGCAGGCCGCCTACACGTGGTCGAAGACGCTGGAACGCGTGAACCTGCTGAACAATCAAGACGTGAATCTGACCGACCTTACGGCCACGCCGCTGGAACAGCGCTTGCAGCAGTGGGACATTCCCCACACGTTTACGGCCGTGGCGACCTATGAGCTGCCCTTCGGCAAAGGCCGGCGCTGGCTTTCGAGCATGAACTCGGCGGGCCATGCGATTTTCGGCGGCTGGAACCTGGCGGTGGAACACATTACGCGCTCGGGCGTGCCGTTCGACTTTCCGAACACCGCGCCGAATGTTGCCCGCAGCGCCAAGCTCACCGGTGAACAGCGCGACGCGCTCGCCCGGCAGGCGGGACGCCAGAAGTTTGATCCGTTCTTTGACAAGTACTACGACGTGACGATCTTCCCGCGCCAGGCACAACTTCCGTTTACGCTGCGGGACTTCCCCACACGCTTTCCGGACGTGCGCAGCCCGATGCTGCGCAGCTTTGAGATTTCGGCGTACAAGGAGTTCAAGTTCTTTGAACGCGTCCGCTGGCAGTTGCGCGTCGACTTCCAAAACGCCTTCGACTATGCGTACTTTGGCCAACAGGCGGCCAACAACGTAACGGATACGCGGTTCGGACAATTGAACCCGGCGCAGAACAACCAGCCGCGCATCATTGTCGCGGTGATGAAGCTCTACTTCTGAGGAACGCGCACAACGAACCGCGCCCGTGGGACGCCGCGGCGCGGTTCCCTGCCCGGCCTTTACGGAAAGAGCGGCGGCGCCACGCGGCGCTTGGTCGCCTGCTCAAACGCGAAGGCGATCTCCAGCAGGCGCGGCTCACTGCAGGCCAGACCGGTGAAGCCGACACCGAACGGAGTGGGCTTGGCGTCGAAGCCCGCGGGAGCCGTGACGCTGTTCGGCACGAAGCCGAAGGGCACGATGACGGTGGGATAGCCCGGCTTGGCGGCGATGGAGGCACTGCCGGCACCCGGAAACAAAAGGGCGTCGAGGCGATGCGTCTTCATAGCGGCGTCGATGCCTTCGGCGCCGGCGAGTTGGAGATCCTTGGCCCGATCGGCTTCGTAGCGTGCGCGATCGGCCACTAAGTCGATCTCGTCGGAGACGTCCAAATTGGACTGGCCGAAACGCAGCGCGCCGGACGCGGTGTGCAGGAGATTCCACTCGCGCAGCTCGGTGAGCGACTTCACGGGCGCGGTGTCGCCGAGCGTGCCGAGCCACTTGTTGAAGTCGCGCTTCATGCCGTATTTGAAGACGATGGAGCAATCGGCATCACGCCCCTTGCCGGCCGAAGCTCCGCCGCAGGTATTCCAGTTAAGCAGGTTCTTCGCTGGATCCTTGGTGAGCAGGCTGGGAATATCGGCCGGATCCACAATCTCGGCGCCTTGCGCTTTCAAGATCGCGATGGCCTCGGTCATCAGGCGGGCTTGCTCTTCGGTGAGTCCGCCGCTGGCGCGTCCGCGGCGGCCGGCGGTCTTCTCGTAGAACGACGCGCGCGGAATGCCGATGCGCGCGCCTTTTAGTCCGCCGGGCTTGAGGAACGCGGTGTAGTCGCGACTAGCGGGCGGCGCGCAGCGCTTGGTGGCTTCGTCGTTCGGATCGGGCGAGGCGCCTTCGAGCGCGCCGAGCAGGATGGCGGCGTCGGTGACGGTGCGCGCCATGGGACCGGCGGTGTCTTGATCGGCGGTAATCGGAATCACGCCGTACCGGCTCACGCGGCCGACGGTGGGCTTGACGGCGGCCAGCATGTTCTGATTCGCCGGGCTCAAGATGGAGCCCGACGTCTCGGTGCCCACATTCGCGGCCCAAAAGCTCACTGCCGTGCCGACGCCGGAGCTCGATCCGCCGGTGCCCAACACGGGGCGCCCGTCGCTATTGCCGGGATCTTTGCGCGGGTCATAGGGGTTGTAGCCGAAGCCGCGCACGGCGTTGTAGTTGGCGGGCATAGGCGTGGGGGAACCGGCGATCCAGTTGGCGAGTTCGGTGAGAGTGGTCTTGGCGATGATGACGGCGCCGGCCTCGCGCAGATTCTTGACGAGCGTGGCGTCGTACGGCGGCACGTAATTCTCAAATGCCAGCGCGCCGCCGGTGGTGACCAGGCCTTTGGTGAGGATGTTGTCTTTGAGGGCGATGGGAATGCCGTGCAGCGGACCGCGCACGCGCCCTTGCGCGCGTTCGCGATCGCGCTCGTCGGCCTCGGCGAGCGCCTGCGGATTGACGGTGATGACGGCGTGGAGCTTGTTTTCGTAGGTGGCAATGCGCGTGAGGTACTGGGTGACCAGTTCGCGGGAAGTGGTCTTGCGCTGCTCCATTGCTTTGCGCAGAGAGGGGATGTCGGCTTCGACGACGTTGAACTGAGCGCAGGCGGTGAGCGCCGTGATCCAGGCGGCAAAGAGCGTTCGCATCGCTCTAGTGTCGCGCAACCAAGACTAGCGCACGGGCGAGTAGGCGGCGGCCTTCCAGAGCGAGATTTGGATCAGGCTGGGAATGGGACCGTGCTCCTCCTGATGACTCCGCTTCACGTCGATCCACTCGGGGTCGGTGCGGAAGGTGTTCCAGGCGATCTCCCTTTCGGCCAGCGAACCGAACGGCGTGAGATAGGTGAGATTCGGCATCAGCGCGCCGGCGGTAGTGGTGGCGTAGAGCAACGGGTGGATGCCGCAGCGCTTGAAGATCTTGATTTCCGGCCCGCGAAACCGATCGTGCAGTGCGCGCATTTCGCGTCCACTCTGGGCGTGATAGACGCGCAACTCGAAGATGCGCGGCTCTACGGCGGCCTTCGCGACGAACTTCGGCGCGTAGGAAGTGGCGTGCAGATGAGTGAGCGAATAGGACTCATACGGCGTGGCGCTTTCCCAGTCGTGAATGGAATCGACGAAGTCGCGATCGGCGAAGGCTTCCTGGTGCATGCGGGCCCAGGCTTCTTGCGAGGGAAAGCCCATCAGCAGTCCCACTTGCGGCAGGTGCGCGTGGGCGATGGCGTCCATCACGAGAATGGGGCCTTTGGAAACCTTCTTCATGCGGGGCACCATGTGCCCCTTGAGCCACGCATGCAGCCGGTCCGGCTGCTCGCCATTCTTGAGGAAGTATTGATTAAACGTGTAGAACATGAGCTCTCAACCGAATAGCCACGCCTTGACCTTGGGCCACTGTTGCACAAAGCCGATCGACGAGATGCCGATGTAGAAAACCGCGCAAGCCAGCAGTCCGCAACTCTGGAGCCAATGGGGCCGCAGGGCCGCGGGCAACAGCCGGTGCATGACCCATAGCGTATGCAGCGAGGAAAAGCCGAGCGCAAAGTTCCACATCACGCCGGTGGCGATGGCGAGCACGAGGGGATTGGGCGTGATGCTGAGCGCGGTCAAACCCCACAGGCAGTAGATCGACAGGATGATGTAGTAGACGTACTTCACCTTGTGATCGTCGAAGGCGTGCAGCTTGCGGGAACCGATCCAGAGCACGTCGGTCCAGCGGCGGGCGATATTGTCGAGCTGGCTGATCTGCGTGGGGGCCATGATGAGGAAGCCGCAGAGCAGCGTGAGAAACCAGAAGATGGCCCCGTGTTTCGCCGCGATCGCCTGAGCCGACATGGCCGCCACCGCGTTGCCTTCCACACCCTTAATCCCGCGAATGAACTCGTAGGAGAACATGGCCGGCAAGGCCATGCCCAGCAGGCATCCCGGCATCCACAGCAATAACTGATCGCGCTCGATGACGCTGAGCCAACGCCGCCAGCGCGCCATGGACTCTTCGCTGAGCTCGAACGTCTTGCCCATGTGCGATAGCTTGATGGTGCGGCCGCCGATGGCCGAGGGAATGGCGCCGGTGCGCGCGCCCATGCCCCAGCCTTTGTCGCGGGCGTAGT
The DNA here is from genome assembly GCA_037367405.1 of Ottelia alismoides. NCBI lineage: Eukaryota > Viridiplantae > Streptophyta > Magnoliopsida > Alismatales > Hydrocharitaceae > Ottelia > Ottelia alismoides. Next base: position 644,382 of record JAZKJV010010157.1, on the reverse strand, counting down.
TGGAGAACGCGGCGTTGGTGAGGCCGCCGGCGCCGGCCACAGCGGAGAACGCGGCGAGTTGGGCCCAGTTGATCTCACCGGCCGGGAGCGACCCGAAGCGGAAGAAGCCGGTGAGGATTTCCCACCACGTGGCGGGCGAGACGAAGAAGATGGCCACCAGGCCGAGATAGCTCAGGATCAACGCGAGCTTCGTCACCATTACACGCTCGAGCGCGGAATAGATTTTGCCGCCGAAGATGAGCGGAATGAAGGCACAGAGAAAGATGCCGTAGCCGAGCATGCGCACGTACTCGCCATCCTCTTTGGTGGGCAAGCGCCCGAGCAACACGGAGGCGAGCGGCACGGCGGCGTTCGACGACAGATACGGCCACACGCTGCCGAATTCGAACATCAGGTAGAACATGGTCCAGCCGAGCGGACCGGGCGGCGTGCGGAAGAAGCCCACGAAGATGGTTTCTCCCGTGTACAGCGTGTAGCGCATTACCGAGAGGTTGTAGGCGACTTGCACGAGGATCGCGATGGTGGCGAGCCACAGGACTTGTCCGCCATATTGCGCCGTCACCAGCGGACCGAACAACCATTCACCGCCGCCGATGTTGGCGCCCACCATGAGAAGGCCGGGGCCGACCAGCTGCGTCCAGCGGCGGCGAGCGGGGGGCGGGGGAGGTTCCGGCAGCGTGTCGAGCTGCCAAGCGGGAAACTGCGGGGACATCGGGTTCACCGATTGTACGCTAACCTGATCGCAGACCAGAAACGAAGATGGAAGAGCAAGACGTTTACCAGGCGATTGGGGAAGAAGGTTTCACGCGACTGGTGGCCGCGTTTTACCGGCAGGTTCCGCATGACGACATCCTGGGGCCGATGTATCCCGCCCACGAAATGGAAGCGGCCGAATGGCGGCTGCGCGAATTCCTGATCGGCCGATTCGGCGGCCCCCCGCGGTACGTGGAGCAGCGCGGCCATCCGCGGCTGAGAATGCGCCATGCGCCTTTCGTGATTGATCAGCGTGCGCGCGACCGCTGGATGGAAATCATGACGAAGGCGATGGAGGAGGCGGCCCTGCCGGAGGAGCCGGCGGCTTTGTTGCGAGCTTTTTTTGCAAGCGTCGCGACGTTCATGATCAACCGGCCTACTTCTTCTTGATGCGAACGCCGCCGTTGGTGGTGTTGACGCGCACGGGCGATCCGCCGTTGCCCAGCACGCGCTCGTACTCCTGTTTGCGCCAGCCGCGTTCGTCGTCGCGCGGCGGGTTGCCGAAATCCGACGAGACGCCGCCGTTCCTCGTCGTCGCGCGAAGGTTGGCCGAGTAGTTGGCCGGCACCGCCAGGCTTACGCCGCCGTTGGTAGTAGTAACGTCGAGCCCGGCGCCGCGCCAGTTGGCGCCTTCCAGGTCGATGGTTACGCCCCCGTTGGTGGTGCGGCCGCGCACATCGCCGGCCAGGCGCGTGATGTTCACGCCGCCGTTGGTGGTGGAAAAACGCAAACTGCCCTCCAGATCCATGAGGTTCACGCCGCCGTTGACGGTGCTCGCCGTTAGGTCCATGCGATGGGGCACGAAGAGTTCGAAGGTGACACTCCATTGGAGGCTGCCGTCGTTGCCAGCGGGTCCGCGGGCGCCGACGCGTCCGGCCGAGGTCTCAAGCGTTACCCGCGAGGCCAGATCCTTCGCCGCGGTCTCGCCTGCCTTCGCGTGCGCTTCCACGCGGGCGCGCACCCAAACCTCCTGCCGATTCCATCCGCGCACACTCACGCCGCCGTTCGGCCCGGCGTCCACGTCGAGCCGTTGGGTGACCGGGAGCTTTACTTCGCGCAAGTCGCAGTAGTTGCCGTAACCCTTGCCCCAGCGATTCGTGGAATCACAGGTCAATTCCGGGGCCGTATTCTCGCGAAACTGTCCGAAGGCGGACAACGTCAATACGGAGTAAGCGAAAAGGGCGCGCGTCATACCTGATCTTAGACGACAATGGTAGCAATTCGTTAGCTCCACTCAATGACTCTATCCTGTGATTACCTGATCGTCGGCGCGGGTGTCGCCGGCCTCCGCGCGGCCATCGGACTCGCCCACGCCGGCCGGGTGCTGATCCTGACGAAAGATCAACTCCAGGAGTCGTCCTCGGAGTATGCGCAAGGCGGCATTGCGGCGGCGATGGCCGAAGACGACGGCGTAGAGCTGCACTACGAAGACACGCTGATGGCCGGCGACGGCTTGTGCGACGAGAAAGCCGTGCGGCGGCTGGTGGAAGACGCGCCCACGGTAGTGGAAGAGCTGATTGAATGGGGAGCGGAGTTCGACCGCGAAGGCGGCCGGCTGATGTTCGGCCGCGAAGGGGCGCACTCGCGCAACCGCATTCTGCACGCGCACGGCGATTCCACCGGCAAGGAGATCGCCAAGACGCTTTACCGCAAAGCCGCCACGCTGCCCAATGTGCAGTTCCGCAGTTTTGCGGCGATGACCGATCTGCTGGTGGATGCCGACGGCGTGTGTCTGGGCGCCACGGTTTTCGATCAACATGCGCAGAGATCGATCCCGATCTATGCGCGCGCGGTGTTACTGGCCACGGGCGGACTGGGCCGCGTGTTTCTGGAGACGACCAACCCGGATGTGGCCACCGGCGATGGCGTAGCGGCCGCCTATCGCGCGGGCGCGGAAGTGGCGGACCTGGAGTTCGTGCAGTTTCATCCCACGGCGCTGTATCTTCCCGGAGTGCCGCGCTTTCTGATTTCCGAGGCCTTGCGCGGGGAAGGCGCGCTGCTGCGCAATAAGGATGGCGAACGCTTCATGGCGCGCTATCACCCGCTGGAAGAGCTGGCGCCGCGCGACGTGGTGTCGCGTTCCATCGTGGCGGAGATGCGCCGCACCGGGGGCGTGGTTACGCTCGACATGACGCATCGGGGGTCGCGCTGGCTGCGCGGACGCTTCCCGCGCATCTACGAGACGTGTCTTCGTTTCGGCATTGACCTGGGGCTGCAGCAGGCACCTGTGCATCCGGCCGCGCACTACGCGATGGGCGGCGTGCTCACCGATCTGGAGGGCCGCACGACGGTGCGCCAACTCTACGCCGCCGGCGAAGCCGCTTGCAACGGCGTGCACGGCGCGAACCGGCTGGCCAGCAACTCGCTCCTGGAAGGTCTGGTCTACGGGGCGCGCGCGGCCACGTCGATGCGCGGCTCCACGCCCCCCGCCCACACCAAGCCCGTGCAGCGCCGGGTGCTGTTTCCCACTACGCCGGAGAACGAACTCCGCCGGTTGGCCTGGGAGCACGGTGGCGTGTTGCGCACGGGCGAAGGGCTGGCGCAGCTCTCGCGCAAGCTGGCCGCCACCACGCTCACGCCGAAGGGCCTCAAGTTCCGCCAGGATTTCGAGAACCGCAGCATCTATCTGATTGTTCGCCTGATGGCCGAAGCCGCCTTCGCGCGCGAGGAGAGCCGCGGCGGCCACCATCGCCTCGATTTTCCCGAGAAGAACGACGCGTTCCGCCAACATTCCATTCTTCACAAAGACCGTGCGGTGGAGTTCCGCGCGCGCTTGCAGTCATAAAAAGGAAACAAACACATGCGTCTCGCCGCCCTCCTGCTCATCGCCCTGACGGCCACGGCCCAGCCCCGGAATCTGCGCGTGGCACCCGCGCCGGGCTCACGCTTTGCGCTGGAAGTGGAAAAGACCGGGCTCTACAAAGGCAAAAAGCACCTTTTTCTTTTCGAGAGCTACACCGGCGTGCTGGCCATGGACGTGCAGTTCCCGGAGCGTTCGAAGATCGAACTCGAGATCGAATCGCGCTCCGCGGTGCTGAAGGACGACTGGGTCAATGCCGGTGATGTGAAAAAGATCCTGGAGGTGACGCAGATGGACATGCTGGATTCGGCGAAGTATCCGAAGATTCGATTCGTCTCCACCAGCGTGGCCGCGGCGCCGAACGGCCACTTCAGCGTGCAAGGCAATCTCACCATCCGCAACATCACCAATCCGGTGACGGTGGCCGTGGTGCACAAAGGCAACGAAGTCTTTGAAGGCACGGCCACCGTGAAGCTCACCGATTACAAGCTGAAGCCGCCTTCCGCGCTCCTCGGTGCGATTGGCACGAAGAACGAGATGACGGTTACGTTTACGCTGAAGGCCGGCGCTTAGACGACCAGGTTCACCAGCCGCTTCGGCACCACAATCGCCTTGCGCACCGGCTTACCGGCCATCGCCTCGATCACCCGTTCGTTGGCGAGCGCCAGGGCTTCGAGTTCAATTTGCGTGGCGGCGGCCGGCACCATGGCCTTGTCGCGGATCTTGCCGTTCACCTGCAAAACGATCTCGACCTCGTCCTCCACGAGATACTTCGCGTCGAAGGCCGGGAAAGGCAGCTCGGAAACGAGGCCGCGCGGGACACTCGGGAACCGCGCCTGCAGGGACGCGTAGAGCTCTTCGGCAATGTGCGGCGCAAATGGCGACAGGCAGTGCAGGAAGGCCGCGAGCGAGGAAACCGGCTGCTTTTCCGAACTGGTGAATTCGTTCACGAAGATCATCATTTGCGAGATCGCCGTATTGAACGACATCGCCTCCACGTCGGCGCCCACTTTCTTGATGGTCTCGTGCAGCACTTTGTTTTGCGCGGGCGTGGGCTCGACCTCGGCGTGCTTGTCGCTCTCCATGAAAAGCCGCCACACGCGACCCAGAAAACGGTAGACGCCCTCCACGCCTTTCGTGCTCCAGGGCTTTACCTGCTCGAGCGGCCCCATGAACATTTCAAACAGCCGGAGCGAATCGGCGCCATACTCCGCCACCACGTGGTCAGGGTTGATGACATTCCCGCGCGACTTGCTCATCTTCTGGCCGTCTTCGCCGAGAATCAAACCTTGATTGACCAACTTGTGGAACGGCTCGATGGTCGACACGTGGCCCAGGTCATACAGCACCTTGTGCCAGAAGCGCGCATAGAGCAGGTGCAGCACGGCGTGCTCCGTGCCACCCACATAAAGATCCACGCCGCCCGTCTTGCCCGACGATCCCATCCAATACTTTTCGGCGGCGTCGCCGATGAAGGCGCTCTTGTTCCGGGCGTCGGCAAAGCGCAAGTAGTACCAACACGAACCCGCCCATTGCGGCATGGTGTTGGTCTCCCGCTGGCCGTGCGCCGACTGCACCCAGGCGGTGGCCTTGCTGAGCGGCGGCTCCGGCGTGCCGGTAGGCTTGAAGTCTTCAAGGTCGGGCGGGAGCACGGGCAATTCCGGCGCGGCATAGTGGCGGCCGTCGCGCCAGACGATGGGGAAGGGCTCGCCCCAATAGCGCTGCCGCGCGAAGAGCCAGTCGCGCAGCTTGTAGTTCACTTTCTTCTTGCCCAGGCCTTTGACTTCGAGCCACGCCGTGATTTTCCGCTTGGCCTCCGGCGTGGGCAAGCCGGTGATCTCGCCCGATGCGACGGAAATGCCCTCTTCGCAGAAAGGCTGCGTCGCTTCTCCGCTCGCGGGCCGCACCACGTCGACAATCGGCAAGCCGAACTGCCGGGCGAATTCGAAGTCGCGCTCATCATGCGCGGGAACCGCCATAATCGCGCCCGTGCCGTAGGAGATCAACACATAGTCGGCAATCCAGATGGGGATCCTGGCGCCGTTCACCGGATTGATGGCAAAGCCGCCGGTGGCCACGCCGGTTTTCTCTTTCGCGAGCGCCGTGCGATCCATGTCGCTCTTGCTGGCCACCTGGGCGCGGTAGGCGTCCACCGCCGCGCGCTGAGCGGGCGTGGTGATCCGGTCCACTAGGGCGTGTTCCGGGGCGAGCACCATATAAGTGGCGCCGAACAGTGTGTCGGGCCGCGTGGTGAAGACGGTCACCGCTTCGTTGGTGCCCTCGATGGCGAAGTGCACCTCGGCGCCTTCGCTCCGGCCGATCCACTCGCGCTGATGCCGCTTAATGCCTTCGGGCCAGTCGAGCGTTTCAAGCTCATCGGCGAGACGGTCGCCATAGGCGGTAATGCGCAGCATCCACTGCCGGAGCGGCCGGCGCTCCACGGGAAAGCCGCCCACTTCGCTCTTCCCGTCCACTACTTCCTCATTCGCCAGCACGGTGCCGAGGCCCGGGCACCAGTTCACCTGCACGTCGGCGACATAAGCCAGCCGGCGGGCGTCGATCTCGTCGCGCGACAAGCCTTGCGCCACGAGCTCGGAAACAGGACGCGCCTTTTGCGTTTTTTCATCGAAGTAGGAGTTATAGATCTCCAGGAAGATCCATTGCGTCCAGCGGAAGTAATCCGGATCGGTGGTGGCGACTTCGCGATCCCAGTCGTAACAGAAGCCGAGCCGGTGCAATTGCTCGCGAAAACGCTGGATATTGCGCTCGGTGGTGACGCGCGGATGCTGGCCGGTCTTGATGGCGTACTGCTCGGCGGGCAAACCGAACGAATCCCAACCCATCGGGTGGAGCACGTTATAGCCGCGCTTGCGCATGTAGCGCGAGACGATGTCGGTGGCCGTATAGCCTTCCGGGTGCCCCACGTGCAGGCCGTCTCCGCTGGGATACGGGAACATGTCGAGCACATAGTATTTGGGCTTGGCGGCGTCGAAGTCCGCGTCGCCGGGGTTGGGCGTGCGAAACGTTTTGTGCTGGCGCCAGTGCTGCTGCCACTTGGGCTCAATTTCGTGAAACGGGTATTGCCGGTGTTTTTCGTCGCTCATCTGTAAGGGGAACCCGGAAAGTGGGGGTGAGCTTTCATTCTAGAACCTCAGCGGCCGGCGCCTCTCCGGAGAAGCCACGGCGGCGGCCGGCGCCCCTGTGTTAGCGTGACGATTGATGATTGATGTGCCCAGCGCCCTGGCGCTTGTGGAAAGCTTCCCCGCCGCCGAAGAAACCAAGAGCCGCGAGTTGATTTTGGGGTTGCTGCGCCACGGCAGCGCGCCCTTTTCGCGGGAACACTACACGCCCGGCCACATCACGAGCACCGGCGTGGTGTTGCATCCGGAGCGGGACCGCGTGCTGGTGATCCATCACAAACGCCTGAATCGCTGGCTCCTGCCCGGCGGCCACGTGGAAGCCGAAGACGCCGAGCTGTGGCGCGCGGCGCAGCGCGAAGTGCGCGAAGAGACCAGCGTGGAAGTAGAGCCCGGCGGACGCCTGGCCGGCATGGATGTGCACGGCATTCCGCCGAAGAAGGGCGAACCCTATCATCTGCATCATGACCTGAAGTTTGCCCTGGTCGCCCGCACCACGCAGCTTGCCGAAAGTGACGAAACGCGCGGCGCCGCCTGGTGCCCGGTCTCCGAAGCCGCATTTGAACAGTACCAGCTGCCACCGAGCATCCGCCGGGCGGTGGCGCGGGCGCGGGCGCTATGACGTCTCCGCGACAACAACTGGAGGCCGCGCTCGCCGAAACCCGCACCTTGCTCGAAGGCCTGAGCGAGGAGCAGATGAACCGCCGTCCACGCCCCGACGCCTGGAGCGTGGCGCAGAATCTGGACCACCTGACGATCACCGCGCGGCGCATGATGAAGGCCATGGACCAAGCCGTGGACGACCTGCGCGCCCAACAGCGGCTCGCCACCTCGCCCTACCGGCCGAATCTGCTCAGCCGCTGGTTTCTGTGGATGCTGGAGCCGCCGGTGCGCCGGGGCAAGCTCAAGGCCCCCGCCGAGTTTCACGGCCAGCCCGATCGCCCGCCGCACGTGGTGACCGGCGAATTCTTCAATGCCCATGAGGAATTGCTCTACCGCCTGGCCGAGTTCGAACGCTGGGACCAGAACGCGCGACTCGTCATTTCGCCTTTCGATCCGCGCCTGCGCTATTCGCTCGGGCTTTCGTTGCGCATCATTCCGGCGCACCTGCGGCGGCACCTGTGGCAGGCGCGTCAAACTCTCACCGCTTAGTGCGTCCACGCGCGGGTGTATCCTTAGGCGACGATGCCGGCCCTCTCTCCGGTCGAAATAGAAAGCGCCTTTGGCGCGGCGATCCCGCGCATTCCCGTTACCGCCGGTTACCGTCTGCGGCTGGCGGGCGTACTGGCCGGGCTCGTCCTGCTGCAAGCGCTCTACCTGCTCCTGATCGCCCTCGTGGTCTGGCTGGGCTATTTGTGGATCATCCATTTCACCGGGCTCCTTGCGCTACGCAGTTGGATCGGCATCTTTCTCTATGCCTCTCCACCCGTGGCCGCCGCGATTCTCACCATCTTTCTGCTGAAGCCGCTGCTGGCCCGCCCCGCCAAGCCCGCGCCGCCCGTGGAAATTCAGCGCGAACGCGAGCCCGAGCTTTTTGCGTTCGTCGAAAAGCTGTGCCGCACGGTGGGCGCGCCGGTGCCGCAGAAGATCCGCGCGAACCTCCAGGCGAACGCCTTTGCGGCGATTGCGGGCTGGCGCGGCTTTCTCACCGGCGGCGTGGAGCTCACCATCGGCCTCCCGCTCGTGCGCGGATTGTCGCTGGCCGGCTTTGCCGGTGTGCTGGCGCACGAGTTCGGCCACTTTGCGCAGAGCGCCGGCCTGCGCTCTTACTACCTCATCCAGTCGATTCAAATGTGGTTCGCGCGCGTCGTCTACGAGCGCGACTCCTGGGACGCCTGGCTGGAAGGCTACACGTCCGGCGAGAACGAAGACGTGCGGCTGATGCTCGTGCGCCTGTTTGCGCGCGGCGGCGTTTGGCTGAGCCGCAAGTATCTGGAGCTGCTGATGCGCGCCGGGCAGTGGATCAGCGCGGCGTTCTCCCGGCAGATGGAGTTCGACGCCGATCGCTATGAAGCCGCGGTGGTGGGCCCGGCGGTGTTTCGCGAGACCTCGTTGCGGCTGCCGGAACTCAGCGTTGCCACGGAGTTCGCCTGGCAAACCACGCAGGAGCACTTTGAGCTAGGCCGCCTGCCCGATGACGTCTCTTCGCTCAGCGCGGCGCATGTGCGCCTGCTGCCCGAGGACAATCGCCGGCAACTGCGCGAATCGGAACTCGCCCGCACCACCGAACGCTTCGCCACGCATCCGGCAACGGCCGAACGCATTGCCAGCGTGGAACGGTGGAATCCGCCCGGCGTGTTCACGTTGGCGGGCGACGCCACGCGCCTGTTCCGCGATCTTGACGCCCTCTCGCGCGCGGCCACGCGCCATCACTACCAACTCGTGCTCGGCGAGCGTTTTCGGGAGGAGGATGTGTTCGCCGCCGCAACCGTGGAGGCGGCGCTCGACCGGCAAGCCACGGAAGCCCGGCTGCTGGAGGAGTGGCTGGGCCGCGATTCGATTTATTGGCTCGAGTTGCCGGATGTGCCGCCGGAAGGCGGCGGGCCGCCGGCGGCCGTGGCGTACGATCGCGAGAACTACTCCACCCGATTGGGCGAGTGGTTCGAAGCGAGCGGCCGCCAACTGCTGGCCGAGGCCGGGCTGTCTCTTGAAGAGACGCAGCCGTTGGCTCAGGCGGAACAGGCGCTGGCGGAGACGCAGGCCGCCCTGCGCGGCACGGCGCAGACACTGGTGCGCGCGCTGGCGGAAGCCACGCGCCGCTCCCCGGAGGCGCTCACCGCCTGGCGCGCCTGCGTGGCGCTGCAGGCCACTCGCGCCGCGTTTTGTGAGGCCACCATCCTGCTCTCCGCCGCGCGTTTCTTTGGCCAGGCGGCGGCGGGTGACGCCGCCCGCGTCGCCACGCAGGTGGAGGCGTTCCAGGAGCGCGGCCTGGCCAAGGCCGGGCTAATCATGGAGCAATTGAAAGACACGCCTTCGCTCATCGTGCTCGACGAGCGAAGGCCGGCCACGCTCGGGCTCCAGCTCGATCCAGGCGAGGGCGATGCCGATACCCGGCTCGACCGCTTCGGCGACCGTTGGGCCGCGCTCGCCCGCCGCTCGCTCGGCGCCCTGTGCCGCATCGCTCACGAGCTAACCTGAAGACGAATGCTCAAAGGCCTCGCGATCGGCTTTGCCATCGCCTTGATCGTGTTTACCGCCCTTACCGGATGGCAAGCGCGCGGAGAAGTCGCCCACATCGAAACCCGGCGCGCGGACCTCGCCCAGGCGGTGGACGGGGTGAAGCTCACGATGCAGACTCGCGTGATCGACATGCAGCGGGAGGCCGGGCTGGCGCTCGATCTGGACGCCGCGCAGGAGTTTGTGAAGCGCGTCACTCAGCCCAAAGCCGACCTCAACGACGCGCTCGATCGCCTGGTGAACTGGCGAGCCTGCGCGGCCGAGCCCAAGGCCTGTGCCAAGCTGCGCGATGCCCTGCCCGGCTCGCGCCACGAGCTCTGGCTCTTGCAGAAGAAACACGCGGCGCTCCGCACGGATCTGGAAAAGATCGATGCGGAACTGGAGCGCGCGCGCCGCCACATGGTTTGGTAAGCGCGCTACTTGCGGCCGAAGTCCGCCGGGTTCTCGCCCCACTGCTCGGTTTCCCACTTGAGCACGGGATTCGTTACGGCGTGGCGCCGGAGCCAGGCATTGGCCCGCTCGATTAGTTCAAAGATGCGATCGTTGCGCCCGGTGCGCTCCATCGACGTGCGGCAGGTGCGCGCCTTTACCCAACTGATGGCCGTGCGAGAGTCACTATAAACGGGCGCATCGGCGTGCCCTTGCTGCGCAAGCAGCGCCAGCGCGTGGACAATCGCCAGGTACTCCCCGATGTTGTTGGTGCCGTCGTCGAACGGCCCGATGCGGAAGACCTCCTCGCCGCCGGCGAGCCGCACGCCGCGATACTCCATGGGACCGGGCACGCCGGCGCAGGCGGCGTCCACCGCAAGCGCTTCCGGATGTTTGCTGATCGCATCGTGGGAGAACGAGGAGGAGGAGGGCTTGGCAGACTTGCCAATGAATTCGGCGGCCCGGCCGCCGTAGGCCTGTTCGGCTTCCGCCCGCGAACCAAAGCTCTTGAATTCGGCGCCGGGAAAGGCCGTAACCTGCTCAGAAGCGTCGGTCCAGTTGGAATAGACTCCGGGGCGGCGCCCTTTCCAAACGACGTAGAACTTCGGCTTCGGCCGCTTGCTCACGCGAGCACGAGACCTTTACTTCTTGAAGAGATTCTCAAAAGCCGACCGCGCATCGGCGGGCGACTTCGGCGCGGGCACCGAAGCGGCCGCCACTTGACCGGGCGACCATCCGCCGTGCCCCTGCGGCGCCGCATCGCGGGCCACGGTCACGCGCGGCGTGAACAGCTCACACTCGTTGGCCTGATCTTTGTAAGCAATGCGCTCCTTGATCGGCTTCAAGCACTGGAAGCGCGTGGAGGGCTCAAAATGCGAGCATTGCTTGCAGCAGTGCAGCGAAGCGTTGCACTTCGGGCACGTGCCTTTAAAGTCGGTACCCGCCGGCAACGTGGTAGCGCAGTTGAAGCAGCGCGACGCCGTTACGGCCTGTACGAGGCGGGGAAGCCGGGGGCCTGTTACGTCGAGCGGCAGCTTCGGACCCTGATGCCGAGGACGGTCGTCCCGGCGATCGTCACGATGATGCCCGTTGCCGCTGCCGTGGTCTTGGTAACCGTTCTGCCTGTACTTACGATCGTCCATTCCAGGGTTTTCTCCTTGGGGTTGGCCTGAGTTGTTAAACGAGTGGAATCTTGACGAGGAGCCTTGTACAAAAAAGCGCTTAGGAGCTGCCGCTGTGGTTGAAGCGAGTGGTCGTACAGTGTTCCTTAAGGATGATCGACGGGGAGTGTCAAGAAGCCGACTCTGATATCCACGTTCCTTTGAGAATCAGGCTGATGAGAGTTTGGACTCTTTCTATGTACCACACATCGATCGGCCAAAGCTAGCCCGATCTTTATGTCAATAGTACGGTACTAGGCGAAAAGAGCGTCGCGGATCCGGGCCAGGAAGGGAACCTGGCCTGAAAACATTTTATGGGCCGCCTGTTCTAGGGTGAACCACCCGGCGCGATCCGCTTCCGGATAGCGCCGGCCCTTCCATTCGAAGGTGCCGCTCTGCAATTTGTCCGGGTCCGCCTCCCCCTCCACCAGCCAGGCCAAGAGCACTTTTGAGGCGCTTACCCGCACCGGCGGCAGCGCAACGGCAGGCGCCTGGGGCAACGCGGCGAATCCCGTTTCTTCTGCAAACTCGCGCCACGCCGCGGCGAGGGCGTCTTCGCCCGGTTCCAGCTCACCCTTCGGAATCGACCAGGCCCCGTCGTCCTTCCGCGCATAAAAAGGTCCACCCGCGTGCACGAGGAAAATCTCCGGCGCCGCCCGGCGCCGGTAGAGCACAATGCCGCCCGAGACCTTCATATAATGAAAAATACAATGCGCATCACGTTTTCGTTGCTTGCCGCCACAGCGCTCCTCTGGGCCGCCCCGAAGGATCTCGGCAAGCCGCTCACGCTCAAGGAGTCGCTGGCGATCGCCAAGGTGCTGAATGCGCCCGACGACTATACCGGAAAAACCGTGCAGGTCAAAGGCAAAATCACCGAAGTCTGCACCATGATGGGCTGCTGGATGAATCTCGTCGACGGCAACAACAAGTCGATCCGCATCAAGGTGAACGACGGCGAGATCGTCTTCCCCAAGGAGGCCATCGGCAAAACCGCGCTCGCCGAAGGAACCTTCAAGAAAATCCAACTGACCAAGGAACAGGCCATCGCCCGCGCCAAACACGAAGCGGAGGAGACCGGCCGCAAGTTCGACCCCGCCGACGTCAAAGGCCCCGTCACCATTTATCAGATCCAAGGGACCGGGGCTCGCATCCTCGACTAGGCCAGGCCCTTTGCTGCTTCGTTGTTTGTCCGTTTTACTGGCGCTCGTTCCGGCGTTTGCGCAATCGCCCCAGGAGTCCGCCCGCGAGGTGCTCGCCAAGTACCTGGCGATTCCCAAAGAGAAGACCCAATGGCGCGGCATGTCGATGGACGTGGACATCGAAGCCGGCCTGCCCAAGATGAAAAAGAAGGGCACCATGAAGGGTGTCCGCAAAATTGATCCCGAAGGCGGCATTTCCTACGAGAAGCTGGCGTTCGACGGCGACGAGCAGATTAAGAAGGACGTGATCGTCCGCTACCTCACCGGCGAGCAAGAGGCCCGCACGCGCAACGTCGACGCGGGCATTCACGAGCGCAATTACAAGATCTCCTACAAAGCCCGCCTGGTGCTCGACAACAAGCCCATCTACATCTTTAAGCTCGAACCCCGGCGCAAGGCCGACGGCTTGATCAAGGGCGAACTCTGGCTCGATGGCGAAACCGGCTTCGGTTTGCGCGAAGCCGGCCGCCTGGTCCGGAGCCCTTCCATCTTTTTCAAGAAGACCGAGGTCGTCCGCCGCTATGAAGTGGTGGAGGAGCGGCCGCGCTTGATCGAGATGAGCATGGCGATCGACACTCGCCTGGTGGGCCGCGTCGACATGACCGTAAAGTACGCCAACTACGCGCCGCTCGCCGCCGCTTCGCGCGAACCGGCGTTCTGACCGGGGCGCCCCCGTGCCGCCACCCGCGCTAAACTAAAGGTTCCCACCTTGATCTTCGTAAAAGACGTTTCCATGCGCTTCGGCGCCAAAATTCTGTTTGAAGACGTAACCACGTCGTTCCTCTCCGGACGCCGCTACGCACTTACCGGTCCCAACGGCGCCGGCAAGTCGACGTTCATGAAGATCCTTACGGGCGAAGCCGAGCCCACCAAGGGCGCCGTGGAAACGCCCAAAAAGCTCGGCATCCTCCGCCAGGACCAATTCGCCTTCGACGCCTACCGCGTGCTCGACACCGTCATTATGGGCAACGCCGCGCTCTGGGCCGCGCTCCAGGAACGCGAAAAGCTCTGGGACAAAGATCCCAACACGTACACCGACGAAGACGGCATGCGCCTGGGTGAACTGGAAGGCATTGTCGGCGAAGAGGGCGGGTACGAAGCCGAAAGCGACGCCGCCATTCTCCTGGACGGACTCGACGTCCCCGCCGAACTCCACGAAAAGAAGATGGGCGAACTCCAGGGCGGGCAGAAAGTCCGCGTGCTGCTGGCGCAGGCGCTCTTCGGCTCCCCCAACGCCCTGCTGCTCGACGAGCCCACCAACCACCTCGACCTCGACAGCGTGCATTGGCTCGAAGATTATCTCTCGCGCTACAACGGGACGCTCATCTGCATCTCGCACGACCGCCACTTCCTCAACAACGTCTGCACCCACACCGCCGACATCGATTACCAAACGATCATCACCTACACCGGCGGCTACGACGACATGGTGCTGCAGAAGACGCAGATCCGCTCGCGCATTGAAGCCGAGAATGCCCAGCGGGAAAAGAAGATCGCGCAGCTCCAGGAGTTCGTCTCGCGCTTTGCCGCCGGTACGCGTTCGGCGCAAACCACGTCGCGCAAGAAGGAAATCGAGCGCCTCCAAACCACCGAACTCGCCAAGTCGAACATCCAGCGCCCCTTCATCCGCTTCGACCAGAAGCGGCCGTCCGGCAAGCAGGTGCTGGAGATCAAAGGCCTGACGCGCGGCTACGGCCAGGGGCCGGTTGTGAACAACTTCACGGCCAACGTCTTTCGCGGCGAAAAGATCGCCATCCTGGGCCGCAACGGCGCCGGCAAAACCACGCTGCTGCGCGCGCTTCTGGCCAACGCCGGCAACGCCGAAGCCACAGCCGAGGGCTTGCTCACGCCGGAAGCCGGCACGGTCGTCTGGGGTCATGAAGCCGCACCCGGCTATTTCTCCCAGGACCATAAGCACTCCATCGACAAGAACACCGTCGCCATCGAATGGCTGCGTTCGTTCGATCCGCAAGCCGGCGAACAGGAGTTGCGCGGCCTGTTGGGGCAGATGCTCTTCGCCCGCGAAGAAGCGCTGAAGCCCACGGCGGCGCTCAGCGGCGGCGAGGCGGCCCGTCTCATCTTCTGCCGCTTAATGCTCCAGAAGCCGAACATCCTGGTGTTCGACGAGCCCACCAACCACTTGGACCTGGAATCGATCGCCGCGCTCGGCATCGGGCTCAAGCAATATCAGGGCACCGTGCTCTTCGTTACGCATGACGAAGACCTGCTCGACGAAGTGGCCACGCGCGTGTGGCACGTCACGCCCGGGCACATTGAAGACTTCCAGGGCCCCTACGCCGAGTACGCCGCCACGGGCGCCGTCCAGGCCCGCTAGCTCCTTTACCACCGGCGGGGCTAGACTAAGAGCCAGCCATGTCTCCCGACAAACTCCTCAAGCGCCTGACTTACAAGCCCGGCCGCAAGCTCTCTCTCGCCCGCGATTTTTCCACCAGCTTCGATCACGGGATGTCGAAAGAAGAGCTCGGCGAGGCCCTGCAGGCCAGCGTCGAGCGCCTGGCCGAACTACAAGACAAACTCTACGCGCAAAACACCTACGCCCTGCTCATCCTCTTCCAGGCCATGGACGCCGCCGGCAAAGACGGCACCATCAAGCACGTGATGTCCGGCCTGAATCCGCAGGGCTGCCAGGTGTTCAGCTTCAAGGCGCCCTCGGCCGAAGAGCTCGACCACGACTATCTGTGGCGCGCCGCCAAAGCCTTGCCCGAACGCGGACGCCTCGGCATCTTCAACCGCTCTTACTACGAAGAAGTGCTGGTTGTGCGCGTGCATCCGGAGTTCCTGTCGCGCCAGCAACTGCCCCCGAAGGCGAAAGGCAAGAAGGTCTGGAAACGGCGCTACGAACAGATCAACAACTTCGAGAAGCACCTGGTGGAAAACGGCACCGTGGTTGTGAAGTTCTTTCTCCACGTCTCCAAAGACGAACAGAAACGGCGCTTCCTCGAACGCATTGAAGAGCCGGAGAAGAACTGGAAATTCTCGCCGCAGGACGTAAAAGAACGGGCGCACTGGGACGCTTATCAGGAAGCCTACGAGGACTGCTTCCGCTCCACCAGCACCGGGCACGCGCCCTGGTACATCGTTCCCGCCGACGATAAAGCCTTTCTGCGCGTGGCGGTGGCCCAGGTGATCGCCCAGACGATGGAGGACCTCCGGCTGCGCTACCCGGAGATTACCGGCGAGCAAAAGGCCGAACTCGAAGAAGCCCGGGCCATGCTCGAAGCCGAAGACTAGTCCTCCCGCAGCGCCACCGCCGGATCGAGCCGCGCCGCGCGCCAGGCGGGCAAGGCCGCCGCCATCGCTCCGGCCGTTACCAACACAAGCGCCATCGCGCCGAACACCAGCGGATCGGCCGCCGGCGTATCAAACAGCAGCGCCGAGACGCGCGGGCCGAGCAGCGCCGTCGCCAGCAAACCCGCCACCAACCCCACCGCCACCGGCCAAAGCCCTTGCCCCATGACCAGCCGCGCTACCGCTTGCGGCGGCGAACCCAGCGCCAACCGGATGCCCATTTCGCGCGTGCGCTCGGTGGCGCTGTAGGAGACCACTCCGTGCACGCCGATGGCCGCCAGCACCAGGCCGAGCAAGCCGAACAATCCGAACAAAGCCGCTCCCATGCGCGGCGCCCACAATCCCGCCGCCAGCGCCTCGGCCGTTGTCGCCGGCGTCGTAAAAGCCAGCGCCGGCGCCAGCGGCTGCACCGCGCGCGTTACGCTGGCCAGCACCGCCGCCGGATCGCCCTGGGTGCGGCCCACCAGCGCCAAGCCCGGCGTGTAGAACTGGTCGAGCGGCAGGTACACGGCCGGCCGCGCCGTTTCGCCCGGCGTCTGGCGCGCCGTGTTCCGCACCACGCCCACCACTTCGCGCAGCACGGGCTCCCGCAGGCGGAAGAAGCGTTTGCCCACGGCGTTCTCCCCGGGCCACATCGTCTCGGCAAAGGCTTCGTTCACTACGGCCACGTTGGCGGCGCCCGCGCGATCGAACTCGGTCAGCGTGCGGCCCTGGCGCAGGGCGATCCGGCTAGTCTCAAGGAAGCCCGCCGTCACCGAGTCGAGCACGCCGAGCAAGGGCCGCTCGCCGAGATCGCCCGTCTGGCCTTCTTTGAAAAAGGTGCCCATCATCGCAAAGCCCTGCAGGGGACGCGACGTGGAAAGCGCCGCCGACTCCACGCCCGGCACGCCGCGCGCTTGCTCAAGCATTTGCCGTGCCAGCGCCAACGCCTGTTCCTGCGGCAGGCGCAGCGTAGCCAGTTGGAAGCCGACCGAAAACGTGCGCTGCGTGTCGAGGCCCGGGTCGATCTGGTGCACGCGCTGCAGGCTGCGCAGAAAAAGCCCCGCCCCCGCCAGCGCGATAAAGCAAAAGGCCACGCCGGCGGCCACCAGCAGGCTCCGCAAGCGGCCTGAGGCCGCGCTCGCCCCCCGGCTGCCCCCCGCGCGGAGCAGCGTGTTGAGATCGGGCTTCGACGCGCGCCACGCCGGCGCCAGGCTGAACAGCAGCGCCGTTGCCAGGGAGACGCCAATGGCGAACAGCAGCACGCGAGAGTCGAACGACAGGTCCAGTTCGTCGGCCGCCAGCGCCGCCGGGCGGAACGACCAGAGCAGGTTGCGCCCCACCACGGCCAGCAGCAATCCCACCACGCCGCCCGCCCCGGCCAGCAGCAGGCTTTCGGTCAACAACTGCCGCACCAAACGAACGCGGCTCGCGCCCATCGCCGCCCGCAGGCCGAACTCCCGCGCGCGGCCCACGGAGCGCACCAGCAGCAGATTCGCCACATTTGCACAAGCGATCAGCAGCACCAGCGAGGCCGCGCCGGCCAAAGCGGCGTTGATCAGCCACAGCCGGTCCGGCGGCACGCCCAGCACGGCGCTCGCCAGCGGATCGGCCGTCAGCGTGCGCCCTTTGTTGTCGACCGGATACTCGCGTTCCAGCCGCGCGCCCACGGCCTGCATCTCGGCGTTGGCCTGCGCCAGCGTCACGCCGTCCCGCAGCCGTCCGGTGAGGTTGAAGAGCCGGAAGCGCCTCGTCTCAAACAGCTCGGCCACCAAGCCTTGCAGAATGTCGCGATACTGCGTCAGCGGAATCCACACCAGAGCCGGCGCGCCCACCGCGCTTGTCCCTTTAAAGCCCGGCGGCGCCACGCCGGTCACTTCGTAGGGCGCCGAGTTGAGCAGAATCTTCCGCCCCACGATCGCCGGGTCTCCCTGGAAAACACTGGTCCACAGCGCATGGCTCAGCACGCACTGCGGATGCGCGCCCATCTGCGCGTCATCCGCGCCGGGCAGGAAGCGCCCGGCGGCGGGCGGCACACCGAGCACTTCGAAGTAGTTCGCGGTGACCAGATTCGCCGTGAGCGGCCGCGGCGCCTGGTCGCTGGTGCCCGCCAGCGTGACTTCAAAGGCCACTTGCCCGGCGATGCCCGAAAAGCTCCGCGCCTGCCGGCGAATGTCGCGCAGGTTGGCCAGCGACACCGGCGTGAGGGCGTTCGTCGTGCCGGTCACGCGCGTAAGCGTGTCCACGGTGCCGATATGCGCCAGCCTCGCCGGACGCTCGACCGGGATCGGCTTGAGAAATAGCGCGTTGGTGAGCGTGAACAGCGCCGCGTTCAAACCGATGCCCAGGCCGAGCGAGAGCACCGCCGCCAGCGCAAAACCGGGCGAGCGCCGCAGTTCGCGCCAGGCGAAGAGAAGGTCGCGCATGCTCTTCATTCTGTCGCAAAAATGAATTACAATCCGCAGTACGTCTTATCAGTCGGAGGAGGATTGACGGAAGATGACCGTCGAAATTCAAGTTAACAACAGCGCCAGCCCGGCTGCGCGATTTCTCACCTGGGCTCCGTCACCGTGCCGCATCCGCGTGACGAACCCCACCGGAGCCACCGGCCCCACCATCACCGTGACCCTGCGCAGCGTGTCGGCCTCGGCCACGGCGGGAGCCGTGCGCTTCCGCCGCCTGGCGACGGGCGCCTTCACCAACACTCTTTCGCTCATCGTGCCGGTGAACGGAACGTCCGTGCCCTTCTTCACGGCCGGGCGTTTCGGCCGGCCGAGCCGCGACAACGGCGACGTCACCATCCAGGCCCGCGCCGGCACCACCGTGGTCGGCTCCGTGCCGGTGATGGTGCGCATCCGGAAGAACGCCAACCGGCTCACCGACGGCGAGCGCGACCGTCTGCTCGCCGCCTTTGCGCAGTTGAACAACCAGGGTGCCGGGCGGTTCGTCGACTTTCGGGAAATGCACACTAACGTGGCCTCGCCGCAAGCGCACGGCGCGCCGGGTTTCCTGCCGTGGCATCGCGCCTACCTGCTCGATCTCGAGCGGGAGTTGCAGGCAATTGATCCAAGTGTGGCGCTGCCGTACTGGCGCTTTGACCAAGCGGCGCCCAATCTCTTTGCGCCGGAGTTCATCGGCACATCGAACGCCGCCGGCACCGTGCAGTTCAGCGCCGCGAACCCCTTGCAATTCTGGGTTACCGATGGCGTGCCGGGCATCAACCGGCGCCCGTTCTTCGATACCGACACGGCGCCGCCCGATCCCATCAGCGAAGCCGACACACTCGCGTTGGGTTCCAGCTACGGCGACTTCAGCTCGATGGAAGGCAATCCGCACGGCAGCGCGCACGTCAGTTTCGGCGGCTTCATTTCGAGCATCGGCACCGCCGCCCGCGACCCGCTCTTCTTCCTGCTGCATTGCAACGTCGATCGCCTGTGGGCGAAGTGGCAGAGCCAGTTCAACCGCTTCAACCCGGCGACGGCCGCTTCGTTCGATAACGACGGCGGCAATCCCGTGGGCCACAACCTGGCCGACACCATGTGGCCTTGGAACGGCGTAACCGGCGGAGGACGTCCGCCCACGGCGCCGGGCGGCGCGCTGGCGCCATCGCCGTGCGTGCCGGCCCCCGGGCCGCAACCCCGCGTGCGCGATTCGCTGGACTTTCAGGGTCGCGTGAATGCCACGTCGATGCTCGGCTTCGACTACGACGACGTTCGCTTCTAGGAGGACATCATGGCGAAAAAGAATGCAAAATCGGCCTTGAAGGTTGCCTCCAGCGGGCGGCAGACGGCGGCGAAACGGGCGGCCGCGCTGGCGGAAGTGCCCCTGCAGGTGAACGAGAAGAACATGTCGGCCGTGTTGAGCATCTTGCTCAACGCGAAGGAGGATCTGCGCGTTCGCCTGGCCGCGCTCAAAGCGGTCCAAGCCGGCAGCTTCAGCGCGCTGGCGTTCTCGCCCGTGCGCGGCGAATACCTCACGGCGCTCCGCAAGGTTGCGGTTGACCCCAATCTCGAAATGCGGCAGCGGGCGTTAGGTTTGCTCGCTCGCGAGAAGGACGGCTTTGCGCAGAAGAAGCTAATGGAGGGCCTGCGCGATGCGGACAAAGCGCTGGTGCCCACCGAAAAGGCGCTCCAACTGCTCGCCTACGACGTGCACGCCGACGCCTACAAAGCCGCGCGCGACATCGCCGCCAAACCGCCCAGCGCCGAAGCCCGGCGCGAAGCGCTCCGGCTCCTGGCCGCCGACGCCAAGTCCGCCGACCTGTTTGAAGAGTTGCTCCGCAACAAGTCGGCCGCGCCGGAGGATCGCCAGATCGCCGCCGCTGCCCTCCGCTCCTCCCGGCCCGACGCCCTGCGCCGGATCGCGCGCAAAGTGGTGCTCGACGAAAAAGACGACGACCAGGTGCAAGCCACTTGCCTGACCGCGCTCACCCATTTCGGCGAAGCCGCCACGGTCGACCAGGCCGTGCTCGATCGCGCCGGCCGGCTCAGCAAGTCCGCCTCGAAGGTCACCAGGAAAGCGGCTGGCAACTTACTGGGCCGCTACGGAAAGTAGCGTGCTCGCCGAAGAGGCGTTTGCCGCGGAAGTAGAGCGCGCCAGCCCGGCCGAACTGCTGGAGCTGCTGCGCGAGGAGCACCCCGTCTACGCCGAGCGGAGCACGGCCGCCACCGTGCGCATGCGCGGCTGGGCGCTGCTGGCCCTCGGCCGCCATCGCACGGCGGAGGCGCTGCTGTTCCTGCTCGAAGAGCTCGACACGGCCACCGACGCCTATCTGGTGGCCGCCGCGGCGCGCGCCTTGCGCTCCATCGCCAGCCCCACCGCCGACCTGGCGCCCTTCCTGGTGCGCGCGCTGGAACGCCTGCGCTACCGGGATGAGCCCGTCACCTTCGCGGCTTACGGAGAGTACGCCACGGGCGAACCCGCCGACACTTCTCCGGTGCGCGAATTGCTCGCGTGTTTGCGCTGGCTCGGGCCCCCGGGCCGCGGCGCGAAACCCGCCGTGGAGGCTTTGCGCGCAGGCGGCCTGCCGCAGAGCCTGCGCGCCGAGATCGAGCAGACGATCGCGGCCTTCGACGCCCCGGCTCCGCCCCCGGCCGATTGCTGCGACTTGCCCCGCGGCATGTTCACCTGGAGCGCCGGCGGCCGCCCGGAGGATACGCGCTTTGAGGATCACGCCGGCACGCCGCTCTCCTACGGCGACGTCTTCACCGGCCAGCCCACCATCGCGGTCTTCTTCTACACGCGCTGCGACAATCCGCTGAAGTGCTCGCTCACCATCGCCAAGCTCGCGCGCGTCCAGCGGCTGCTTGCCGAACGCGCGCTCCCCCTCCGCACCGTCGCCATCACCTACGACCCGGCCTACGATTCGCCCGCGCGGCTCCGCCAGTACGCCCAGGATCGCGGCCTCTCGCTCGGCGACCCGCACCGCGTGCTCCGCGCCACTGAGGGCTTTGCCAACCTATGCCGCCAGTTTCGCCTCGGCGTGAATTTCGTCGGCTCGCTGGTCAATCGCCATAAGCTCGAAGCCTTCGTGCTGAATCGCGAGGGCCGGATCGTCGCGTCGTTTGAGCGCGTGTTGTGGGACGAAGAGGCTCTGGTGGCGCGCGCCGCCGAGGAACTCCACGCGCCCGCCGCGCCTCCCACGCGATCCGCCGGCCCAGCGCCTGCCGTGGCCAGCGCGCTGACCCTCGCGCTCTTGCCCAAGTGCCCCGTCTGCTGGGCCGCCTACGCCAGCGCCTTCGGCCTGGCCGCCGTACCGCACCCGGCGCTCGTCGCCGCGCTTTTGCTGGTCAATCTGGCGAGCTTGTGGTGGCGAGCGCGCGCCACCGGCGACTGGCGAGGCCTCGCCTTGGCCGGCGCCGGCGCCTTGGCCCTGTGGTGGTCGCCCTGGTGGGGTGCCGGGCTCGCGCTCACGCTCGCCGGCTCGCTGTGGGGCGTGATCGGATCGGCCCGCCGGGCGTTTGCATGACGTTGGATTTCCGCCCATATCCGCGCAAGGCCCAATAAGCGTCTGCTAGACTAGAAAATTACGGGCCCCCCCCTGCCCGTGCCGGTAACAATCCCATGGAAACCATGCTTCATGACGTCGGTCAGGTGGCCCTGCGCGCCATCCCGACGATCATCCTGTTCATCTTCCTCTACTTCTATTTGAAGTCGATGCTCTTTAAGCCGCTGCAGGAAGTGCTCGGCCGCCGCCGCGAAGCCACTGACGGCGCGCGCAAGCGGGCGCAGGAAGCGCTCGACCGCGCCGAGACCAAGGTCAAAGAGTACGAAGCCGCCCTGCGCTCGGCGCGCGGTGAGATCTTCAACGAACAGGAAAAGCAGCGCAAAGCCTGGCGCGACGAGCAAACCGCCCTGGTGGCCGCCGCGCGCGACAAAGCCACGGCCCGCCTCAAAGAAGGCCGCCTGCAGATCGCCGCGGACTCCGCCAACGCCCAGGCCGGCCTTAACGCCCAGGCCGAGGCCCTGGCCGACCAGATCGTCGCGCAAGTTCTCAAAGGAGCCCTGCGCGGATGAAAACCCTCTGGCTCACCCTGCTGTTTGCCTTCGCCGCGCAAGCCGCCGAGGAACACGGCGGCGCCCACGCCGCCGACGACAACGAAATCTGGTTCAAGTGGCTCAACTTCGCGATTCTCGCCGGTGGCCTGATTTATCTTTTCCTCAAGTCCGGCGTGCCGTTCTTCAAGGAACGCGCCGCGGGCATCGTCAAGGACATCGCCGACGCTTCCAAGACCAAAGCCGACGCCGAAGCGCGCGCCAATGAGCTGGAAAAGCGCATCGCGAATCTGTCGGGCGAAATCGACAAGATGCGCGCCGACGCCAAGAGTGAGCTCGAAGCCGAAGGCCGCCGCATCCAAAGCGAAACGCAGGCCGCCGTCGCCAAGGCCGCCGCCCAGGCCGAAAACGAAATCGCCAGCGCGACGAAAGCCGCCAAGCAGGAACTCAGCGCCCACGCCGCGCAACTCGCCCTCGATCTCGCCGCCGGCAAGCTCCGGCAAAGCGCGGGCGGTGCCCAACCCGGCCTGCTCGATGCCTTTGTGCGCGATCTGGAGAAGATGAAAAACTAATGTCGCTCGCCGTTGCCAATCGTTACTCCCGCGCCCTGGCCGAAGTGATCTTCGCGCCGAACTCGGGCGTCACCGCGGAGCAAGCCCTCGCCGAAATCGGCGCCCTCGCCGACGCCGTGAAGAGCTCGGCCGAGCTCGGCGCCGTGCTCCGCTCGCCCTCGGTCACCATCGCCCAGAAGCGCGGCTTGCTGGGCAAGATCTGCGACAAAATCGGCGCATCCAAGACCGTGCGCAATCTCGCGTTCGTTGTCGCCGACCACAACCGCACCGGCATCCTCGGCGAAATCCGCCAGTCGTTTGAAGCGCTCGTGGATGAGCGCCGCGGCGTGGCCCGCGCCGAAATCAGCGTGGCCGCCGAGGCGTCGCCGCAGCAGAAAGCGGCGCTCGAAGCCGCGCTGGCCCGCCTCACGGGCAAGCAAGTGGTGGCTTCTTACACGACGGACCCCGCGCTGCTCGGCGGCGCCACGGCTCGCGTCGGCTCCACCATCTACGACGGGTCGCTCCGCGGACAGCTCGCCTCCCTCGGCCGCAAACTCAACCCGGCATAAGCGTGCTACGCTGGCGGGTGCCATGCCCCCCAGTGGCCCAACGGCGAAGCCGTCTCTCTTCAACTGGTCTTCCGTTGTCGGCTACGACTTCTTTATCTCCTACCGCCGGGCCGAGTCCACCGCCTACGCCGCGTCGCTCGCCCGTCTGCTCCGCCAAGCCGACTTCCGCTGCTTCCTCGACGACGAAGAGGCCGCCCCCGGCCAGCCTCTCACCGCGCGCCTCCGCTGGGCGTTGCGCCGCAGCAAAGTGCTGATTGTGCTGGTGAGCCCCCAGGTGGGCCAGTCCGTCTGGGTGCCCCAGGAGCTCGCTCTCTTTGCCGCCACCGGCCGTGACATCATCCCCATCGACTTCGGCCGAAGCCTCCCA
The DNA here is from genome assembly GCA_037367405.1 of Ottelia alismoides. Classification (NCBI taxonomy): domain Eukaryota; kingdom Viridiplantae; phylum Streptophyta; class Magnoliopsida; order Alismatales; family Hydrocharitaceae; genus Ottelia; species Ottelia alismoides. The sequence goes on along the minus strand of JAZKJV010010157.1, from coordinate 620,457 downwards.
CCGCTGGTGGCCGCCGATGCCCGGTTCACCGCTCTCACCAAGTTTGACCGTCTCTGGCTCGACGAGCCCGCCACCGCCACCGAGCCAGCAGCCGAGATCCTCGGCGGCGTGCAGAAGAACTTCCGCCACCGCCGCGCGAATCGGAACCTGCGCTGGCTTGGCGTCGCGGTCGGCCTGGTCCTGGCGGCGGCCGCCGGCGTGGCCGTCTGGCAGCGAAACGAGGCCCTCGGGCAACGCGCGGAGGCAAGCCGCCAACGCGACACCGCCGTAGCCGAACGCCAGCGCGCCGACCGCGAGCGCGACACGGCGGTCTCCGAACGCAAGCGCGCGGAGGGCGAGAAGACCCGCGCCGAACGCAACGAAGCCGAAGCCAAGCGCCAGCAAGCCATCGCCGTCGAGCAGCGCGACCTCGCCGTCTCCCGCGAACTCGTCGAGCGCACCAACAACCTACTCACCACCGAACCGCTGGCCGCTCTCCGCCTGGCCCTCACCAACGCCAACCACCCCGCCACCGGCCGGCTGCCGCATGTCGCGGCGTCGCTCGCCCGCAGCCTTGACCTCAGTGGCGAAATCTCGCGCTTCCCCGTCCCGGGCGTCCCTCGGTCGCTCGCCTGGCATGAGGGCCGCCGGCTCCTCGCCATCGTCACCTGGAACCACGTAACGCTGGCGCGCGCCGATGGCACCTGGGTCGCCGTGCCCCTTACCGGCGACGATCAGCAGCCGCTGCACGCCAACGCCGCCGCCTTCTCTCCCGACGGAACCGAACTCGCCATCGCCGGCGGCGACCGCCAAACGCCCGGCTTCTTGCGGGTGGTGAACCTGGACGATCCCTCGCGCCTGCGCAAAGCCAGCGGGAAAGGTGCCGCTCCCTTGCTCGCCGTCGCCTACAGCCCCGACGGGCGCTTCATCGCCACCGGCGGCCTGGATGGCTTCCTGCGGTTGTGGCCGCGCCAGGGCAGCGTTCGCGCGGTGCGCGCTCTGCAAAACAGCGCCGTGCGAGCCCTCGCCTTCGCGCCCGGCGGCCAAAGCGTCTTCGTGGCGGGCGGCGCCGCGCCGAAAGAGGTGGCCGATGATCCCTCCACCTTCGCCACGCTGGATCTCTCCATCCGCCGCTGGAGCCTGGAGGGGAAAGAACAGCTGCCGCCGCTGGCCGGGCATGAGTCCACTGTGCTGAGCCTGGCGGTGGACCCGGAACGCGAACTGCTCGCCAGCGCCGGACGCGATGGACTCGTGCGCCTTTGGGACTTCCGCCAACCCAAGCTGGGCCAGGGTCTCGGGCCGCCCATGAGCGGTCACCAAGGGCCGGTCGGAAGCGTCGCGTTTCTGCCCGGCGGCCAGTTGCTGAGCGCGGGTGAAGACGGCGCGCTTCGCGTCTGGCACGGCAACGGAACGCTGGCGGGCGGACCGTTCGCCGGGCATCGGCGCGGCGTACTGGCGGCCGTGCCCATCTCGGGCGGTACGCAGTTTGCCAGCCTGGGCGCCGACCAGACCGTGCGCATCTGGGCTCCGTGGAAGTCGGCCCGCCTCACCCCGGTTACCGGCTTTGAACCCATCGCCCTTACGCGGGACGGCTGGCTCGCCGCGGAAGCCCACGGCGTGAAGGAGCAGGCCGGCAAACGAACGCAGCGCATCCCGTGGGCGATTGAAGACCCCGCCGAAATCCTCAGCCTTGGCCTATCCAACCAGCAGCGCCACGTGGGAGCCATCACCCTCGGCCCCGAGGCCCGTTTGCACATCGCCCCGCGCCAAGGCACAGCCCGCGCGTTTCCCATCACGATGGCCGATACCCGCCACTGCCAATGGGCCATCGACGATCATTCCGGCCGTTTGCTCGTCACCAACGGACTGGGCGGCATCGAGCCGCTTGCGGGCACACCGCCCGTGCGCATCTATCAACTGCCGGAAGGCCGCGAACTGCCGCTGCCTCCGGCCTTGCGCCGCTCGGTGACGGAAGTGCCCACTTGCGTGGCCTTCTCCGGCGACGGACGATTCTTCGCCCTCGCGCAAAGCGGCACCGTGCAGGTGTGGAGCGCCGGTACGCCCACGCTGCTCCGCACCGTGACAGCGGGAAGCGAGCAGGAGATCGTCACGAGCCTCCGCTTCGCGCCCGGCGAACCGGTGCTGGCCTTAGCCTGGTCCTCGCAAGTGCCTTTGCGCGGAGGACGCTCGTTCGTCAAAATCGTCGATCTGACCACCGGACGCGCCGGCGCGCCGCTCGACGCCGGGCCCGGGCCGGTCCGGGCGCTCGCCCTCTCCGCCCAGCACGTCGCCGCCGCCGGTGGTTTCCTGGGCGCCGCGCTCGACCGCCCGGACGAGCTGCCCGTCGATACTGATTTCGCCATCCGGCTCTGGAACCGCGCCGGCGTGCCGGTGGCGCCGCCCCGCCCGGTGCACCAGGCCCCCGTCGTGCAACTGGAATTCCAACCCTCCGGCGACCTGCGCAGCGCCGACTCAGCCGGCAACATTGCTACCCTTTCCCTCCGCGCCAGCCAACCGGAGGCGGCCGGCCGCGTGCAAACCTATCTCCGCGCGACTTCGCTCCACAGCATGTTCACGCAGATTGACGAACTCCGCGCAGCCGGCAAACTCGCCGAGGCGCGCCACCATCTCCAACGGGCTCAAGCCGCGTTTCCCCGAAACGCGGAAGTCCACTTGCGGGCTGCACAGATGGCGGCCCTCCCCGCGACGGCGGAAGCCGGCTACCGCCGGTCCCTTGAGCTCGATCCCTTCGGCGCGAACTCCTTCTGGGCCCACTACCAACTGGGAAGAAATCTGCTGTCGCGCGGCCGTTGGCCGGAAGCCGAACACGCTTTCACCGAAGCCGAGCGCCGGGCGTTTCTCGTCATCGCCGAGGCGCCGCTGGTGGCGGATTTTCTGGAGTTCAACAAGACCGCCGATGCGGCCAGGAGGCGCATGGCCAAGATCCCGCGCGGCGAAGTGCTCTTCTACCGCGGCCAAGCCCGCCTGCGCCTTGGCCGCAACTCCGAAGCTCGCCAGGACTTCGAAACAGCCGAATCACTCGGCTTCCAACATGCCGATCTCGCGCGCGCCAAGGCTAGCGTGCCCCGAGCCCCCGCCCGCTAACGCCGCCGCGCCCGCAAATCACACACACAACAATCGCTGCACCGCCCACACTTCTCACACCGGTGCAGCTCACAGCAATCCTTCGTGCACCAATTGCAAATCCGCTCCGACGCCTCGCTGCAAATGCAACAGATGAACGTCGGCACCGGCTTCTGGGGACTCTCTCCTGGAACAGTTGGCGTCATGCAAATCTCTCATTTCTTGGGGGCGGGCACCGCTCGCACCGGTGGAGCCACGCGCGGCGCCCCACCCCGGCACCGCTGCGCTTCCTGCTCCAGCACTTCGAACTCCTGCTCGCGCGCCGCCACCAGATCCCACGCATACTGCCGGAACTTCTCCCGCGACGCCGCCGTTTCCATCAACAAACTCTCCAGCAAATCCGCCAGCGCCGGGTTCTGATACCGCCGCACCGCGCCGGTCAACGACATCATCCGCGACTCAATCGTACTCAACCGCGTATGACACTCCAGCGCCCGCGACATCTTGTCGAACTTCGCCGCCAGCGCCTTCATCGAATGCTCCAGATAGCCAATCTCGGCCAGCAACGACTGCCGCTGCTTCACGTAAACGTCCGGTGCGCCCGCCTTCGTCCACTCTTCCGGCTTGAGCTGCTCCACCATCGGCGCCAGCCGTTTCGTCTGACTCGTCACGTCGTCAAGCATCTTCCGCACTTCCCACTCCGGGGGAAGGCCCTGCGCGGATAAGCTCCACGCCATACACGCTAGACTCACCAGCCGCATTCGCCTTCAGTTTCGCACAGCGGCCCCGCGTGATATGACAACAAGCATGCTCCTCGTCCTCCTGGCGCTCCTGGCGCAAGAACCCGAAATCGCCACCACCGTCGCCTTCACCGAAGGCCCCACCGTCGACCGCGCCGGCAATGTCTACTTCACCGAGATCATGACCGAGCGCATTCTCAAGCTCGGCACCGACGGCAAAGTCACCACCTGGCGCGCCCCCTCGAACGCCGCCAACGGACTCCTCATCGATCCCCAACAACGCCTGATCGCCTGCGAAGGCGGCGCCTTCTCCCAGCACGGCCAAAGTGTCGCCGGCAAACCCCGCGTTACGCGCACCGACCTGCAAACCGGCCAGGTCGAAGTCCTCGCCGACAACTGGCAGGGCCAGCCCTTCACGGCTCCCAACGACGTCACCATCGACAGCAAAGGCCGCCTCTACTTCACCGACCTGGCCGGCGGCGCCGTCTATCGCATCGATGCGCCCGGCAAAGTCGAACGCCTGCTCGCGCGTCCCGACGTCCAGCGGCCCAACGGCATTCAAATCTCCCCGGACGACCAACGCCTCTACCTCGTCGAAGCCAACCAGGCTGAAGGCGGCGCCCGCCTCATCCGCGCCTACGACCTCGACGCGCAGGGCCGCGTCTCCCGCATGCGCGTGCATTTCAACTTCTACCCCGGCCGCAGCGCCGACGGCATGAGCATCGATTCACAGGGCAACCTCTACGCCTCGGCCGGGCTCCACCGCCGCCGCAACAACACCGAAACGCTCGACACCCGGTGCGGCGTGCACATCATCTCGCCCGAAGGCAAACGCATCGGCTTCTTGCCCGTGCCCGAAGACACCATCACCAACAACACCTTCGGCGGCCCTGACCTGAAGACCCTCTACGTCACCGCCGGCAAGACCCTTTACAAGTTCCGCGTCGATACACCGGGGCTGCCGCGCTAGCCGGCCCAGCCCCGCCCCACCCGGCCAAGCGGTTTCTGCATTCGTACCCGCTCTCCGGTCATCATAAAGAGTAGATGCGTATTTCCGTGCTGTTCCTTCTCGCGGCGCTCGGCGCAGCGCTACTCTGGTCCCCCCTGCAGGCCGCCGACGACTTCCCCGGCGCCGGCTTCTGGGCCGTCTGGGGCGACGGCCAGGCGGAACTCGCCGCTTATGACCTCACCATTCCCCGCTACGGCGAACCGCGGCGCGGCACGGCGGTCTCCATCATGGTGAGCGAGCCGTTCTCCAGTTCGGCGCGCGTCAAGGCCGACCCCGGCAAACATCCCGCCTCCGACGTCTTCCCGGTCATGAAGCTCAACCTGGTGAAGGACTTTCAAACCGGCGTCTACGACTACAACGACATGCTCTCCGCCTTCCTGGCGCTGAAAGCCGTCAATGGCCGCGCCCCCGGCACGCTCACCAAGGCCGTCTACTCCCGGCAGGAATGGTGCGGCAGCACCTTCAACCTCGCGCTGTTCGACGCGTACAAGATCCGCGCTACCCTCCACAGCTACTTCGACGGCGAAGGCGATCAGCAAAAAGAAATCCGCAACGATCTCCGCGGCGTGCCCGACGATCAGCTCATCTTCTGGGCCCGCGGCATGGCCGAGCCGTGGGTGAAGCCCGGCGACATCGTTGCCCTGCCCTATCTCACCTCCGCCGAGCACGCCAAGGATACGCTCGTCTGGAAGCAGGCGCAGTTCAAGCGCTCCAAGGTCTTGCGCAAGATCCCCGTCGGCCAGGAACAGATCGACGCCGAGGTCTTCACCGTGCAAATCGTCGACGGCGGCAAGAAGGAGTTCACCGTCGAGAAGTTCGGCGCCCGCCGGCTCCTGCGCTGGGAATTCTCCACCGGCGAAAAGGGCACGCTCATCAAGTCGGCCCGCATGAAGTATTGGGACCTCAAGCAGAAGGGCGGCGAAGCCGCGCTCAAGCAACTCGGCCTCATTCCGCGCCCGCCGCGCACCATGTAACCGGCGCGCCCCGCGGTCAACCGCAGAGCGCCGGCTCCAGCACATCCAAAACGCGGCGCGCCGCCTGCCCATCCCACCGCGCCGGCCGGCGCTCCTGGGGCAGCGGACCGTCGAGGATCGCGCACGCCTCGCGATACGCGTTCTCCGGATCGGTCCCCACCAGCTTGTTCGTCCCGTGCGTGATGGTCGCCGGACGCTCGGTGTTTTCCCGCAACGTTAAACACGGCACCTGCAGGATCGTCGTCTCTTCCTGAATGCCGCCGGAGTCGGTGAGCACCAGCCGCGCCTCACTCGTCAAACGCAGAAAGTCCAGGTAGCCCAACGGCTCGATCAACCGCAAGCCGGTCGACAAGCCCGCCGCCGCCAGCCGCTGCCGCGTGCGTGGATGCACCGGGAACACCACGGGAACCCGCTCCTGCAGGCGCTCCAGCATTCGCACCAGCCGCTCCAATTGCGCCGGCTCGTCCACGTTCGACGGCCGGTGCAGCGTTGCCACCGCGTAAGCCTTGGGCGCCAGTTTCAAGCTTTCCAGAATCGGCGAACGCGACGCTTCTTCGCGAAAGCGCAGCAGCGTATCGATCATCACGTTGCCCGCGAAGTGCACCCGCTCCGGCGCCACGCCCTCGCGCTCCAACTGCGCCGCGGCGCTTTCCTCACTCGTGAAGAGATAGTCGGAGATCGCGTCCGTCATCACGCGGTTGATCTCTTCCGGCATCCGCCGGTCCCCGCTCCGCAAGCCCGCCTCCACGTGCGCCAGCGGAATACCCGCCTTCGCCGCCACAATCGCCGCCGCCAGTGTCGAGTTCACATCGCCCACCACCAGCACCAGGTCCGGACGCCGCGCCGCGAACGCCGACTCGAGTTGGTCCATCATCCGCGCCGTCTGCTGCGTTCCCGTCCCCCCGCTCACCCCCAGGAATACGTCCGGCGCCGGCAACCGCAAGTCCTCAAAGAATCGCCCGGACATCTCCGGCGACGAGTGTTGCCCCGTATGAATCAACAGCGCCCGCAACGAATCCCGCCGCCGAATCTCTTCGAGCAGCGCCGCCATCTTGATGAAGTTCGGCCGCGCTCCCACTATGCACGCAATCTCTCGCTCTCTCGCTCTCATCTCTCCCCCATGAGATGATCGTCTTCGTCCCCCATGCTTCGCAGATGGGTTCTCGCCCTACTCCTACCTACCCTCCCGGCAATAGCCTCGGCCCAAGCCCAGCCCACCTATCGCGACATCGCGCCCCTCCTCCAACAGCACTGTACCCCTTGCCACCGTCCCGGCGAGATCGGCCCCATGCCCTTCACCACCTACCGCGAAACGCGCCCGTGGGCCAAAGCCATCCGCGAAGCACTACAACTCCGCCGCATGCCGCCCTGGTTCGCCCACGCCGGCACGCTGCACTTTGCCAACAACGCCTCCCTGCCCGACGCCTCGCGCGACACCCTCCTCGCCTGGATCCACGCCGGCGCCCCGGAAGGCCGGCCGCTTCCGCCTTCCCCACCCACACCGCCCTCCCCACCCACACCGCCCGCCGCTGCCCCCCCCGCCGACCTCATCCTGAAAGCCCCCCGCCCCTTCCGCGTCGCGCCCGGCGACACGGTCGACTACCAATACCTCATCCTCCCCGTCCCCGGGCCGCCCCAAGACCGCTGGCTCACCCGCATCGACATCCGCCCCTCGGCCCGCGCCATCGTCCACCACATCGTCGCCTACGTCCGCGAGAAAGACGACCCCTGGCTCCGCCACTCCCCCCGCGGCCAGATGCACGTGCCCCCTCCGCCGGACCGCCAAACCAAAGCCGACATCCTCGGCGTCTACACGCCCGGCGCCCGCGCCATCCTCCTGCCGCCCGGCATGGCCAAGAAGCTGCCCGCCGGCGCCGAAGTGGTGCTGCAGTTCCACTACACGGCGTCGCGCCGGGCGGAAGAAGACCAAACCTCCATCGCCTTCGTCTTCGCTCGCCAAGCACCCCGCCACCGCGTGCTGACCTTGCAAATGGGAGTCGACGATCTGGAGATCCCGCCCGGCGAGCGCCGCTACCGCCGCAGCGTCACCGGCACTCTCCCCAACAACGCGCTCCTGGTAAGCCTCATGCCGCACATGCATCTGCGCGGCAGCGAGTTTGAGTTCGAAATCCTCGGCGACGGCGGACGCGTCGAGACGCTCCTCCACGTCAAGCCCTTCGATTTCTACTGGCAGCTCACCTATTGGCTCGCCGCGCCCCGCCCGCTCGGCAAAGGCACGCGCCTGCGCTTCACCGGCACGTTCGACAACTCCGCCGCCAACGCCCGCAATCCTGACCCCACCGCCACGGTCACCTGGGGCGAGCAAAGCTGGCAGGAAATGATGATTGGCTTCTTCGACGTCGCCGTCGACCCCGCGCTCGACAAAAAAACCTTCTTCGCCCGCTAGCGGTAAGGCCCAGCCCTCTTAAGCGAACGCCGGCTCCACAATCGTCAGTTCGCGCTGGTCCGCATCCAACTCCGCCATCACCCCGTACGGCAACGCCGCCTGATCATCCGTATGCCCAAACTGCAGCCCGGTGATCACCGGACACTTCAGCTTCGACAAAATCCGGTCATACACGTCCGTCAACTGATACGGCGGCGCCGTCTTCGGATTGCAGTTGTGACACTCGCCCCACACCAGTCCCGCCAGGCCGTCCAGCTTCCCCGCCAGCCGCAATTGCGTGAACATGCGATCAATCCGGTAGGGATCCTCGCCCACGTCCTCCACGCAAAGAATCGCCCCGCGCGTCTGGATCTCATACGGCGTCCCCAGCAGCGTCGTAATCAGCGAAAGGTTCCCGCCCGTCAGCCGGCCCCGCCCCTTGCCCGGCACCAGCGTCTGTACCGTATGCGACGGCGCCACCGGAATCTTCCCCACCGGACCCGCCTCAAACAAAACGCGCTTCAAATGTTCCAGCGTAAACGGCGTCAACTCCCGGTTCCACGCCGCGCCATGAAACGTCACCAAACCCGTCTTCTGATGAATCGCCAGGTGCAGCGCCGTAATGTCGCTGTAGCCCAGAAAGACCTTCGGATTGCGCCGGATCAGCCCGTAGTCAATCCGGTCCAGCAACTGCGGCGACCCGTAGCCGCCCCGGATGCAGAACACGCCCTTTACCGAGGGATCGGCGAACATCGCGTGAAGATCCGCCACCCGCCGGTCTTCCGGACCCGCAATGTAGCCCTCATGCTTCCGCACGTTCTCCCCAAAACGCACCTTCAAACCCATCGCCTGCATGTTCCGGTCGAGCTTCGCGTAGCTCTCCTCGGCATTCGGCACATTGGAAGCGGGCGTGATCATGCCCACCAGGTCGCCCGGCCGCAAACGCGCGGGCTTGATCAGTTTGGGTAGCTTTGGTCGAGCGGCCATCATCAGCGGGAAGCCGAGCGAGCCGGCCCAGACACGACGAGTCATCTACTTTCATTCTCACTGATTTACCTCCCTCGCCGCCCAAGGCGCCCCGAACTATCTTGCAGCAGGACGCAAGTGTGAATAATCCAACCAGCAGCGACCCTGCGACCGCAAATGGTTTTAAGTTGGAGAATGATGCCCAGAATTCCGCTGTTGGCCGTCCTGACCGCCGCAGTCCTGCTCGGCCAGGACCCTGAGATCCGCCTCCTGCAGGTCGCCGGCGGACTCACCCAGCCCGTCGACGTCCAATCGGCCAAAGACGGCTCCCGCCGTCTGTTCATCGTCCAGCAGAACGGCCTCGTTCGCATCCTGCGCGACGGCGCCCTCGCCCCCACGCCCTTCCTCGACATTCGCACCAGCACCCGCTCTTCCGGCGAATGCGGTTTGCTCGGTATCGCCTTCCCACCCGGCTTTGCCGAGAAGCGCCACTTCTACGCCAACTACACCGACACCTCTTGCGCCAACACGATCATCGCCCGCTTCCGCGTCTCGGCGAGCAATCCTGATGTGGCCGACGCCGCCAACCCTGACGTCATCCTCACCGTCCGCCAGCCCTTCGCCAATCACAACGGCGGCCAGCTCCAGTTCGGCCCTGACGGCTTTCTCTACATCGGCCTCGGCGACGGCGGCTCCGGCGGCGACCCGCAGAATCTCGCGCAGAATCCCCAGTCGTTACTCGGCAAGATGCTCCGCCTCGACGTGGAAAACGGCACCACGCCCGGTCCCAACCCTCTCGCCTACCGCATTCCCGCGGCCAACCCCTTCAACGGCGATCCGCGCTTCCGCCCCGAAATCTGGTCCTACGGTTTGCGCAACCCCTGGCGCTACTCCTTCGATCGCGAAACCGGCGACCTCTGGATCGCCGACGTCGGCCAGAATCGCGCCGAGGAGATCAACTTCCAATCCGGACTCAGCCGCGGCGGCGAGAACTACGGCTGGCGCGTCATGGAAGGCCTGCAGTGCTTCAATCCGCCCGATAACTGCACGCGCCTCAATCTCACGCTGCCCGTGCACGAATACACCCGCGCCCAAGGCGACCTGTCCATCACCGGCGGCTACGTCTACCGCGGCTCGCGCTGGCCCGCTCTCCGCGGCACCTATTTCTACGGTGACTATGTCTCCGGCCGCATCTGGGGCATCCGTCGCGAAGGCCCGCTCTTCAACAACCGCTTTCTCCTCCGCCCCGCCGGCACCTCCATCTCCACCTTCGGCGAAGACGAAGACGGCGAACTCTACGTGGCGCACCACGGCGGCATCCTCTACCGCATCGAAGGCTTCACCCGGCCCAGCTTCACCGCCCGCTCCGTGCTCAATGCCGCCAGCTTCGACGCCGGCCTCACCCCAGGCTCCGCCGCTTCCCTCTTCGCCGCCGGCATCACCACCCGCGCCGGCATTGTGCAGAGCACTGCCCTGCCCCTGGCCCGCGAACTCGCCGGGCTCCGCGTCCGCATCAACGGCTCCGATGTTCCCCTCTACGCCGTCGCCAACGTCAACGGCCAGGAACAGGTGAACTTCCAAACGCCGTTTCAACTCACCGGCAACGCCGCGCGCCTCTCCGTCCTCGTCAACGGCGTCGCCAGCGAAGAAGTTGAAGTGCCGCTCCAGACCTTCCAGCCCGGCGTCTTCCTCTCGAATAGCCAGGCGATTCTCGTCGACGCCGCCGCCAACACTCTCGTCCGCGCCCCGCGCCCCGGCCAGTTCGTCTACTTCTACGCCACCGGACTCGGCCCCGTCGAAAACACGCCCGCCGACGGCGCCGCCAGCCCCGGCAATCCCCTCTCGCGCACCCGCACCCAGCCCGTCATCACCCTGGGCGGCATCAATTGCGAAGTCCAATTCGCCGGGCTCGCTCCGGGCTTCGCCGGCATCTATCAGGTGAACATCCGCATCCCCGCCGGCTTGCCCGCCGGCCCGCAGGACCTGATCGTCTCCGCCGGCGGCGTCGCCGGCCGCCCCGCCCGCGTCACCATCGAATAAGGCCGTTAAGCGATCGCCCGCGCCGCGACGCACGTCACGCGCCACTCGTGCGCATTGCCGCGCGCATCCAACACCTCGCGGTAGAGCAGTCCATCGAACGCTTGCTCCACCCGCAGCCCCAACTCTCCCAACGCCGCCCCCGGACTCCCCACCGGCCAATGCTTCGCTTCGCGAAAGCCGAACGGCGTCGCCAGAAACAACCGTCCGCCCGGCCGCAACACCCGCACGATCTCGGCCAGCGCCGCCGCCGGATCGTCCAACTGGCACAGCAGCAGCGTGGCCACCACCGCATCGAAGCTCGCCGGCCCAAACGGCAACGCCAACGCGCTGGCCTGCGCGATCCAAACATTCTCAAGCGTCTTTGTTTCGGCCAACACCGCCCCCGGCCGCCCGCGATGCGCCCAGGCGTCGAGCGTCACCGGGCGCCCGGTCTTCAGGATGTGGTGCGCCCGCCGGCAGTGGCGATACGCCAGATCCACGCCGCAAAACCGCGCCTCCGCCATCGCCGGCGCACAGTCATACAGCACCCGCCCCACACCGCAACCCACGTCCAGAATCTCCCGCGCGCCCGACGCCAGTACGAACGCGCTCATGGTCCGGTAAAGCCCTTCGGCCGCGCCCTCTTGAAAAATCAGGTGCCCGTAAGCAATGCCCGTGTAGAGGTCCACCGGCCCGTCGTCGCGATCGTAACGGTCCTCCGCGCGCACATGCTCCGGCCGCGGCGCGAACACGGGAATCGCGTCGTCCAGCCACATCGCCGGCGGCCGTAGCGTAAAGAATGGGAACTCAGGAATACCCCATTTTACCGAGGCGCCCCCACGAAACGGCCGGCCCGCCTAAAAGACCAGCCGCAACGCGAACTGGATCTCGCGCGCCGCGCCATTCAACCCCGTAATCGTCCCGTACGCACCCGAGCTCCGGTTCGAATTCGGATTGCCAAAGTTCGTTTTGTTGAACAGGTTGAATGCCTCGGTGCGAAACTCCAGGTTGAACCGCTCGGTCAACGTGAAGTCCTTGTGCAGGCCGAAATTCATCTGCGCCAGGCCCGGGCCCCGCACGCTGTTCCGCCCCGCCGTGCCGAACGGCCGGTTCACTTCCACCGGAATCACCACGTTCGTCGGGCTCAGCCAACGCTCCGCCGTCCCGTTGGCCAGCTTCGCTTCGCCCAGCAAATCCGGCCGGTAGTTCGGCGCGCCGCTCACCTGCTGCGCCGCCGACGGATTGTAGGTCAGGTTCACCGGCGTGCCGCTCGTCAGGAAGTGGATCGCCGTTACCCGCCAGCCGCCCACCACATAATCGGCCGCCTTGGCCAGGTTCGCGCCAAAACGGCGGCCCTTGCCCACCGGCAGGTCATACAGCAGCGTCGTCGTATTGTTGAACGGTTGATCGTACCCCGACAAGCCCTTCTCATTGCGCAGGTCGAGATAGTTCACGCGCGAGTTGTCGCCGTTCTGCGCCTCCAGGTGGCCCGACGCGTTGTCAATCGCCTTCGACCACGTAAAGCTGTTCAGGAAGTAGAAGCCGTTTGAGAACTTGCGCTCCACCTTCGTCTGGAACGCGTGATACTTCAGGTAGCCGCCCGGGAAGGCCGTCTGGATAAAGCCGAACTGCTGAATCGGCCGCCGGGCGTCAATCGTCAGATTCTGCCCGGGCTGGTTCACCCGCGCCTGGTTCAGGTCGCCCAAAATCATCATGTCGCGCCCGTTGGTGCCCACGTAGCCCACGTCCACCACCCAGCCGCCCCACAACTCCCGCTGAATCGTGAAGTGCCAGGTGCGGATCGCCGCGCTCGGCAGATTCGAGGGAATGTGGTTGGTCCGCACATTGCGCTGGTTGATGTTCGTCAGCGAAAGGAAATTGTTCGGGAAGCCCCGCTCGTAGGGCAGAAAGCAGGTGGCCGGGTTCACGTCCAGCGAAGCGCACAACGGCTGACCGCCGTTCGGACGCCCCGGGGCAATCTGGTTGATGTTCGGGTTCAGAATAAACGGCAGGTTGTAGGCCAGCAGATTCTCGCCGCCCATGCGGTTGAAGTGAATAAAGCTCTGGCCGAACGCCGTGCGGATCACCGTCTTCGGCGTAATCGTGTACGCCAGGCCCAGGCGCGGCTGGAAGTTGTTGCGGTCCGGCTTCACCAGCGCGCGCTCAAACACGCCGCCGTTCTTCGCCGATACCAGCGTGTTGGTGGCCGGGTCGAAATTCGACAGCCGGTTCTGCGCTTCCCACTGCGGCGTGCCGTACTCGTAGCGCAAACCCAGGTTCAGCGTCAGCTTCCGGCTTACCTTGAAGTCGTCCTGCAGGTAAAGGAAGTTCATCCGCTGGCGATAGTTCACAATCACCGAGTTGTTCGCCTGATACGCCGACCGCGCGCCCAGCAGAAAATCCGCCACAAACTGCCGGTCGTCATTCGGCGATCCGGCCAACTGGCTAAAGCGCCCGCTGTGGCTGTGCGTGCCGTACTTCGGATTGAAATCGTCAATGTCGGTGTGAATCGTCTGGAATTCCCAGCCGGCCTTCAACGTCTGCCGGCCTTTCACCTTCGTGTAGTTCACCCGCGGATTCCACACCGTCGGGTTCTGAAACTGCGGGTTCGACCCCTGCACGCCAATCGTCGTAAAGCCGTTGATCCCCGTATTGGCAACGCCGCCCGTGTAGCGCGGGTCGTTCGGAATATTCGGAATGCCGAAGCGGTCTCCAATCGTCGGCGTGCCCCGGAACAACGGAAACTTGCCGCCCTCGGTTTGCGACCAGCCAAAGCGCGCCTCCAGCAGCGACGAGGAATTGATCGTCCACGTGCTGCCGCCCGCCAACTGCTTGTTCAGCACCCGCACGTCGCCGTTGGAATCCCCGCCCGACGGCCCCGGTATCGCCGGCGGCTCCAGGTTCTGCATCAAGCGGTGGGAGTAGCGCCCGAAAATCGTCACCTTGTCGTTCCAATAGTGGTCGCCCTTGATGTCCCCCTTGTCCGTCGCATCGGAACGCCGCGGCTGGCTTTGGAAATTGTTGCCCGTGCCCAGCGCGCCCGACCCCGCGCGATTCGGCGCCGGCAAATCCGCCAGAATCTCCCGCGCATGCCGCCGGATCTGGCTGGCCGGAATCTGTCCGCCGGAAATCACGCCGCCCGGCGTGTAAGGATCGGCCAGCGCAATGCCCAGGTTCCCCGTGCGCATTTCCATCGTCGGCAGCGTCGCAAACTGAATCGACCGCGTAATCCGCCGGAAGCCCTCGAAGTTGCCGAAGTAGAACGTCTTGTTCTTCCGGATCGGCCCGCCCAGCGCCACGCCGTACTGATTCTGGATCAACGTCGGCTTCTGGTTCTGCACCGGCTTGAAGAAGCCCGTCGCGTTCAACGACGTGTTGCGCAAAAACTCCCACGCCGACCCGTGAATCTCGTTCGTGCCGCTCTTGATCGCCGCGTTGATCACCGCGCCGCCCGCCCGGCCGTACTCCGCCGAAAAGTTATTCGTCTCCAAGCGGAACTCCTGCACGGCATCCGGCGTAATCTGCACCACCTGATTTGAAAAGCCCTGGTTCGACGTACCGTAGGCGTTGTTGTCCACGCCGTCCACAATGAAGTTATTCTGCGAGCTGCGCATGCCGTTCACGTTGAACGAAGCGTCGCGCGTATTGGCAATGCCCGACCGCCGCACGCCCGGCGCCAGGAGCGCCAGGTCCGCGTACGACCGGCCGTTCAACGGCAGATTCACCACCTGCTGCGCGCCCACCACCGTGCCGCGCGACGACGTATCGGTCTCCAGCTTCGCCGCCGCATCCGCCACCGTCACACTCTCGGCCACCTGGCCCACTTGCAACGTGAAATCCACGCGCTGCCGCGCATTCACCGTCGCCTCGAACGCCTCCGCTACCGATGTCTTAAAGCCCGATGCCTCCGCCGAAACCTTATAGCGGCCCACCCGCACCGTCAGAAACTGATAGTTGCCCAGATCATCCGTCGACGCGGTCTGCGCAATGCCCGTACTGACGTTCGTCAAACGGACTTGCGCCCCTTTCACCGCCAAGCCGGAAGGGTCCTTCACCGTACCCAGAACAGTCGCGGAGTCAAATTGGGCGAGTGCGGCCGGCACGGCCAACACAAAACAGACCAGTATTCTACGAACGAGGGCGAGACACATAGTCACTAGGTTAACGCCATTGCGTCACGCGAGCATGACAGCTCCGGCACGTTAGCATGAAGGTTCGAGATGAAGCCCGAAATCGACTCTCCCGCGAAACTTGCCGCCTGGCTCGCCGCTCCCGCGCCCGCCGTCTTCCAAGGGCAGGACCTCCGCCCCGTCTCGGCCACCATGGCCGGCTTTCCCCTCCACGGCTGCACCTTCCTCGGCTGCCGCATGGAACGCTCCCTCGCCGAAGCCGCCGCCGACGCCGGTTGCCTCCTCCTCCCCGCCGTCGACGGACTCCCCTTCGATCCCTTCCGCGCCCAGCTCTACTCCCCCGCCGAGCTCTTCGATCAATTCGACCCCGCCCAGCCCGCCACCTACCACCAGTGCCGCGACTTCCTCATCTACCAGTCCTTCCTCGATCCCGTCTCCCACGAGTCGCGCCCCGTTGACGTCGAAGTCACCCTCCTGCGCCGCCTCCACGACGCCTCCATCTCCGAAGCGCTCGACGATTTCCTCGATCCCCCTACCCGCCTCCGCGCCGTCGCCATCATGGGTGGCCACAACGTCGGCCGCGATCAGCCCGTCTACGCTCAAGTGGCCCGCCTCGCCCTCAACCTCACCCGCGCCGGCTATCTCATCCTCACCGGCGGCGGCCCCGGACTCATGGAAGCCGGCAACCTCGGCGCCTACTCCGCCGGCTTCCCTGCCCCCGAAGCCACCCTCGATGCCGCCCTCGGCACCATGAAAACCGCGCCGCTATATAAGGACAAACTCTGGCTCGCGCAAGGCTTCGCCGCCTGGCGGCAAATGGGCGCGCCGTCCCAACCCACGCTCAGCCAGAGCGTCGGCATTCCCACCTGGTTCTACGGGCATGAACCGCCCAATGTCTTCGCCACCCACATCGCCAAGTACTTCGAGAACAGCGTGCGTGAAGAAGGCTTGCTCGCGTTTGCGCTCGGCGGCGTCATCTTCGCCCCCGGCAATGCCGGCACCGTGCAGGAGATCTTTCAGGACGCCTGCCAGAACTATTACCGCACCTACGCGAAACGCAAGAGCCCCATGGTGTTGTTCGGCACCGGCTACTGGCAGACCGACAAGCCCGCCTGGCCGCTGCTCCAGACGCTGGGAAAGGAAAAAGGCTTCGCCGACTACCTCATGCTCACCGACGACGCCGAATCGATCGTGCCGTTTCTGCAAGCCCGGCCCCCGGCCGAGTAGCGCCCTGCCAAGAGGGGATGCCGGTGGCAGGCACGTCGTTGCCACCGGGCATCACTCAATTGGGCGGCCGCGGCTCCTCCGAGAACCGCAGCAACGCTCTTACTGCTATATGCGCAAACGGGGGACGAAAGAGGACAAGGAAAGCAACCCTACGATACCTTAGGGCGTCAGGCGATCCAGAACGTCAAACAGGCTGAAATAGATCGCAATCCAGAGGATCAGCGTCATCAGGCCGACGCTCGCGCCGTCCCAATCATCCAGCCCGCCAATAAAGGCCATCGCGCCTACCAGGATTAGCGCCAAACAGAGAGAAATCAGCTCTCCAACCCAATTTTTCCAACCGGCCCGGTCCGGTCGGACACTGCTCTGCCGCATCGTGCTTCCATTAGGAGGCATGACACCTGACGTTCGATAGACCGCCCGTGTGGGGCAACTCCCGGATCTTTTGGGGGTACTCCTAGTACGCTCACTTCAGACAGTCCCCAATCCCCGCAATCAAGGAGGTGGGAGGCTCCCTTCGGGGCGGCAACACCCACGCCGCCCGGCTCAAATGGCAGCGTTCGGGCTCCTTGGGATTCCGCGCGCCTTCATCCAGAATCAGCAGGTACAGATCAAAACGAACCCAGTCCACCGCCCGGTTCGACTCAATGATCACATTCCGCCCTGACTCCACCAAGGCCTCGAGCCTCCGCCGGTCCTCCGGCTGATCCCGCAATAAGTGAGCCTCCCGCGCGCCCGCCTCCAAAAACCGCTCCGTCGCCTTCGGCTGCGCCTCCCGGGGCGGCAGCGGCGGCGTGCCATGCGGATGGCCGCTGATCTTCACCGCCACCCAATCGCCGCCCGGCCACGCCCGCAGCACATGGCACACCAGCGTCGTCTTGCCCACGCCCCTCGCGTTCCCGCCGACAATGATCGTCACCGCTCTTCCAGCAACCGCCGCAACTCGGCGATCTCTTTCTTCATCGCCGGCAAACGCGCGATCAGCGCCAACTGCTCCAAATGCTCTTTCAAGGGCCGCGCCGGCGTTCCCCACATCGGCGTGCCGGCCTTCACGATCTTCGAGGGCAGAATGCCCGCCCCCGAACCCACCACCGCGCCCGCCTCAATCCGCGCCTTGTCGCCCACGCCCACCTGCCCGCCGACAATCGCGTGGTCGCCAATCGTCACGCCGCCGGAAAATCCCGTCTGCGCCGCCACCACCACATGCCGCCCAATGCGGCAATTGTGGCCGACATGCACCATATTGTCGAGCTTTGTGCCGTCGCCGATCACGGTGTCGCCCAGCGCCCCGCGGTCCACGCACGAATTCGCCCCAATCTCCACATCGTCGCCCAGCACCACCCGGCCCACTTGCGGGAACTTCTCCCACGTCCGCTCCGGCGTCGGCACAAAGCCAAAGCCGTCGGCCCCCAACACCACACCGCTGTGCAAAATCGCCCGCCGCCCCACCGTCACACCGTCATAAAGCGTGACCCGCGCGTGCAGCACGCTCCCTTCGCCAATCGTGCTGTGCGCGCCCACAAAACAATGCGGACCCACTGATACGCCGGCGCCCAACACCGCCGTCGCATCCACCACCGCCGTGGGATGCACTCCCGCCGCCGACGCCGGCCGCGGATGCAGCCAATGCAGCACGCGCGCAAACGCCGCCCGCGGATTCTCCACCCGGATCAACGTCTGCCCCGTCGCCGGATACTCGCCCGGCACAAGCAAACACCCGGCCTGCGAACGCAACGCCTGTTCGGCCGCCTTGCGGCTCGCCACAAACGCGATGTGCCCTAAGCCGGCCGCCTCCAGCGGCGCCGCGCTCGTGATGTCGCGCGCCAATTCTCCCTCGGCCGCCGCCGCCAGCCGTTGCGCAATCTCCTTCACCCGCATGCCGCGCTCAGTTGCCCCCTTCCAGCATCTTTTTCAACCGCAGGAACTCCGCCCGTTCGCGCGCCGCGTCCTGCGGACGCCCCGCCTTCTGATACGCCGACGCCAGCGCAATCCGCACCTGCGGCGACGTCGGCTCCAGCTTCTTGGCCAACTCCAGCTCCGTCACCGCTCCGGCCGTCTCCCCCAGATCCGTCAACGCCCGCCCGAGCGTCGTATGCGCCGCGAAATTCCCCGGCGCCAATCGCACGGCCTCCGCCGCATGCTCCCGCGCCGCGGCCGGCTCGCCGCGCTTCAAATACTCCAGGCCCAACAACACCAGCGTCGGCAAGTGACCCGGCTGAATCTCCAGCTCTTTCTGGAGCGCCGCCAGGCCCGCCTCGTCCGCCCCGCCCAACAACAGCGACCCGTACGTGTAATGCAAGTTCGGCGTCCGCGGATAGTCGGCCACAATCTCCGCAAACAGCCGCGCCGCCTCCGCCGTCCGCCGGTCCGCCGCCGTCATCACGGCGCGGCCCACCCGGTACACCAGTTCGCGATCCGCATCGGCCAACTCCCCCGGCAACAACGCGCGCCGCAACGCCGCGTTGCCCGCCGCCTCAATCACCTTGGGATCAAAATCGCCCTTCGCCCGCGAAAACACCTGCAGGATCTGGAGCGCCTTCTCAAAATTCTCGGCCTTCGTAAACAGCAGCGCCGCGTGGTACGAGGCGACATTCGTCAGTTGCTCACCGGCCGGCAAACCCAACTCCTGCGCGCGCAACAGCGACTGCAACGCGCTGGAATAATCCTTCGCCTGATACAGGCACAGCCCGAGAAAGGCGAAGCCCGCCGACGTCTTCGGCTGCAGCTTCACGAAGTTGCCAAACGCCCGGATGCACGGCGCCGCCTGGTCGCGGTCATAGTGAATGGAGCCCAGAAAAAACCAGCCCTCCGCCCACGCCGGATTCTGCCGCAGCGCCAGGTTGTACTGCGTCACCGCCTCGTCCAACCGCCCCGCCACGCGCGCCGCCTCCGCCCGCTGCCCCGCCGGATTCGGCGGCGCGGCGCCGCACAGCAACACCGGGAGCACCAGCATCGGCGCCCAAGCCCTCATCGACCCACCTCGCCCTTCGGCTGCTTCGCCTGCGCCTCGGCGTTCAACTTCTGCACAATCGCCCGATGCCGATCCCCGTCCGCCTTCCGCTTCAGCCGGTAGTAGACCGTCGCCAGCGACACATGCGCCTCCACAAACGAAGGCGCCTCCGCCACCAGCTTCTCCAGTTCCACCCGCGCCGGCTCCACCCGCCCTTCCGCCAGATCAATCGCCGCGATCTGGTACCGCGGACCAAAGTCGCCCGGCCGCAAACGCAACGCCCGCTCCAGCAACTTCCGCGCCTCCGCATACCGCTGATCCTGCCGGTACAACACCGCCAGGTTCAAATTCGCGCTGAACTCATTGGGATTCTTCCCAAGCTCCGTCTCAAACGCCTTGGCCGCCCCCGGCGTATCGCCCGTCGCCATCAACGCCTGCCCATAATAGGTCTGCAACATCGGCAGCGCCGGATTCAACGCCACGGCTTTTTGAAACTCCTCCAGCGCGCCCGAAAAGTCCGCGGCCGCCACCTTCGCCGTGCCCATTAAAAACCGCGCCTCTGCCGACTCGCCCTGGCGCAGTATCTTGTCCAAATACACCTGGCCCTTTTCGAGCTGTTTATCGCGCGCATACGCCGTGCCCAACAAATAGGCCATCGCCAGATCGTCCGGCTTCTGCGCCGCCAGCGGCTCAAGCAACCGGATGATCCGCGCATGCTCGCCCATCTGCAGCCAGCTATCGGCCAACAGCAACACCACCTGCGGCTGGTCGCCCACCACCGCCCGCAACGCCGAAAGCTCCCGCGCCGCCACCGGCCAATCGCCCGCCTTGTAATAGGCGAGCGCCAGATTCAACAACACACTCGGATTCCCCGGCGAAAGCCGCAACGCCACCCGGTACTCGGCCGCCGCCTCCGCAAAGCGTCCCGTCGCCGACAACGCCACTCCCAGATTCGACCGCGCCTCAAGCGACCCGGGCCTAGTCTTCAAAAAC